>JBAJHX010000049.1:10487048-10500331 GCA_037176925.1 Amniataba percoides | reverse complement strand
ACTGTCATTTATATTGACACTTTAGGAAAATCGGAGAAAAATATCATTTGCATAATAATTTGGAACGCGGTGTAATGACATATCTGCGAATGCGTCAGATAAAACAATTGCAGTTAAGAGGCAGCAACTATGTGTTTGGAGTCATTTAGGCAAAGTATTGTCCTCACAGAGGTCATCTGCCACAAAGCACCGCAACTCTTATTATCTTTGTTTTCAACACACTGACGCAGGTAAGCAGGCAGAAGGTACCACAGCCGAGCGGAGCAGTGACTGTGGTAAGAGTCTCCTTTCATTTGATTGTGAAATGTATTATTTAAATGCCCTAAGTCACGTTTTTTGTCACTCGGCTTAGAAGCCATATATGAACGCAGCTAAGGTCATTCAGTCAATTCATTCATCAGAGTATGTAAAGCAAAGAGCTGGCAGGTAATGAGGCAAGAGAGACTGAAGATAACAATAACACAAAACAACAATAACGACAAAGATCCTTAACTGGACTCGAACTGGGTTGTTTCCAACACCACCAGTCTACCACTTGTTTGTTTACTATCATGACTTTATGGCAGTTTGTTACCCAGTCAGTAAAAGAGTGCTAGAGAGCAAATGAACAATGGCCCATCATTTTCTCCTTTGTCAGTGTAACTCTGGCAGTCTCTATAAAACACAGTTTTACAGCGATTCTGCTGCTAAATTAGCTCACTAGTCTGACACGAAGCTGTAAAATATAATTTCCTCTTAGTAGAGTTAAAGCTAGCTAGTGAGTTGTTAATGTGTACTTATTCTGAGTATATTTACAAATTATTTCAGTGCACCATACAAATGTGACATTTCTGATCGGTGTGTTTGACATTTCTTTGCATCAGTGGGGTATGAGCTCAGAGACAGCCAAACTATAAGGACTGGACATCAGGGACAAACTGGCACCTTATGTAAGGTAAAAAAAAAAAACCCATCTGATCCAAAATAAAGTAAAAACTTAATAAATATAGTAAAAAAAAAAGACTTTTATTTGGTTCCTTGTTAACTCATCTGCTGGTTGAAAGTTCTGGAAAAAGCTATTCAGTGGGCCTTGAGTGTAGTTATGTCAGCCAATGCACTGTTACCCGATTCGTTTATTTCTGTCACTCAAATACCAGTATCAGTGTCATCAGCAAATATCCATTGTCGGTCAAGCTGTAATACAAGCAGCTCATATCCTTGCACGCTTCAGCACTCGTATGAATCATGATCTGGCATCACACAACCTTGGAAATGATGCCGAGCTTCCCTTCTATAAACTAAACATCAGTCTATTATTGAGCTGGTGTCCAGGCCGGGGACGCTGACAGGGTGCTCTCACTACGAGGTTCGGCTCTAGGAAGCTATGGATCAACCAGACTGCCTCTTTCTAATAGACTGTTTAGGTTTTAATATGAGTTCTCACCTCCTCTAATGGACCCGGCTGTCGCGGGAAGGACACGCGGTGAGATCTTACTCCCAAGTTGTGTGTATTGTGAGCGGAGAGGCAGACTGATGGCCCGGAGTCTGTTCACCGCCTGAATGTGAATCACATCCATAATAGTTCCCTTCACTTTATGAGTAAAGAGGGACAAGATCCGCCTCTGTTTGTGTGCCTTGAGTGTGACTGTGTATCTCTGTGTGTATGTGTGTGTTTCTAGACGGTCACCTTTGCTGTAAAATCTGCTTTATTGGCAACTGAATGAGCCAACAACCCGCGGTCTGTTGTCCTCGGGGGCAGGTCTTTTGTGTTTCACTCCAACTTTGAGGGGACTCTGAATGAGACGTCTGCCGAGGCAGGACAGATGTTCAGCCAGTCGGCGGCTTCGCCAGCCGTAACCATGGTTACCAGATGTTCTTATCATACGGGCCGTGCACCTCTCATTCTCTTGCAGTCGGAGGGAGAACAGAGCCGGCGCTGACTGTTCCGCCAAGAGGCGGTATTTCATGTCGAGCGCGCTCTCTCTCTGAAGGCTGAAGGCACTGAAGCATTTCCTGCCGCTTTTAATGGACTTCTATTCAACTTTCCAGCCCCGATTCACTTTTATAGCTCTGCTTTTCACTTCTGAAATCCTCATTCACTTCACAGAAGTCATTTCTGTCCTCTTTATACCGTCGACCACGCAGCACAGGGCCGGCCATTACGTGTACCCTCTGAGACATGACTGGTATTTGAATATGAATGTTGCTCAGAGTGGTTTATTTTTGAATGTGACTTGAGCCTGTGTGTGTGTGTGTGTGTATATGTATGTATAGTATTTGCGAGTGTGTGTTGGCTGGTAAATAAGATTTGATGTTCACAGTAACACCACCACAGCCCCTCTCCTCTATCCCTCCATCCCTGAGACCATCTGCGGCAGAGTGTTTGTTGTGGTTTTGGGTGAGATTTAAGGACTGGGAGAGTGAAATAGTTTTGGGATGCCTGGGTAAAATCTGTGTGTTTGGGTGCAAGGGGGTGTTTTCAAGGCCACACAAACACTTCAATCACAACAATCTGGCTCCGGGCTCATGCTGCACAGGAAGCAAGTTATTGAGTCGCAATACTTTTTGCTCCTTTTTAACAAAAAAAAAAAAAAAAAAAAAGTGAAATGGATCTGAAAATTGTTTCAGTGAAGTTGCCTCTAGAAATAAGTCGGTATTTGAAGACCACACAGGATAACTGAGGTGACTTTAGTATTGTCATGACAATGTACATGTGTATTTATTGATTTTTATCTCCACGTTACAGAGGACAAATCACATTATTGATCTTTGCTAATCAATGTAAAAGTGTGGGAATGGCTCAGCAGGTCTTTTGTACCTGTGGTCCCAATACAACTAGAAATTGACAAAACGAATTGAAAGAAGAAATGGGAAAAAGAAATATTGTCATGTAACTGGTTGGTTAATTTATTTCATTCTGTAAAGAAAAAATCTACAAATTGTTTTACAAGTGGAATAGTGAAATAGTAGAATTGGACTCTACACCACAATCAAAGAATCTGATAAAACCAGTAATTGGACCTCTGAGTTTGTTTGTTTTTTTTTGTCAAACTACCAAACTTCCATGATTAAGAAGTTTTCCCCCATAGATGACAGTTGACAAAACATAGTCACCACAAGGTCTACTGAGCAGCTGTTCTGGAGCTTTTAATTGAATTGAATGCTCTTCCTCAACAGATGGGAGTTTGCTCAGTTGTCATGGAATTATAAATATTCAGTGTACATGTGCAAAGCTGAGCTACAAACAGCTCTTAAATGGACCTCAGGGTGAAACAGTTTTTGCCGCTGAACCAACTTTTCTCTCTCTCAACCTTTCCAATGATGATTGTGTGCTCATGTGTACTTCACCCCGGTGTTGTTTGCCTGCATTCACATTCCTCTTAAGTGCGAATGAGAGGGTTTCTATTTATATTGCAGTGACAACATTGTACCAACACACACACACACACACACACTTGTACATGCACACACTCCCTCTCAAAGCCTGTATTGGCACAGCCTTGACACATACGAAGCTCAGGTGTGAGATAATGAAATTAGGGCTTCGTGCTCGTGCTGTCCTCAGCCCGGTGGGCAGACTGAGCTCTGCAGTGTCACCCTGAGGAGAGACACACGTGCAGAGATGTAGTGGAAGGCAAAGACTAATCATACCTTTCCTGTCTGTGGCATTAAGCATATAGCAATTTATAGTCATTGCACGCTATGTTTTGGATTAGAAAATTGAATAGTCTCCTCAGCGATCACTTTTTGATTATAATTTGAAACATATGAATTGGAAAACAAAACAACAAAGAGAAATATTTGAAATGCTCTTTCTCCAGACTTCCCCCTCTCTAATATCCACTGCTTTCTCTGTATTTCATTACTTTGATGGCTTTCTGCCACTTATCTCTCTCTCTGTCTTTAAACTGGAGGGACTGTCTGTCTTTCTTTAATGATGTGCTTGAGTGATGCTAATGAATGGTTCTTACTCTCCTCTTCAGCCCCCCTCCCTCCAGCCCTCTCCAGTCCCCCTCTTTCCTTCTTCTCTCCATCTGCCTGCTTGATCTGTCAGAGAGACCGCAGAGAGAGATTTTTCTACTTCGGTTATGAAACTCCCTCAGGGTGATTCAGAGGGAAAACTCGGATGACTTTCCTCATTTCTGCCGGCCTGGCGACGTGATGGATGGAAGTGTTTAAAAGGCCTGACTATTTCTGTTGGGCTGCTCATCTGAGTTGCTCACAGTTAGCAGTCAGGAGGGAGTGTTTGGGTAACGGGGTAGATGATGCAAAGGGTAAAAGTGTGTAGGTGGCCCTGTTGAGATAGGAAGGTTTGTGTGTGTTTTGGGGCTTTTTTGGCTTTTTTTGGGGAGGTTCGGAGGGGACTTTTGGTTTGGTTTGTATACTCACTGTATGTGCACACAAGACTTTGTGCTTGCATGTGTGGTGCGAGTGAAGTCTGGTGTGAAGGAAAGCCCAAAGTGACGCTCTGCACAGCCATGACTGATTGCATCCTGAGCCAACTCCCCTGTGTTTGGACAAAGAGTCACAATAATAACTTTCTCCACTGCAAAAAATATTTTTTCATCCTAAGGTTTGAAATTAGTCAAATAGTTGATAAATCAATTAGTTAATCCAGCAAAAAATGCATTCATTTTTTATGATAACATATTAATTGTATAAGTTTATTCTTTAAAAAAACATCGGCTAGTTCATGTTTAAAATTAATATTTAGCATTTTAAAATGAATGTTGAGGATTTTGGAATCAATAATTTGCTAGATACAGTGATTTTTTTCTGACTTTGTTATATTTGCAGGTTGTGTTTAAATGCAAATATAAGCGAGCATGCTCAGTTGCAGACTGCACCTTTTAAAGTGAAGCGAAAAACCTCCCAATAGGTTGTTAAATACTGGAAATGCATCTCAGTGGTGATATAGCTGTTAACAACTTGACCTCTGCTGCTTTGTCTCTTTCAACAAGAATAACGCTCCCATTAAACACAGCTTTATCCAGCCCTGTACTCCCCATTTATTCTGGTTTTTCCCTCTAATCCTTTAGTTCCTCCTGCATTCCTCAGATGGGCTGTTATGCCAGCTACTAATCTCAATCCTCCATTTTGTTCCCTCCTGTATTACTTTCCTTGATCCTTGCCATCTTGTCTTCATCCCTCGATCTCGCATTCTTCATCCCCATCCATCCCTGCTACCCCTCCACCCAACCGGCCCCCCTCCCCACCTACCCGCATCCTCCCTTCCCTCCTTTCATCCTCTAAGCTGCTGCAGATGCTCCAGCCAGGTGTTTGACATGTCGATTTGGTTAGATTGTCAGATAATCAAGACTCAGCCTCCACTTCCACTTCCGTCGTTCCCGAGACACACACGCAGTCGCAGTGTCTCAAAGGCCAACTTGTTCATACATTTGCAGTCAAACGGTTTGGAGGAATGTGGCTGGTTTTGTGACCCCCCGGTGTTTTGTGATGGACTGACAGGCAGACAATTAAACTGCTCGATAATTGGCACAGTACAACCCAGGCAGACAAAAGTCTCCCTGTTCTATTCGTGACCTTTGAACTCAGTTAATGACTCCTGCTCTCCGCGTGGTAACCGCAGGAGGAAGGTATGTCAACGGTTATTGTGTTGAGAGGGACGAAAGGAGAGAGATGTAGAAAAGATTCATGGTGATTTTTGGGCTGACAGACAGAAGGGGCTTTGGGAAATGGAAAATTGGAAGTGTTTGGGTTTCATTTGAGAAGATAGGGGAAGAGTGACGGAGCTCACAGAGGAAAGCTTCAATAACACTGACGAGATATAACAAGAGGAGCAGTAGATGAGTTGTTTTCATGTGTAGAGAAGAAGGAGGAAGCAGGGTTATCTGAGTCCTTGAAAGTAATTTCCCAGAGCTGAACGAGATATAGATGGAAGAGAAGAAGAGAGGGAGGTATAGAGAGCTAAACGGGGACAGCGTATGGTCGCTTGAGACATAAGGTTCATCTATGGGTCTCTGTCATATGACCTCAAAGCATTATATTCAGCGCCAGGAAATTGCAAACCTTTTCTCTCCTGCTGGCTGGGGTGGCTTGTTCTGGTTTTTTTTTATATTAATCTGCTGCTTTTTAATTGCTGCAGGTGTTTTTACAAGCGAAAGCCACGTATGAAATATGAGCTGCATGAATTTGGGATGCTGCAGATCAGTGGCATGTCAGCAGAATATTACCTGACATTTGTTTCTCAGAACTTTTTGAACTTTGTGACCTTGCGCTGGCTTGTCTTCCCTGTTTGGCGCAGAGCCAGGGTGAGGGAGGCATTATTTTCTCTGAAACGGGAGCGGGAATATGCAGGGAAAAGAGGTTTAGCTGGTGTTACCCTCAGACTAAAATGGATAGAGGTGAGGATACGGTTTCTCTGGCTCAGCTCTCTCTCACAGTGGGGTGCGTGAGTGTGAGCTTGTGTGGGTTTGACTGGCGGTGCACTTTTTCTTTCTTTATCTCTGTTTATCTGCGATTTATCTGCTTCAGCAAGGCAGGGAGGACAAGCAGGTTACTGCCACTGTAGCCTGGTGTGTGTGTGTGTGTGCCACTTACCAAATGCACTGAGTGTGTCTGTACTTACATATATTATATATATATATGTATAATATTATATTATATTATATTTACTTTAATGATAATGGTAAAATATTCTGCTCAGTAATGTTCTAATGTATTTTTATGCTATATTAAAATGATAATGAGTCTCTTTCAGCTTTTTTAAATGCAGTTTTTGGTGGAGAGGAGTGAACTAATATATCCTTCTGATAATTGGTTTTCATTACATATCAGCAGTAGGGCTAATGGTTAAAACTAAAATGTAACAAAAATGTGAATCATGCTTGTCACAAAGAAGTTCTTTCAAGATTTAGAAAAGGTTCCTGTTTATTTTTTTTGTTTGAAAAATTCCAAAAGCCAAAAATATTCTAATGACAATTCATTCATCAACAGAACAGAGAAACAAATACTCATGAGAGAAGCTCAGATCAGAGAATATTTCAATATGAATAAATATCTTTATTTGAATATGCATTAAACCATCGTTCAGTTACAAAAGAATTGTAGATTAACTTGAATCAATGAACTGTTCAGACACTACTTTCCATTATAAGACGTAGTACCACTGCTTATACATGGTCAGTTCTAAGGAGAATACATTGGTCAAGATATGTTTGGTTACACTTCTGACTTTTTAACCAAACCAATTTTATCTGCAGCCATCTAACACTGGTCCTGTCTCCCTCTGCTCTCCATTATCAGGCTGCTGCTGACTTTGCCAAGGCCCACCTGCCTGAGGCTCTCCGCCAGCAGCTGCTGACCTACGAACGGGAGAAAGAACGAGACAGAGAGAAAGACAAGGAGAAAGATGAGAAAAAGGAGAGGGGCGGCCTGTCCTACCCGTCCATCCTGGAGCAGCAGATCCTGTCTTTGGACAGAGAAATGCTGGACAAGCTCTCTGCCACTTACAATGAAGCAGGTGTGTGTTTGTTTTACCCCACAACAGCTGAGAAAAATCCCCCAAACTGTAGACACATGCACATAATATATTCAAGTGTATCCATGCAAAAATTGAAATGTGCTCTTGCATGTATGACAGTTTAGGGATACTTTTCCTGCAGTGGTTTTGTCCATCTGCATGCTGGTTTATTCATTAATAATGACATAAATGCATGCACACAGTACACCAGCTTGAATGTGTAACCACAATGCAGGGCAGAGGCCACATACGGATGAATTTCTCCCTCGAAAGTCACTCTTTGCTGGGGACACAACAAGAAAGCACCAGTTAGTCCGGGGCGATGTTTTCAAATGTCCCCTATAATGCCGCACGCAAACTATTATTTTCGACTCCGCTGTTTCACTTGACTGTTGTTGAATAGTGACTGTCAGCAGCCCCGGGCCTTGCTTATTCAGCTGTTTAAATACAAGCTGATCTTCACAAGGCGTGTAGTAATTATCTCTGGAGGGGAGGCAGGCAGGGAGGGAGGGAGGGGTGACGCAAGAGAGAGAGAGTGATGGATGGGAGGAGGTAGGAGACGGGTCAGAGGGAAGGATGTATGTGTGGAATGAGGACATTTTGCTCTATGGGAGAAAGGAACAGCCAAAATGAAAGGAAAACAATTAAAGAGAAGCGCTGAGACAAAGGAGTAAGGAAAGACAAGAGAGGGACATTGAAGAAGGGAAAAGGATGAGAACATGGATACAAAGGGTAATGGGGGAAAAAAGGACTGATCTCTTCAAAGTAAAACAAACCCCAGCAGAGAGGAGGAGGAGAACAAAAAGTCCCACAGTGAAATCATAAAGTGCAATTTACTGTAGAGACGTATGGGCGTCATTTATAAACATATTCAACTTTGGTCCAGATGCCATCACAGCCTTGTTTTAAGGATTACGACAAGATGAAATAAGTTTTTGTAACACCAGAGAGGCAGTAACTGCTAGAGCAATGAGGTTCATGTGTTTTTTTTTTTTTTTTTTGTCCGCCTCTATTAATTTATAAGGAAGGAAATGCAGGAGCAAAGGAAATTAAAGGAGGCCAAGACCAAATGTTAACACCGCTGGCTGTTCTTTTTTTTTACATTTCTTTATTGGCTTATTGAACACACAGGGGAGAGAGAGTTGAAATATAGATTATATGATGATTCCGGGGAGTAAGTGTAATGACATGCTGCAACCTGAAGAATTTAGCGTTCTTATGGGAGGGTCGCTTTTCCTTCCGGTGCCTCAGATTAAACTAACTCTCTCAGACGGGTGAGAAGCAGAGTAAAGGCAAAAGAGAGAGGGGGAGGCTCACAGCACAGAATAACTAAAAGTGGAGATGCACGTGTGGTGTCGTCATTCTTTAAAAGGGCAATTCCAGTTTCAAACAACCTGGGTTTTAGCTTTAAGCTTTTGCCCCTTCATGCCTGTAAATTGTAATAATAACAATGTAGTTATTGTCTATAATGTGAAAGAAAAACTAGCAGTCAGAGAATCAGCAAGGCGACTTTGTCTGACTCAAAGGCGTCAGTGTTGCCTTGTTCCCAGTCTCAGAAGTTACTTTGGTGAGTTGATGTAATAACACAGAGTAATACGGAGTAATTCCCCTTAAGGAAAGAGGTGCAGGGAGAGAGTGTGCGGCAGCTTACGATTAGATTATAAGTCTGAGCAGCCTAAATGAAATCCTGTACAGACAGCTGACATGTGATTCTCATGTTAGTTGGTGACGGGGGTCTTTGCCATGAAAGGGCCATTGAGAAATGCCTCACGTCCTCCAGAGAATGATGGGTCATATGATACACCAATTGTTCAAGAGAAGAATTAAAAATCTCCAGAGGTGCAGCGCCTCCAGTCTGGAGGCCTGATTAACTGAAAAGGTTGATACGCTGCGGCTGCGTTACCTTTTTGTTACACTCACCTGTTCTCGACCTCTTTGTCCTTGCCCTCCTCCTTCCTGCTTCCTCAGCTGCAGATAAAGCATCGCCTTTCTGATCTATATATTGCTCTCAAAACAGCCAGGAAGGAAATCTCCCCTCCTGATCCCTCTGCCAAATTCGGCTCTTAAGCTACATGACCTGTTACATCCAAGTCCCAAGTATCTGTCTATATCTTCCTCTTATCCCTCTATATTTCTTCCATCCTGCATTTGGACAGCACAGCAAGAATGACTGACACCGAGGCTATAGATAAACTCACAGTCAAGCTCCATTACAATGGAAACGCTCCTGTTGTGTCTGGTCCGAGCATCAGACGTTCAGGGATTGAACATGCTGCAGTAGCATTTTTTTTTGACAGCGTCACAGGATCCGCTGATCAGGTAATTGTTGTGCATTCTTGTCCGTGTATCTGATTCAACAGTGGCATCATTTAAGGTGCCCAGCTCCCTGCTTTCTGTCGCAATCGGGGGCTTAAATTAAGCTGGCAGGGAAGGACGAGGGAGGGAAAATAGAGAGATACACGTCTCAATTCAGCTCCCAGTCCCCGGGACAACAGCGTATCAGATTTATCCCCCCGTTCGTTCATCCCTCTGTTGTTTTATCAGCGTACAAAAGCGCTTGAAAGAAAGATAAGGGAGATGGGACTTTGATGGAACGGGCTGCAGCTTAGATTCTATTATGGCAACAGTCTCTTTAATGCGGCGTGGTATTCAGTTAGTGCTAACCTTTATGTAGCTGTGTGATGTGTCTCTCAGCACACGTTTGCACCCACGCAAGCACACAAAGGTGTCTGGCAGCGCATTAGTCCAAAGATCAGTAGTTATTGTTGCAAGCAGTAGTATGAAGACCAGGCTGTCAATTTAGCCATGTCATAAAAAGGGTTGTGTCTTATGAATTAAAGGCAGGGAATAGTTAAGATTAGGACTTTTTTTTCCGATTAGTTATGTTGCTAAATGCTAAATATTTGGTTGCAAAGCAGAAATTAAATGTGCTTTTAATGTATTTGCTACATAATGAAGCCTTTACAATTTATAGGTTTTAGGTAACATAAAACCTTGAGTGTTCAAGGACTGAGCAACCAGCAATGTGGCATCATTTCAATGTCAAACTGGCAAGAGGCAAAAGTGCCAGAAAGCAAAAATGTTTTTAGAATTACAGTATCTGCAGGATGGACGGAAATATTTCTGCCTCAGCAATACAACAGAAAGTATGTTATTGTACTGCAAGAAAATGTATATTTACGCAGTACATCTGTAACTATGTGCCTCCTCCACTGTTAGAATCAGGCTTTCCTGAACTGCCAGAGGCGATATAAATGCTTTCTTTTCTCACTTCATTCTCCTCAGAGTGAAGCTCCAGTTTGTCAAGTGTCTAAGCTTTGCGATTGTTTGCTGCTGTAATTATTTTTAGCTGAATGTTGATGTCGTTTATTGCTCTGAGTCTTTTTTCTGCTCTGATTCTAATGACGTTGATCTCTGTTTGGGTTGTTGTTTTTTCTCTGTGAAGAGTCTGATTACTTTTCAAATGCACTTTACATTCTGTTCCCCCTGTAACTAAATGTTTGTTCACCATGAAGTGTGTTTGTAGCATTTAGTTCAAACTCTGTAATGCTTCCTTCTTTTGAATTCTCTTTGTTTGCCTCGCGGAGTGCCAGCGACATTTGAACCACAGTGGCGTCTACACCGGCCTTACAGCCCCAGTTATGTATGCACGTCTCCATGGTAACTTGTTCCACACTGAGTGACCCCTTTCCACCCTGCGTGTGAGCGTCCAGGCTTCTCATCTAAATTGTGGCGGGTCAGATAGACTCAAACACACTGAAACTACAAATGACCTTAATTTTGGCCTGCTGCTTACAATGGAGAGGGATGATATGTAACTCTTAAAGTCATTTTGTTTGTAATAAGATAAAATAAAATGTGGCTTTTGGGTATCGTTCCTGAAACTGAGAGAAAGCACCTGTTTTGGTCTTTTTAATGCAAAGTTTACTGCTCACAGTTGGTGTATATCTCATTAATCTAAAGTGGTAGCTGTTTTTGAAGATATTTCCCTTCTCATCCAAGAGGCTTCCTCAGTTCCTCAGGGTATTTAAACTTTTGTAGGCTTGTTGACCCCTGAGGTTCATTCAGACAGTCATGT
Organism: Amniataba percoides; assembly: GCA_037176925.1. Lineage (NCBI taxonomy): Eukaryota > Metazoa > Chordata > Actinopteri > Centrarchiformes > Terapontidae > Amniataba > Amniataba percoides. The sequence goes on along the minus strand of JBAJHX010000049.1, from coordinate 10,488,791 downwards.
GTGGATCTTTAACCCATGCGGCCAATATGCGAGTCATCCAGGTCAAATGAATTAAGGTATGAATGGTCTGGGGAGGGATCTCAGGATAGTAAGTGTCTAATAACTGACGTCCTAGGCCGCCTTTTCTGTTCAGTGATGCTCGTTCCAGTTTGACGTCATGGTTTCTTTCACTCTTCCTTCAAACCATATGTCATTATCTGGCCTAACCATGTAAACGAGTGTCATGTAAATGTAGGTAAATGTAGGTGGACTGCTGGAATTTTGTTTCCCCGGTGCACATTCTTCACCTGCATACACCACATTGCTCTGCCTGTGCCTGGGTGTTTTGTCCTTAGGGTAGAGGCGCCTCTGTCTCAGGGTGTTACTGGACTTAGGTATTACCATTACCCAGATAGCTGAGAATGTTCACAGAGGTGTGACTGTTGTTGTGATTTGTTGCTCTTTGGTTCTCTGTGTTAAAACTGGTGTACCTGGCTGTCAGATAACTTCGGTGTACAGTAAAGGAAAAAAAAAACGTAATACCTGTTAAAATGGATAGTTGCAGATCAGATTGGGACATTCAGTATTTTGGACCCTTCTTTACAACACAAGTGGCCAAAATGGGCCATAGGCTTTTGAGAAGGCTTATACAAACAGTAGATCTGCACATAGACAAACTAAGAGTGTATATTCTGCAGTTAAAAAGACAAAATGCTTCCTGGAATCAAGTTAAGTAAAATGAATGGTGATATTGAAAGAACAGACTAACATCCTATTTTAAAGGTTTATTAATGTGCAGTATAGACAAAGTGCACTGGGAAATGTGTAGCCTGGAGACACGAACATAATGTTGATTAAACATTTGACAAAGACCAAACGTGTCTGACAGGCTCTGACATCTGAGATCTGACAGCTCTTGTTACATAACAACACGGCTCATCATTGCAGTAGTTTTTGGCAGCTGTCTTTTAAATTTCCAATGCTTGAGTTTCCTGAACTCGCCACTGAGACTTTTTAAAGCAGTTTGAGCTCACTGCATGACTGCAGGACTCTTAGATAGCTGGGGTGGAGAGTTTTTCCATTGTCATGAATTATCTCTCATGTCAAGCAAGTTTCTGCAAGGTCGGTGCTGTATATAAAAGTGCTCTGACTGTCTGACCTCAGCATGAAGAACACAAGATTTCTGTGTTTAAAGTTGTATTAAAGTTGGAAAGAGTATTTAAGAACTACAGGCATAAAACCTTTTATTGTCCTGCGCCAAGTCTGTTGTGTGAAGAGGATGGAGGTTAATTTATGTGTGTGTGTTAAAAAAAAGGGAAAAAAAAGTTTTAAAACCTTCCGTGTCTGCAGAAGAAGTCACTTGCGTTGGCTGGGTCAGAAAACTGTGAGTTTAAAAATGGGGAGATCTGCCAGATCTCTGTAGTTTCGATCCTCATCCCTCCTTGAGGCTAGCAGCTACACTACCACTACAAGCACAATGCAGACAATCAGTGACAATCAGTTGCACTGTGGTTAAAATTGGCTGACACGTTTCACAAATGTGTGGCATAAAACCTTTTATTTTTTCTTTTAGCTGTAGCCAGAAACAACTTGTAACATATGACCTGAGTGTCATTGTGGTTTATGATAAACAATTAAATTAAGTACCCTTTTAATTTTGCATCATAGCAATTATGAAACGCTGGAGAAATAATGAGGTGGTTCAAACGAAGCCCAAAGCAAAATCTCACATAGGTCTGAGGTTGGCCCAGAGGCAGCTAGTTA
>JBAJHX010000049.1:10473900-10486948 GCA_037176925.1 Amniataba percoides | reverse complement strand
ACCTGAGTGTCATTGTGGTTTATGATAAACAATTAAATTAAGTACCCTTTTAATTTTGCATCATAGCAATTATGAAAGGAACTAGAAACGCTGGAAAAATAATGAGGTGGTTCAAACGAAGCCCAAAGCAAAATCTCACATAGGTCTGAGGTTGGCCCAGAGGCAGCTAGTTATTCAGGATAGAAAGGAGTACATGCTATTAAAACTATACCATTATAGAAAGAGGAGATTGTATAACGGTTCATTGTGACATAGTATGTAAATTCAGTGTGTTGCACAGACTTGATAAATGCTCTGTGCAGTGTAAAATCCTATAAATAGCATCACTGTAAATGTTAACAGTGCAAGTGCAAGGAAGGCAGGTAAGACGGGATGGCAGCTCTCAGGGGGGAAAAAATTCCATGTTGTGTGTGGACTAATGGGCAGGTAGTGTATTTCAGAAAGCCTCTGAAGGAGACAATGAGCCGGGGTGAGCGGGGCGGTGGCAGTCTTGCCGTCGCATTTTTCCCCTAAATGCCAAGCAGCTCGAACAGAACAAAACTCCACAGGATGTTTTCTGTTGCCCAATGGACACTTAACTTCCAGCCTTTGCTAACTAAGGAGAGCGAATCGGTGCAATGATGCAAATTAGAGTTGGAGACTAACTGGGGCTGAGATGTTAATCGCATTGGAGTGTTGAAGGTGTGCCTGGCCGAGCCAAGGCGGCGATTAGTATGAGCACAGGGTGCAACGTGGGCCTCTGTGCCATTTTAATAGGGAACGCTGAACGTGAGCTTGGCATGGCTGGGCTAATTGGGGAAGGGTGTGCTAGCAAGGCCCCTCAGTCCATTATCTCAATCGCCATGGGAACCAGATAAGGATAATTAGCTGGACAGCATAGCACAGTGCAGCGGCAGCTATAGGCAGGAGCGGCAGGATTAGGGATGCATACAATGATGAAACTAATAGAAATGGATTTTTCACAAACTGTGTAAAAGATTTAGTAAGTCATTTACAATTAAGTGGCATCAATATGCACTTGATTCATCTTCGCCTCACTTCCAGTCGGCACTCTTTCTCATAGTTATTTTCTGCTCCTTCCTCCCTCTCCCCTCAATTTTCACAATTTTCTTTCCCAAAGCTATAAATGGGAATAATAAAGTCATTGTCCCCCTGACGAGTTATTCTCTTTATTTCCTCGTATCTCTCCCTTTTTCCTCCTCTTCATTTTCATCCTGTTTTGCTTCCCTCTCCCATCTCATGCTTCACTTACAACTGAGTGCATCAGACTGAGCACCTGTAAACTGAATGGAAAAACTCCAGATTTAGTTCACTGTCAAGTCAGTCAACATCACACCAAGACGTGGAACTTTTAAAGGGAAGTTTAAGTTATAGGTCATCTACATTCTTTCGATTGCATTTAAACCGGCTGTTTTTTAATCTTTCATCCTGAGGAATTCATGAGGAATTTTATACACTAATCTACCAGGAGTCCACTGTATGTCCCATTTTCCTGTCTTTCTCACCACATCCCACCCCTTTCTCTAACACACTCTCCCTGTCCGGGTGGTCCGGGCCAGTACGACCCCCTACTTTCTCCACTTCTTTTTTTTTTCTCCTCTTCTCTGTCCCATCTATTTCTGCAGTTTTGTCTCTGCTCTGTGTGAGCAGATGGCCAAACAGGCAGATCTGTTCTTTCTCTACAGGACTTTGGATCTCACACAATAGGCCTCAGATTTTGAGTCCAGACTCTGTTCTGCCTGGCTGGGAAGCTAAACAAAGAGAGGAAGGGGGAGAAGAAATGAAAGCCTTTTGCAGAGTAGTACAAGGAAGAGAAGTTACTTCAAAGAGTTTTTGCAATGTTTGCTCATGGCCTTGTGTGTTTCACAGTGTGTGTGCACTGAGGTTGTGCATCATAAAAAATGTTTGTCCCCTTTAATTAAGGTTGCTATGATTTACAGTCAGACAATATAGGTACTATGAGTTGATATAAATTAGTCAACGGTCACATTCTGTTTTATGGCAGTAAGATTTGTTTTTATCCTCACTAGCACCATGGCTCTATGCCACTTTGATCCAGACTGAAATACCAACAACTGTTTGATGGATTGCTCTGAAATTTGGTGCAGACATTCATGTTCCCCCCCAGGACAAAGTGTTTGCTTTGGTGATCCTCTGATTTTTGTGCTATCATCAGGGCAAAGTTTTATCACCATGATTGATGTTCAAAACAGAAAACACCAGTTCAGTCTTTGTTTAGTGCTTATTGGCAAATGGTAGCAATTGCCAAACATCAACTTCTTGGTATCATCTTTATAAGCTGCGGTTTAGTTTAAAGCCCCTCTGGGCCCAAGTACAGCCTCTCTGCTGTTTGCCTGGCTGTAGGCCAGTCTTAATCATGTTGGTTCATTGATGCATAAATGTAATAACATCTTGATTAGTCAGGTGTTTGATTTGCAGGGGAAAAAAACAGATGTTTATGTCTGTTTATTTTACACACAAACATTTTCACATTTAATTTCCAGAAAACTTACAACTTCTTTCTTTCCCACCCTTCTCCTGCCTTTCCCGGCCCCCCTGCTGCTCCCCCCTCTCTCCTCCATCTGCTTCAGGTACTACATGCCTGGTGGCCCTGCTGTCTGATAAGGAGCTGACGGTGGCCAACGTCGGGGACTCTCGCGGAGTTCTTTGCGATAAAGACGGCAACGCCATCCCTCTATCGCACGACCACAAACCTTACCAGCTCAAAGAGCGCAAGAGGATCAAGAAGGCTGGTGAGAAAACAGCTGCAGTCCAGACCAGCAGACTCCTCTCTAGATCAAGGCTTTAGTTAAAACTTTAGGGAGCATCAAAACTCAGATTGTTGTCATGAAAGCATAAAATAAGCCGTCTTATGATCAAAGCAAAGCACCATTATCCCCTTTTCCCCCACATCTTGTGTCTCTGAGCTGAGGCTGACATCAAACCCCGGTGACTGATAACACAATCTGCTTCTGAAGCAGCATGCTATCAAATGCAGCCAGACAGTGCACAGTATTTAAGGTGTATTTGTAGGCATGATTCTCCCTCCTACTTTGTCTGCATACTCTCAGTGTGTTGAGGAGAGTTTGATGCCAGATTAAACAGCATGGTCACTCTCAGGACGGCCCACCATCTCCACCTAATGGTCTAAGTGGGTACTGAAAATAAAGATGTAGTTTTCATTTATGTTGCCGTTATGTTATTCATTTAACATGCTTACAGTTATGACACGACAGATGCTTCCCTGTTGTTTTCAGTGACCTTCAGTAACGGGGGCCACCCGATGTTTTAATCACAGCTTCTCACAGGAACCACAAGCATAAAACCTGCTTATGCAGTCTCGTCCGCTCTCCGGTGGGGTCGCATTATCTTGTTAACGGTGGTGTTTGTCTGTCTCTCGGTGACACATCCTTGTAAACAGACACTCAAGAACAATTAATGGTAGAAACTTTATCCCCACACCACAGGCTTCAGAGGCAGAGCTGATGATCTGATTAGATGCTGGAGCACCTTGCTGAATGCATTTACATATTAATGAGGGAAACTTGAATGTTACTCCTAAATGCTAAACTGTGGGGGGAAAAAAGTGTCATCTACTCACTGGAAAAAAGAAAAGAGGAAAGAAAGTTTGCATCATGATATGAGAGCCACAGCCTGCAATAACAAAGTAAGACAATTTTACTATAAATGACTATATAAATCCCCCAATGTTTCGACAGAGAGCCTCAGAGTGCAGTGAGTAACTTTTTAAAGCAGGGTTTCCCTTAAAGTAATAGTGAATAATCAGACTAAGATACACTGGCCATATTAGGGATTTTTATTTTTTTATGATTATGTTATTTAATGGCATCTGTGATTTTACATTTTTTACTGAAGTTAACAAATGATACTGGTGTTGTAATTTTCATTCAACTTAAACAGGAATGAAAATTGACTAAATAATTGAATAAATTGTTTTAAAATAAATACAAGCAAATGGTTGCGTGGAAACAAATAGAGGCTAATGATAATCTGGGAACAAGAAATGTTTGCTAATTAATGCATTTATTAGATTAACTCTTGCCCTCAGCAGCTAACTGCTCAGGTTAATACATCTTAGTGCTTAAGAGAGACATTAGGCAAAGTCTAATGTCGCTCTCATATCTAATTTGCACATAAATATTCCCAACAGCTGCGTCAAAACAGCTCACTGGAGATGCAGTAGCCACTATTGAGGACACAGAGGTCATGTCCTCTCTGCTTTTTTTTTTCTGGGAATGTAGGGAGTTTAGCTAACTTAAGTGCAGTTTATAAGAGAAAGTTACTCATAATGGGATTTTCTGGGCCTGGCAGCAGTATTTACATAGGCTGAACTCTCAACCTCACTATATTTAAAATTCTGGCTATGGCCTCACAAGCTATGAACAAGGAAGCCCTAGTATGGAAGTCTTCATCTTATCCAGTCATTTCCAGTAAAATTCCCTGCTTGCAAGTCTGCTGAAGCCACAGAGGACATGCAGCTGCACTTGCAGGATGTGACACGAACTGAAACGCATCCAACACAAACACTTTGTTCCGGGTGTGAACGCCGAGCAATGAATGAAAACATGTCAGTGGCGCTGATCCACATTATAACTTGCACTTTGATGTGGAGAGCCGCGGTGTCATAGTTAATAAAAAATGAAGAGACGCGATGCCAGTTGGAACATACACAGTCTTTTTTATCTTATGGGTTAATAGCAGTAACATTAAAAACATCTGCTTCTCTGCTTTACTTCTCTCACCTTTGTGTTCGTCCTGCTTCCTCGCATTCTTTCTACCAACTCCCCCTCCTCCTCCACTTTATTTTTCACCTCCCGCTACTTTTTGTTTTATCATATTCCAACCATTTCCTCTCTGTCTCCCCCTTCAGGTGGCTTCATAAGCTTCAATGGCTCGTGGCGTGTCCAGGGCATCTTGGCCATGTCCCGCTCTCTGGGTGATTACCCCCTGAAGAACCTCAACGTTCTCATCCCGGATCCCGACATCATGTCGTTTGACCTGAGCAAGCTGCAGCCGGAGTTCATGATCCTGGCGTCGGACGGCCTGTGGGACACCTTCAGCAACGAGGAGGCTGTTCGCTTCATCAGGGAGCGACTGGATGAGCCTCATTTTGGCGCCAAGAGCATCGTCCTCCAGTCCTTCTATCGTGGTTGCCCAGACAATATCACCGTCATGGTGGTAAAGTTTAAAGGCAAGGCCAGCGAGCAGTAGACCCCCCTTCCCCCGCACCCGTCTGCCACAAGCAGTATCTATATCGTGTTTGAATAAATTTAAGAATAGAATAGGTTTAAGATGAAAGATTTAAAAACAGAGCCCGCAACTTTTTGAGCGAGAACTATTTCTATCAGAGATATTTACAGAAGTTAGACCCTCAATGCATCAGCCCACCTGCCGTGCCCCCTCCCCGACTTGTACTGCTGAGAAAGTGACACTTGTGAGAAAATGTCTTTCATTTAGTCTTTATTGCCATATTGTTCAGACACCGTAATGCAAGCTGGGTCACTGTTATGCAAATGAACAGATTTAGCTCCATGCACCTGTGGGAACGCCCATGAGTCTGCACATAAATGTGTGTGTGTGTGTGTGTGTGTGAGAGAGGGAGAGAGAGAGTGAGGCGTCTTGTCTGTGTGTAATAAACACAAGTGTCACATTAACAACCAACCCATTGTCTAGCCAATAATGAGAAATATAAAGTATACCAGATAGCATGGAGTTTCACTTCCACATTACTTCAACCGTGATGTCTCACACTCAGAGTTTACCAGACCACTAATTTTATATTTTCAGTGTCCTTACTCTGTGTTTCCACATCATTTGACTATACCAACATCCACCAAGTGTCTGCACTGAAAAGTCTGTCATTTAACTCGTCTGCAGCCCATTTGTTTTCTCGATCAAATACGTGTCACTGGTGCAAATCCTCAATCTGGATGTATTCTCTTTTTATACATGAACAACACAAATGATAATCCATATGATGATGATGATGCATAGGCTTGTAGGTATATCACCGTTCATATTGTACAGCAAGAGAACTGATCATGTCATTTCATGTACGAACCAGTTGAGTATCTTGTCTTGAAATGACCCATTTTATAAGTTTAGTTGTTGTTGAATGTCTTAGCTCACAGAAAATGATTGTTTGTTTCTGTGCTGTTGATGAATTTTAAGACTTTTGTTTGATCTTTTCTGTTGCTCTGTTTAGTCCCAATTGATCAGAATCCACCTAAATACCCATAGTATAACAGCTGTTGGATAATACAATGACCTGTCAAACTGTAAAAAAAATCTCACTTTAAACAGATGTTAAAAAAACAACTTTTTAAGGCAATACCTTTTCAGATAATGTGGTGATAAAGTTGTAACACCTGGTTCTGACACTGTTTATTATTAATTCATGAGGTTTGTCACACACTTGCAAGAACAACTATTTCTGTGGGGTTTTTTTTATATCATTATGAGATCCGAGCTTCTCTTATGCATTGACATGCTATTCTTTTTGTTTGACTTGTCTTACATGATCATTTACTAGAATCTATGAGACATAAATACACTGACAACTCACTGTCATCTATTGATGCCATCTTCACTCACATTTTTTTCTGATGCAGATCATATATCCCATTTCCTTAAACTGTAAATCAAAATGTAACAAGCCTTCGAATGAAATGCGTCATTGTTGCCTTATTTTTTTAACTGTTCATTTCCTGTTATGACGTTTGCTGCCAAAACTACTTCTGGGTTTTTAATGTAACGCAGTCGATCATACCATGCACACTGCACGACCTCCGTGTCATACTGTGTTAGCTCTGTAGAATAGCGTTGTTGAGAAAATGTCTCAGAGGGACATGACATTGTAAGATGAATGTACATACTGTCATGATAGTATCACCCCTCCACTGTTTATACTGCAAAGAAGAAAGCACCTGTTCCTGGATTGTTCAATTTCAGAGATATATCAGATAAAACTGTTTGTGCTTTTTCAGTTCACATTATTCCTTGATAATGTACGTTACAGAATGTTTATGTGGCATTTGTACTTGTTTTTTGTTGACTTTAATAAACTGTAATTCAGAAATTTTAAACTGTAAATCCAAAAGGTAACATTAAATTGAGAAATGATCATATCATTTTATGTGTTGTTGTTTTTTCTTTAAGAAACTTAACCATAAAATGTAACTTGGAAAGAAGAACAAAGAGCCAGCAACATAAACATAAAAAATAAATTGGCATGAAAAATATCAAGAGCAATACATTGGGCATGGCAGTATTTTATGTTTTGCATTTTATGTTTTAACATAAAAGGTCGTGTATTTAGCCGTGGGCCCTGATATGTATATTCCAGATCAACTATGGCTGTCAGGATATAGTGACAGTTTTAGTAAATATGACTAAAAATAAATTTTGAATAAATTACCTACTTCTGCTCAAATGCACCTGTGCTAAACCTTTCTTCCTTACCAGCTTCATTAATAACTACCTGCCTCCAAGAGCTCCCCCTGTTGACACAGGTCTCCTCAATTAAATCCTGCAGCTGGACTTTCGCACCCGTCCTACCACCACGCTTTCAGTCAGTGTAAGTAAAAGGCTTCATGGACCAATTTAAAAGTCTGTTTTTATAAGTTTTCAGTCTTGTGATCTTCATAATCAGTAGAATTATTAAAATACATTCTGTTAGATTTAAAAATATTACTATCACTGAGTACATTTTTTTTCAAACTTTTGCCCCTCACGTCAGGGATGGCGATCCTTCCACTTCAGAGGAACCTTAATCATTTTCTGCCTCTTGTCTACCATCACCTGCAAATCTTGACCAGCTGCCGTCCGTCAGCTGCTGCACATCCCACAAGACTGTTGTAAACCTGAAGAGGTTCCATTGTCTTCTTGTACTTCTTTTCATATCACATAAGCATTTAAAATATTTGTTCATATTTGTTCATTTGTGCTGACTTCTTGAAGAGTTATGAAAAAAGTGATAGTGACAGAAAGTAATTAAGTACTATTACTCAAGTACAGTGCTTGAATTGCATATTATCATTGTGTGCTACCTTGTGATTCTACTCTACTACGTTTCAGGGTCTAATATTATACTTTTACCACACATGAACAAATATTTTAAATGCTTATTTGTATCACAGCTGTAGTTATTTTACATACCCTTCATGTTAAGGGAAACCCTCATAACTTATATCATATTTAATTATTTTTTATGTTTATGGTAAGTAAGTAAATAAGATTTTTTTTCATGGGTTGAGAAATTTTCTTCTACTTAAGCTAAATAAACTCATGAAAACTTTTTAGACATATGTGGTTCTCACAGCAACACTATAAAGATATGATGATCTTTTAGACCATGATGCATTTCCATAGATGAAACTGCCTAGCAATATATGAAGTAAAATAAGTTAAAACTGAAACATCTACAGCATTTAAAAGCAAAAAAGCACATTAATGCAGCAGTAATATTAATCCAGAAACATCAGCTATGGTAGTAAACACACACCAAAAATATTGAAACAAGTCATAGGTTAAGTTAAGTTATAGGAAAGTTTGTTAACATCATCATTCATTGTTATGTGACAGCCTGATTCTTAGACTATAAGAAGACCAGGAGACATGCTGGTATACTAAACAACGTAGATACTTCTGGCTATGTCTATTGTTGCTGCACTAGTTGTGACAATAAATCATTCGATATTGTCCAGTCCTGTTGTACTGCATTATCAGTGTGATGCAGTAGTTTATAATAATGATTTTCTCAGCATGTTTCATGTATATGCACACTTATTTGAGAAGAACAACACATTTCCAGAAAGCCTTTCTGTTTCTGGAAGCTACTTTAGATGGTCAATCTAAAGATAAAACTACATTTACCCATCAGCCAGGGCGAGTAATCCTCCAACAAAATCCCCCTGTGATGTCACTGCTGGGGGACATCCAGTCAGGAAGAGACACAGTCTTCCCGTTGTGCCAAACATGGACTTCCTGGCTGCTGGTGCGTGTGATGATCTGGGGCAGGTGTGATGTGACTCCACTGAATGCGGCATGGTAACCAGAGAACTGCATGTAGCCCCACTTAGTTGCACCGTCACTTTGGATATAAATAGCTTTACTGAAAGCCACGCAGGGACAGAAGGAGTCCCATCACAACTGAGGGGGAGGGATCACTCTGCTTGTGTGTACATAAAGCATACTGATTGCAGGCAGTCTCATAACACACTAAGCCTACAGATAGACAGTACAAAGGAGCCACTGGGTGCAGACAGCTTAGTTTACACAGTTGTGCGAGAAGAAGAAACCATACAGTGTCGAGACATGGGGGTGCCTGGATCCAAGCCGCAGAGACATGCACAGGTCCTGATGCTGGGCCTGGACGGGTCAGGAAAGACCACCCTGCTCTACAAACTGAAGTACAATGAGAGCGTGGTGACCGTACCCACTGTTGGATTCAACGTGGAAACAGTGGAGACAGACAGGAGCAGCCCGAGCCTGACGGTGTGGGACATCGGGGGCCAGAGGAAGATGAGGCCCCATTGGAAGCATCACTATATGGATACAGCCGGACTGGTGTTTGTGGTGGACAGCTGGGATCAAAAACGGCTGGACGAGACCCGCAAGGAACTCCATCGGGTAATTAAATCAGAGAATATCTTATTCTTGATAAGACTAACACTTTAACACCCCCATATAGAAAGTATGTGAGCACTAAAAGCCTTCCCACACATGCTCTAAAAGTGTTTGTTACATTACTTAGATGCTTGACCTCCACGGTGCAGAATGATGTATGTGCATAGTTTGACACTACAAGGTAAAAATGTTGTTTGGAGCTTCCATAAGTGTGACGTGAAAACATGAAACATCCAGAGAGACTTTTCAGTGGTGTAGGAAACATTTTGCTAAATGTTTTAAATGAAAAATATTTTCACACTGTCAGATTCTGGATTTTTTAAGTGAGTGATATGGAGTAGATTTTGAGCATCTTTTTTAGAGTCCTCTCAGACTCATGATAATAAAACATAATGATAATAAGCATAATAAAAACATACTGTTGCTGGTATAGTTTGACCAAAAAAGGTATTTTTAGTTTGCGTCCCACTTACTTGATTTCTGCAGATTTCAATGGGCACTCATGGCCTTCATCAGGATAATGAATGAATATTTCCAAATAAACAAATGCATTAATAAATAAATTAATAATTATGCTAAATAAATGAACATTTTATCATTACAATGGTATTATATTGTCAATCACTCTATACATGTTTGTGCTTCACACAAGAATGTATAAGTTACATGAATATACTAATATTTTAACACATTAATAAACTAAACAAAAAAAACTAATTAAACTAAACTAGTATTTTCTCTGTTTCGAACTACATTGCACTGTATAAATCATATTTGGTGTTTACATACTATTTCTTGCTAAAGACAGGCGGTTAAAGGAAAAGCGTCCACTGATAGAAATGCCCTTCTCTCTGTTTTCTCCACCAGGTCCTGAGGTATGAGAGTCTCAGAGGAGTTCCTGTCGTGATCCTTGCCAACAAACAGGACCTTCACGGAGCTCTGAGCCCAGAAGCTCTTTGCCTGAAACTGGAATTGAGAAGAGTGTGTGAGGGCAGAGCCTGGTTCATCCAGCCCTGTTCAGCCACCACCGGCATGGGACTGGAGGAGGGTTTCAGGAGGATAGTGTATATGATGAAAACTCCACTGAAACAGACACAAGAGGACATTAAGGTTAAGATGAGGTCAAAGGGCTTAAGTATAACAACTATGAAAGAACTCTTTCTCTGCAGGCGATGACAGATGACAGTCTTGTTTTGGATTCATTCATTCAGATGATGTGTGAGATTCCTCGAGTCATCAGCACGTGGCCTCGCTGTGGAAAAATCAGATATTAGCAGGTGATAACAAAAGGGATGGAAAGATCACAGTTTTAAATGTTAATCTCTTTTACTTGATCCTGATGAAGACAAAGCGTCTTTGAACCATGATGAGGATGTTGCGAATGATCTTGGATAATTAGGAGAAAGCAGCTGATGTGTCACAAGCTGATCTGACCTGCTTGCAAAACACACGCAGATGATTTGGTCTGGCAATTTAGATGCTGTCCGTGGAAAACTGACAGATGGTTGTTTCTGTGGCCCAAAGAAATGTTGCTGTCCAATTGTACATTACCTGTTTTTATTCATCCCACAACCCTGTGAGACAAAAATGGATGGATGGATGTTTTTCTTCATTTGTTACAGATTTATTTGTATTAATTTTAATATTGTGAAATTTAAAGTTAAAAACTTCTTGTCATATGTTTGATGATGCTGATTTAGTACAAGTGCACTGCCTGTGTTCAAGACAATAATCGTTCCTTCAGTAACACAAACATGACTAATATATAAATATGTATATGAAGTATGATAAAGACAATAAAAAAACAGTCAAATCTGTCAATGTCTGTCACGTGGAGCTGTTTCTGTATTGTTTTATTCTCTGCTAGATCTGGTGAAATAAAGTGGTTAAAACATCTGGAACAAAATGAGGAGGTTTTGACTCTGGGTTACAAGATAAAAAGCCAAAGAGGTATCTAGATTCTTTACAGAATTAAGGTTGAAATACAAGAATATGAAAAATGTATTACATGCTCAAGTCCTGATATGCAACATCTCAGGTTTTGACATGGGGGTCCATACAAGACAGGTCCGTGAAAGACAGGTTCACATTTTTACAAATATGTCTCAAAACAATATGCCCACATGTACATTATTCTTTCTCTACTTCCTTATTTGACAAATTTAGCATCCTGGACAAATTTCAGACTCTCCATAGAATCCATTCTTCTGTGGGTGCCAAGTTTGTTCTTGTCTTCAGATTTAGGAAATTAAACATCTTAAATTCTTGTAGATCTCTCAGCTGCCTTTTACACACCTTAAGCTTGTTGTTAGCATTCAGGTAAAAGCCCTTCAGTTTGTCTCCTACCTCTGAGACCTATCGGACTCAACAATCAGTAATGTGTCTTCTTCCTCTGCACCCATCTCTTGTGTAGTACCATACAGCTGAATATTAGGTCTTATTCGTATATGTATCCATATGCTTCCTCTGGGGTCTATTTTCAGAAAATGTAATATCTCCTACCACTGTTTGGCTGACGACACCCAGCTGGACCTCCTGCTGAATTTCTGTGATCCATGCAGCGTTAACTCCCTTCTTAACTGCACTGAGGATGAATAATCCTGGATTGCAAAAAAAAAATTCCTTCAGATGAACCAAAACAAAACTGAGGTCCTTATTTTCCACTCTGCAGTCAATTCTGGAATCTCATGGGGCTCGGTTGTTGAATTTAAAGTCCTGCGCAAGAAAGTGTTGCATTATCTTTGATTCTGCTTTAAAATGTGATCCATCCTAGATCCCTTACTAAATTAAAGTGAAGTAATAATAAATAATTGTCTATAAAGATGTGGAGACTAAAGCACTTTATTTTCTTTTTTGACTACTGCATTTCTCTACAGGTAGGAATCAGTCAGCTAGACACATTTCACCTGCAGCTTGTACAAAATGCAGCCTCAAGAGACCTCAATGTAAAGAGATGAGAGACTAGATCAACAGATTCTTTATCATTATTATTATTATCATTAAGTAAATGTACTTGTCTTCTATCACTGTGTAAAATATAAAAATGTAATAGAAATGTACATGTTATTGCACACACTCTTATATATATGTATATATTATATATGTATGTCATATCAGTCTATAAGCACTTTATGTGTTTTTATGCACACTGTTCACTGCACCTTATATTTTATTTTGCACTACAGTCAGCACTGCTTTTACATACATACATTTCTATATTGCATTTTATATTGCCTTAATATGTCTAGATCGTTGTTTTTATTTCATTGTATTGTTATTGTCTTTGTGTGTTATGCTGCTACCGTGCAATTTTTCAGTTCTGATCAATAAAATCTATCTATCTATCTATCTATCTATCTATCTATCTATCTATCTATCTATCTATCTATCTATCTATCTA
>JBAJHX010000049.1:10453775-10473800 GCA_037176925.1 Amniataba percoides | reverse complement strand
AACTATCTATCTATCTATCTATCTATCTATCTATCTATCTATCTATCTATCTATCTATCTATCTATCTATCTATCTTGTAACCTTGCTAAGAAAGGATCTGTACAAATAAAAAGCATTATTATTATTATTATTATTATTATTATTATTATTATTATTATTATTATTATTATTATTATTGGGTAAATATAATTACTTCTACCTGTATATAAGTTACATAAATGTGTTGGAAAGGTGTGGGCTTTACTGTAGAGGCGCCATGTTAAGAAAGATGGCTTTCAAATAAAGATGACTAAAACATACATGTATATAAGAGTTTGCATGCAGTCATGTGTCTGTCGCCCTGCAGATGGATGTGTGCACAGAAGCCAATCACCGTGCAGGGGGTTTCCCCACCCTTCCTCTACGCCAGAGCGAGGCTGCCCTCCACCACCGGCATTCCCAGTATGCACCGCGGACAGAGCAGCAAAAAATAGTCCGTTAACGAACCGCTGAGAAAAAAAGAAAAGGGGAACCGGAGAGAGGGGCAGCTCGCAAAGCTAAATCCACGAGTTCAACCGTACTTAACGCAACCCAGAACGGCTACCATGGCTGACAACGAGAAACTGGACAACCAGCGGCTGAAGAATTTCAAGAATAAAGGCCGTGATTTGGAGGTAAAAGTTAGCGCGGATCGGTGTCGAGGCTCGCCGCTGCTCCTCGCGGCTCCTCGCTTCCTTGTGACGTCGTTTCTAATTTGCACCAGCGGGGCAACTTTGGCACCTAAAAGCCTCCACCAGGGCCTTCGCACCCCGCCACAATCACAACCACACCGCCCGGCCTTGTCTGGGCAAACTCCCACACCCCTTCTCTCTGCGGGTATCACCGGTGTCGCCTCACCGTGAGCCCGCTGCTTGGTTATAAATCGTCCGCCGCTGGATGTAGCTCTGTTAGCTCCGCTGCTAGCCGGGCCCACTGAAACATGTTAGCTCGACTGAAACATTATCAACCACTAAATCAATTTAGGTCGATATGTTAGCGTATGAAAACGTCTAATGAGTGGGTAAAAGTGTTTATTAATGACCCTCGGGGTGTCCAAAGGAGAAATTTCCCTGTTTTAGGACCTATCACAGAAGCAGATTAGCATTATTTTTGACCTGCGTGCTAGTTAGCTCGGCTGCTAGCTGCAGTTAAGCTCGGCAGCCCATCCCCCGTCTTTATCACCAAAAACAATGGCGGAAACCTGCTAGTCTCTCAGCCGACCAGTCACTTGGGTCTTTTTTAAAAAAAACAGTGGCGCATTGTTAATCTTTAATCATTCACCGCCATCACATATGCTCAGGAAAAAAACAAGGTTAACCCGGCCAGCTAGTTAACGCGATCACATGACGGGCTAGATGAAAGCTACACGTTCACCTAGAGCCGGATCGATAAGTTGATTTACAGTCCAACATGCCTGTGCTCCTGTACTGTTAACTACACCGATGGTGTTGTTTTCAGGCGGGCTTCCTTTTTTTCCAAGAGGTGTTTATGAGCAGGATATACTCACACATCCTGTTTGACAAGAAGTTTCTGCTGAGAGTTAGGCCATTGGGCAAGAGCTGTCTCGCCCTGCAGCATGATAACAACTTTGGTTGGGGGATCCATCAATGATGAACATCACTATCTGTTTTTTAACTACATTCAAAGGAGCACTCATCTGCTCCTGAAGCATTCAATAAGCTTTGAATTCAGTTGCTAGTTTATTAAGTAAAACTAATTGAGTTCAATGCAACATATCTGCAGTAAATCTTCCCTTGTGCAGGTTATAATGTTAAACCTTTGTTGAAATGGTCTTTAGAGAGGCTGTAGTTTGTGGTGTTGTTGAATTTCACTGTGTATCACTAAGAGGTGTTTTTAATTATTTTGTCCTGCTCTTGATTAGCAGTGTGGATAAACTAAATATTAGAGACACCTCTCACAATAACAAAGAACCTCTGCACAAATTGTCGTCTTTAATAAAAACCAAATACCAGAATCGGCGTCCGTCTACAACGGCTTAAACAAAAATTTGAACAATATAACCTTTATGTTAAATTGTTTTGGCAAGTTGTGTTTAATAAATTAGCACCTTATTGTAACTGTGGTATGTGGGTGAAAACAGGCATAAAAAGGTTTGTATATCAAATAATCTGTGGGTTAGCTGTCTTGTTGAGGCACTTGAAATGGTCTTGCAGTAACTTAAGCTGAGTCATATTAAATCAGACTTGTGTGAAGTGTGTTCGGGTGCTGTCATATGCCATGTGTGGGATGCTGATTTAATGCTCCAGGTATGACTGATACCGCCAATCATCTCTGGTCTCACAAAACTGGATCCTGATCTTAGCCTGAATATATCATCGTAGCTGGTGTTGCTCTCTTGGGCAAAGGCAGGTTGGGATTAAAGTTCCTTGTTGTATAATGCTAATAATGCACTCTCTCGCCCACAGACTATGAGAAGACAGAGGACTGAGGTAGTGGTGGAACTCCGAAAGGTAAATACATTTGTGTTATATTGTGCTATTACACTACAAACTCCCATTGAATTCCAGTAACTGTGACTCTTGCATGCATACATATTTTACTGACAGGCAGTGACTTTTCCTTGTTGTCATCAAGAGTTTTTGCTGCAGTATACATAACAAGATATTTCTGTTCCCTCCACTGCAGAACAAAAGAGATGAGCACCTTCTGAAGAGGAGAAATGTTCCCCATGAGGACATCTGTGAGGACTCTGATGTTGATGGAGACTTCAGATCGGTACGGTTATACATCCTCACAATTAAGCTTAAACATCCCAGTTGTTGTCTTTTCATATGTGCACTCTTGGTACACATTGGGCCTGCTTGTTTTAGGCTCAAAACATCGCAATAAATTAGCCAATCAAGAATCCTGCCATCATTAAAGTGCTCTACGTTTGGTGGCATTGCTGGATTAAAATGGCCACTCAGCAGTTAGGAAATTCAATCACAGTAACTGCCTAGTTGTATTGAGAGAGCTGACTTGAAATGGGCTGCTTAGCAGTATATCAACAATGACATGCTGCTCTGACTCACTGCAAGACATTAAAGAGGTTTTTGTGGTAAAGAGTACTGGCCAGTTTAAACCAATGGCCACTATGTGACTGCAGTTGGTCTAAAATGACATTGATTATGTTGCCTTAAAGATATTTAGCTTTTTGAGTTTTTTGTCCTTTCTTTTTTGATACATCAGGTATCTTCCCTCAACTTTCTTTTTAATTATTTTTTTTGCTGGCTATAAGAGCCATCGCCTACATTTTATTTAACACGGCCTGCAGTCATGGTCAGTGCCTGATTAAAAGTGATAGTTGGTACCCAAGCCTACGCTTGGGTTTGAACTCCCTGTAGAGGGCGTCAGGTGAGGTTTGCCAATTGGCAAATTCTGATGTTGAATGCTGGCACGCAAGTCCAGTCTGCTGACTGTTAAACCGCATTGGTTCAAGTGAGAATTTAAGTCTCTACATTCTTCTGATGGCATTTCCCAATCTTCAGCTTCCCCTCACTGTTCTCAGTGCTGCTATGGCATCTTTTCCTTTGTGCTTTGTCAACGTCACATACAAAAGCAATCTAGGAAGAGTTGTTATTAATGAAAGCAAGAAGCTAACAGATGTCTGCTCACCCTCATTTGGTACTGCCAGTTACTCCTCAGCAAATTCATGTGGCTTTTGTTGGTCTAGAAGGCACTGCTGTGTCCACCAAAACTTTACCTGTTACTGATTATTTTGTCATTTAATTTCTCATAACTCCAGAATGATAACTTTCTGTTTCTTTTTCAGCAAAACACCTCTCTTGAAGCAATAGTACATGTAAGTAGACTGTTTGTTTGATTCACTCATTTTTCCTCTCTATCTTTTAACTTGTCCTGTGGACAGTGTGTCTTGACAATGACATCAAATCAATAAATGTTTACATTGTACTATATTTTAGTACAATGTAAATAGGACTAATCCCCAATGTATTTTTATCACTGCTAATATCTGTTTTACAGCATACAGATTCTTGTTATTTCTTGATTCTCATTATTTTAAATGTTGGGTTGTAGAACGCCACCAGTGATAACCAGGGCGTCCAGCTGAGTGCTGTTCAGGCTGCGAGGTAGGAACACACACACAAAACACTCCATGGTATATTGCACCATGTTTACACCAGTAGTTGACCAGTAATTTAATGTATTTTGTTGACTGTGTGTAATCATTTAGTGTCACATTTCTCATGATGTAATATTGATGGTAAAATGAATTGTCCAGGTGTTTAGCTTTTTTATGCTGGTGTGAAAACAAAGTGGACACAAAACAGGACTTTTGGATTTTAGCTTGAATTCAAAAGAAATGCTATGAATGAATCAGGCTGCTGAGCATGAACTGTCAAGAAGGAGATCTTGAAAGTGAGCTCTATAATCCAAAGTAAACCACTGGTGGAAAATTGCTCTTAATAGGTCAGTGAAATCTGAGATAATGTGTGTATTTTTTTTAATCGCTAAAATAGACCTATTATTTGAATTACATTACTATTTTACCTGCTTTGCTTCACATTGATATCAAGACAATGTTGTTGTGATTATCATGTTACTGTTGCCTACGCCACATAATTCTCACTGAGTAAACGGTGTTGATGCTGTATTACAGTGAAGTTCAGTTTGCGGTACAGCTGTGACAGTTTGGATGTAATCCAGATTCACATCTGGTTCATCTGATATTTGTGAGCCAGAGTTTCTGCACCAGTACACAAGTAGTTTGTCTTAAAAGGTTCTCTCATTAAAATTGATGGCCTCTTGCAAAATACAGTTTCAGTGTTTTACTTTTAGGGGCTGAATGTTTTTTTCCAGTTTGGTTAGGCAGCAGTGATTTACAGTAAGTCATCCCTGTCTGATTAATGGACATTGTAAACTGCAGCTCAGAAGCACAGCAGAAGGTAGCTGAATTCATGAAAAATGCTCCATGTCTTCAGACTTTGCTTTATTCTTTGTATTCGTTTACCCATGTTTTCTCCATTGAAGTCTACCTTGCATATTTATCTCAACACTGAAGATGTCAACGCACTGTACCTGATGTTGTGCAATATTGATGTTGGGTCATGAGCAGGATGAAGTCTCCTGTTATTAGAGTCACTGGGATTTTGATTGACTTACAATGTGTGGATAGTTCACATTCTTTAGCTGTTTCTCTCTGTATGTAATTGCCGCTTCTTGTTGGTGTGTCAGTAAAGCTTCACGAGAATGAGTGTGTGAGTAATGGTCTTTTGTTTCCTCTTTGTTTTTGTAGGAAGTTGTTGTCCAGTGACCGTAACCCGCCCATAGATGACCTGATTAAGTCTGGGATCCTTCCTATACTGGTCCACTGCCTGGACAGAGATGACAAGTAAGTATGCTGTTATTCTGTTTGTCTGCATGTAGCAATGATTCATGCCTTTTCATGTGCGATAATTATAGTACAAGTTAGCCCTTTTTCTGGATCATGTTGAGTTTATGTACACTTCAAAGTTATGCAAATGAGCCAACAGGGGTTTTAGCCCAGCCTACATCTGCACGGTGTAGCAGTTATGTAAATGTGTTCTAGTTTTCACCTTCCAGTAATGACACAAATATAAATGACTCATCAGCTCACTCTTACTGTTTGACGCCCCTGCTCAATCACACTCAACTTTTTACTGCTGCCCTCACCCACCTGTTACCTCTCTACAGCCCCTCTCTCCAGTTTGAGGCAGCCTGGGCTCTAACCAACATAGCGTCTGGTACTTCAGAGCAGACCCAAGCTGTGGTCCAGTCCAGTAAGTGTTGATCTGTCTCACCCTTTCCATGTTTTAAGGATGAATTTGAATACTACAAATCATTGATGTGATGTCATTGAGGGTGTGTGGTTCAGTGCTCGAATATAACCCTTTTTCAATGAACATATATATTGTCTGTTAATGTGATTGTTATGAAACAGTAAAAACTGCAGGTTTACAGTGTTTGGAGGCTTCACTTTTTAGAAATGCAGAGTTTTCTTTCACAGTTTCCCAGTCAGTTGATGACATTTTCAACGAGGTGACAGAACCACACGAATGCATGATTGCAAATTGGATACAAGAATGGAAATTTGTCTGTAGCACAAATCCTATCAACATTTACCTAGTGAATATAAGTCCGATTACAGATGTTGAGTCCAGTTACTAAAAATTAAAAGTATTCATACAGCCTGCTGTTATGCAGTATGGTGTTGCACTTTGTTTCATTGAGTATAATCTTTTTTTTCCACTTGTCAAGAATGTCTCTGCCATTCTTTTTGTTCTTAATAGCTCTGCCTCCATTCAGTGGTTGTGATTAATCACACTAAATGGCAGCACAACAGGCTGGAACATATAGCCATTAAAACCTTTAAATGAGTGAATGTCAGGACTATTGATCTTGACAAATACACAACACCATAAGCTGTCATTAATTATGCAGTTTTAACAACAGTTTAAGGATCTCTCTCTCTGCTTGCTTGAATGAAATATATTTCATCCACATCTCTGAGATTTCACTAGTTACATATTGTTTAAGATGTTGGACAATTGTTTTATCTCTAGATCAAGAAATATGCAAGAAAATGGTTTTATTCTTCTTTTCTTCCACCTCATCTCTTGTTTTATTTTTAGCATGTTGCAGTTTGATCGCATTTTAGTCTGACTAAATACAGTCCAAATCTGAAATTTTAGTTTTATTAAAAACAGTTACCATTATATCTCCTACCGGAGGTATTTATACATGATGCAATGATATGTTTTGAGTTAAAGCAACATATCACACCACAAGCTATCTTTTTATATAATCGATTCCTCTCTGTTTCTTTTGTCTAGATGCTGTGCCGCTGTTCCTGAGGCTGCTTCACTCTCCTCACCAGAATGTGTGCGAACAGGCCGTCTGGGCACTGGGCAACATCATAGGTCAGTCCCTGTTTTTTTTTTAACACGAATACATTAGAAATAAATACAGTCGGTCCCCAAAATGACGAGCCCTCCATCTGTGTGCTTATGGTCTCTTCAGGTGATGGCCCTCAATGCAGAGACTATGTGATCAGCTTGAGTGTGGTCAAGCCTCTGCTCTCTTTCATCAGTCCCTCCATCCCCATCACCTTCCTCCGCAATGTCACCTGGGTCATGGTCAATCTGTGCCGCCACAAGGACCCTCCACCACCCATGGAGACGATCCAGGAGGTGTGTATGTTTTTAGAGAAAGAGGGCGAGAATGAGCAAGCTTTGGCTGTGCGTGTGCTAGATTGCTAGGTCACAAGCATAGTTATGGAAAGGCTATGTTTATAGTGTTTCTGAGTGGGTATGTGGTCTTCTTTGGGTCATCATTTTATATAAAATGAAATGATGAAATGATAACGTTAATAAAATAGTTGTGTAGGATCCCTTCTTATATTTAGGTCTTTGAGCAAAGGTGTCTGTATGATTGATTTTTTTTTTTTTTTTTTTTTTTTTTTTTTTTTTTTTTTTTTTCCAGTGTAATGGTCAGGATGGGTTTGCAATGAAGTTTTAGTAGATAATTACAGCATGTTGGGGCAAAAAATGCATAATGGTGATCAAAAGGTCATAGCCTACAGAAAGTATGAAATATTTTAAAAAATACCCAGCTGAAAACACTGACTCAACAAGTAATAGTCATCCGTATGCATCACATGCACAGCTGCAGCTATCTCGATGCAGCACCACAGCAATCAAACAATGCCAGTTCTAACTGTAGAAAGCGGCACTGCATGTCAGTCAGCCCAGTGACAAAAATATCCAATATCACTTCCCTAACATATGACAACAGAAACGCAATGTTAGCTAAAGATAAGAAATCAATCTTTTTTTAGATGTTAAGGTTAACTGCCTTGTTTTGATGCTGCTTACGTTTTTTAATGTTAGAGAAACACTTCAAAGGCGTTCATGTTCGGATCAGAAGTTCAACCACCTGTGTCTAATTTCATGCAAACAGTTTCTATGTACAGGAGCAGAGATGAATTATTTCCATTTATAATTTATCTTAGAACCCCAAATAATTGATTTGAAGTTATTATTCACTGTTTTTGGTCATTTGAGAAAAAGCTTACAGTACTTTAGACAAATTGTGGGCATTTCTTTTATTTTTTTTCTATTTTTATTTGTATAAAGGATACTTGTGTTATTATGTTTAAGACTGTGGGCAAAAGAAATCTAGTATACAAAAATGGCTTTCAGAGGAAAATCATTTATTCATTTTTGTCATCTTGGAAAGCTAATTTCTGCTTATCAGGAAGTGAAGGCCGTCTGCCTCCCCTTTTCTACTGAGAGGTGTTTATTAGGTAGCTGTTTGGCACACAGAGGAGAGAGTATGCACCATCAGTCGTCTACCTAAGCTGTTAAAATGGAAGAAAAAGTAGTGTGTTGCTTTTCTGCTGATATGAATGAAGTTGTAGCAGATATTGCGGGGTACAGGGTCATGCAACTATAATTAAAGCTTTACTGGAATCCTGCTGATGTTTTTGTCAGTTTCTATGCCTAATATGACCGCACCTGCTTTGTCTTCGTTTCACTTCTTTTCTCAGATCCTGCCAGCTCTCTGTGTGCTGATCCACCACACTGACGTCAGCGTGAGTTGACAGATTTTTTTCCCCCAGTTTTTCTAAGCAGACTGTG
The DNA here is from genome assembly GCA_037176925.1 of Amniataba percoides. NCBI lineage: Eukaryota > Metazoa > Chordata > Actinopteri > Centrarchiformes > Terapontidae > Amniataba > Amniataba percoides. The sequence goes on along the minus strand of JBAJHX010000049.1, from coordinate 10,465,160 downwards.
ATATATATATATATGTTTAAAAAACACTCCTGTTATACTCCTGTCTTGAGAAATTGTACAGGATGGAGACTGTAATATTTGGTTTTGTCTCTTTGCTGCTTTCAGATCTTGGTAGACACAGTGTGGGCTCTGTCTTATCTGACGGACGCTGGGAACGAGCAGATCCAAATGGTTATCGACTCTGGCATCGTGCCTCATTTGGTGCCTCTGCTCAGTCACCAGGAGGTCAAAGTTCAGGTACAGAGAGACACTGGACATGAGGCTGATTATGTTTACGGTTAAACTAATTAAAGCTGTTTGGGAATTCAAATGTATTACACATGCTGTGATGCCTGGAGGTGTTTTTCATAACCATTACAGAACAGGACTCTTTCCGACTCTAACCTTGTCTAGCAAGACTTTTGAGTTTTTGCTACATGCCCCCCAAAAATGTGTATCTAGCTAAACAATCCATGCATAAAATGTATTATCACAATAATTTCTCATTCCCTCCCCACACCCAGACCGCTGCCCTGAGGGCCGTTGGGAACATAGTCACTGGCACAGATGAACAGACCCAGGTTGTGCTCAACTGCGACGCTCTTAGCCACTTCCCTGCACTCCTCACTCACCCGAAGGAGAAAATCAACAAGGTAATACATTCTTGAGTTTCCTTAAACATGCTCACACGCCCCCTCTGTCGATCTACTGCAAGACATGCAGTCTGGAAGTGATGAAATCAGAGACTTTGTGCAAGTACGAATGCTGTGTGAAAGGTATAGGTGGGAAAGATAGCTACATATAGCAGTTAACAACATGGATCATCATGAAGATGAAGACAAAGAAGAGGACTTCAGGAGCTGGCTAGTTAGTAAGACAGATTGGGGAAGGGGGGTGGGGTTAGTCTGTGTGCATGTGATTGAATGTGTGATACCACGGGTTGGTGGCCAGAGGGTGCTGAAGACCGTGTGTCTCTGCTGATATCGGAGTGCATCTGAGACCAGTCACTTTAAAAAAGAGGCCCCCCCACATTGTGACCTGGTCGATGATTAGAGCCTCAACACAGCCCTTGCCCCACCCAGTGCACTCTGTCTCGACCAGAGGTCAAACTCTCAGAGCGGACCTCTGGATTCTGATCCAGTTCAGACACAAAAACTCATTTTTGATATGGGTTTTAGCCCTCATCAAGAGGGATGAGTGGCCTGTTCAGTTTCTCTCTCTTGTTGAAGATGTGGCACATCAAAATCCCCTGCACTCTTTAGACTGGGTAAAACCTGTAGATGAGTAAATCTCGACTGTCCTTTTTGGCAGTACGAAAGTGACTTGTGTATTTGTGCTTTTTGTCCTATAGGAGGCAGTGTGGTTCCTGTCCAACATCACAGCAGGCAACCAGCAGCAGGTGCAGGCTGTTATTGATGCCAAGCTAGTCCCCATGATCATTCACCTGCTGGACAAGGTGTGCATCTGTCTCTTTGTGTATCCTGCACAAATGAATAATTAATTATGGAGAGCAAAAAAGTATGTGCGGCTCACTTTGCTTTTGTTTTTTTAGGGTGACTTTGGCACTCAGAAGGAAGCAGCATGGGCCATCAGCAACCTGACAATAAGTGGGCGGAAAGATCAGGTAAGGATCTTGTAATCAAAGTGTGTTTCACTTATTAACCTGCCTTACACATAGGAAGAAAAGTGAAGGAATGAGGTGTGCAGTGTGGTTTAAATGCGGATCACAAAACTTATTTTATTCATTAGCTAAATTTGTAGTAATTTAACACAAAAAACTCCTCATTTTATGGGCGAACAATTGTACCTCTTCTTTCACGAACATGTCGCAGTACTGATAATACCTTACTGTCTGTCTGCTGCCTACAGGTGGCACACCTGATCGAGAAGCAGGTGATCCCTCCATTCTGCAATCTGCTGACCGTGAAGGATGCCCAGGTCGTGCAGGTCGTTCTCGATGGCCTCAGCAATATCCTGAAGATGGCGGACGATGAGGCTGAAACGATTGCTAACCTTATTGAAGAATGTGGAGGTAAAATCTGCTTGGACAAATAGGGTTTTTATTTATGAACGTTGAGTGTTCCTGTTCACATGTGTATTGAACAGTGATTAAATTGGCTGTTGTTTGTTCCTTAGGTTTGGAAAAAGTGGAGCAACTGCAGAATCATGAAAATGAAGATATCTACAAATTGGCATACGAAATTATTGATCAATTCTTCTCATCTGATGATGTAAGTTCATGCAGTTATTAGAAAAGTTGAATTTCTGTTTATTTTTACTCTTGCTTTGCTGTGTTGTAAAGCTGAAGGTTTAGACTGATCCTACAGTACTGTACTTGGAAAAAAAAGTACCATCATGTTAAAGTTAATGGATGAGTTTTAATAGTTTTACTGACACTTACATAATCATATAATGTTAAATGTGTAATGAAATTCTTAGATGTGTTTGTCCAGAATCCATCTGAAAAAAATAAATGACTGAATAAAAAAATAATCTACCTATAGATAAAATAGAAATAGATAAGAATCTCAAATTAACAGTGAAACAATGAGTTACAGAAAAATTAAATATAAAATTATATATAGATATAAGGGGTAGTATTGACATCAGTATGATTTGAAATTAATTGCAGGTGGATGAATAAATTAAATTTTGTGTAAAGCCGTCTGACTGTCGAGATCAAATGATAACTCAGAACTTAAAGGTGGAATTATCATATTATTGCTTGTAATGGAGTTGTCTTATGACGTGCCCACTAACAGTGTTTAATCTACTCTCCTGTGTGCTGAATGTCGCTAACGCCTTGTTGCACCCTCTTTTCGTTCAGCTCGATGAAGACACCAGCCTGGTCCCAGAGGCCATCCAGGGCGGGACTTACGGCTTTAACTCTGCCAACGTGCCAGCCGAGAGATTCCAGTTCTAGACGGCATCTGGGGTATACTGGAGTTTTGTTCACGATGCAGCACTCTGTTCAACATAAAAAAATTAGGAGAGAAAGAGCGAGAGAGAGCGAGAGTGTGAGAAATTTGATCCATTGTGCTTGGCTCGTGGGATCCATGGCTGCATCTTATCTGAGAGAAAAATGTGTGGATTTCATTTGGCATTCCAGGGGAACCAGCCCAAATGAAGTTTGAGATGGCGAGTGGGTGCGAGTGAGAATGAGTGGCTACATGTTGCAAAAAAGCAAAACATCTACATCGAATGCGTTGAGAGACATGCCGACATAACTTCTGTGTTATTGGAGCTGTCGTCTTCGGAAAACTACTTCAAATGACAACAAAAAAACTCGATGTCTGCCCGGGGAGAACCAAGGACATCCAAAAATATGAAATCAAGAGATCTCAAAACAACAAATGCAGAAACGAATATAACTATAAATACGAACTGAGATGAACCACGAATTCTGCGGTCCTCCGACTAGAGAGGGCGCCACCCTCCATGTGCCCCTCCCCCAATCGGCCACGCTATCAGACATGTGTGTGAATGGACCCATTGTGTATGAATGTCTGGACTCATTGCTGAGGAGCCAGGTTCATCTCCTCCAACGAAACGCCCCAACAGGGCGCCATCCTCTCCCCCTGGTGGGCGGGGCCAAGGAGTCCGGCTGCGCGTGTCGCATGTGCGAGAGAATGGACGGATGAGTTGTGTGTGCTTGGCTGCGTGCGTGACTGTGGGAGTATGCGAGACCTGGGTGAGAACGCATGCAGAGACGGGGAAAAAAAATAATACAAATACAACATCTTGAAGAGAAACAAAATTGAGAAACGCAACAATGAGGTTAGCAAAGGTTTCAGGAAAGAAATTCCGCCTTTGAAAGAGAGGCTGATCCTCAAATCCCTGAATGGAAGAACGTTGGATATGAAAAAAAAATCATCGTCATCACAAGGATTTTTTTTTTTGTTTTTGAATTATTGTTAAGTTAGTATTAATTGACACTGGACAATGCTATTGGCAGGTGTGGAGCAGCAGTGCATTGTATTAAGATGCATTTGGTGGCTTTTGGGCTTTTCTTTTTGCCTCCAGTGTGTTCCTTTTTATGATATTTTTTATTTTCAGCTTTTAGTTTCATGGCTTCTGTAAAGGTGATTGATGATGAATCGTACTCCACCCTCACACCACAACCCTAACCTACGCACCAGACATGGGCTTGATGCTGTGAAATTCTGACACCATCACTATACTAAACAACCTGTTCCCCTTGTGACACTTCATTACTTTTTCTTCAATTTTACAGCTAAATCACTGCTTTGCAGTATCGTTGCCATAGCTCTGATGTATCACCAAGGGAGAAGAGAACAATGGCCATTTCACGTAGGATTGTGAATCATAACCTTTGCATGTACTAAACTATAGCACAGTTATTTTTTTAGGGTATTTTAGTTTCCTTAGGCTGTGGATACAGTGTAATTTTCATTTTAAGTAAAACTGTGCTTAAATGTTACATGTTTCCCCTTCCCTTACCCTTCACTAGTTTCCGATTTGCTAAATAATCTATGGTTTTGCACATGTACTGCAAAGTGAGGCCTGAAATCTGAAGGCGTGTTGGTCGGTTTCATAGGTTTCGACCTGCCAGCAGCCTCTACAATATGCATCACTCAACCACAATCTTTGTTGTCTTTCTAGAGTAATCCAATGATGCTTTTTAGTGATACTTGAGAAAATAATGACTTTATTTCAGGAGCAGCAATGACGAATCTGCTAATGTATCTCAGCTAAGACTTTAGAGGGAGTTTAACGTCCCTTTTCTCAAGGTCAGAAGGGCGTCCCACGTGTCAGACTGGAGTCGTCCTCAGTGGGTCCTCCTGAATAATAAATATAAACCCATGAACAAGTTTGCTGTACCTTTTTAGTACCTTGCTGAGTCCTTAGCCCCATACTCCTCTTTCCTCTTATACCAGCTAGGTGTACAAGCTTACCCTCGCTTACCCTTACCCATATTTTGTGTTAACTTCAAACACTGTAGTAAATGATTACACATTGTGCTCATACACCTTCTGTTGAACATAGGGTTTTTTTTTTGCAGCATTCCTTGTTAGCAAACATGTGGTTTCAAATTTAAAGCTATGACATGGAAGATGAAGGGAAAAAAATAAGGTGGTTTGCCCCAAAAAAAACACTGTTTTTGGGGAGATAGGCTACAGGATAGGTTGTCTTCAGAAAATAAATAGTGAAACCCAAATCGAGAGACTGCGTGTGTGTGTGCTCTGTTGTGAAGAAGTGGTGTGATTAATCCTTTTTATTTTAACTGTTTACCGACTTTTTTTCCCTCAAGAAAAAATGGGCAAAACAGACAAAATGACTAAATGTCTCTCAACGGTAGAGCTTGTATTCAAATCGAGAAGAAGCCGAGCCCGATTGGCCAGAAAGAGCGACTTTCCGCATGCGCACTGTGAGAAATGGAGATGATGCATTTGTTAGCGCCCGGGAAATGTACTTTTGCGGTTTAACGGTTGAAAAAGAGAAAATGCATTGATAAACGTGATATAGGTTAATATACATATATTTGCGAAGTGAAACGCTAATGTTATCAAGTAATAGTTTAAAATACAAAAATAGCACTCAACGTTTTCGTATATTCTGCTCTAATTGTTTGGTATGCCATCCACTCCCGCTGCTATGTGAAATTTACCGAGCGCACATGAATGCAGCACGGGGAGGAACAGGAAATGAACGCTCTGTTATGGACACTTTCCTCCGAGCAGACGGTGAGTTTTCCTCTCCTAAAACATCTTTTTAAATCGAGTCTAAACGGAAACCTGCGAAAAGCAGGACCACAAAACGGAGAGCACTTCGCTGAGAAAAGTCTCAGCCACAACTGCAATGTGGCAAACGTAACGTTAGTTGGAAAATTAGTTTAAATAAGATATGGAAAAGTACATGTGTTGTCATGTGGACGCTTTATGTGCTCGTTGTTTGAGGTGTTTTGACATTTAGAGTTTAAAAATCGATCAACTTTTTATTTTATTTATGAATAAATAGATTAATATATAAATTGCCTGAAAACCTGTCAGATGTCTGGCAATTGACAGAAAAGAGGAAAGAATAAGAGAGGTGTCGAGTTTTGAAGAGACCTGTTGAAAAATGTGGACATGGCTGAAGTGAACTTTACAGTGAGCTTTATTTGATCCCATTGGTCGGGCCGCAGCTTCACACCTGTTGTTACCTGTTTGAATCTGGGCGCGTGAGCGAGTCCTGGACCCGGATCAGGTTTAGGTTTTTTAGGGAGGGGACAGCCTGTCCCGACCACAAAGTGTGTGTCTATGCATGCGTGTTTGTGTGCGTGTGTGTGTGTGTGTGTGTGTGTGTGTGTGTGTTGGGACTGGGTGGATACTGGCATGAAGCCTCCTATTGTCACTGCGGTGCTGGCTGTAACTGGAGGAGAGCTCACACACACACACACACAGAGTCACACACAGTCACACAAACACACACTGATCCTCTAATAGGAGCTGAGCTGGTTTTTGGCTGTTCTCTTGTTTTTCTTTCACACATGCTGGTCAGACTGAGTTGAATGAGGCAACCCCAGTTAGTTAAACCTCTTAATATTAACAGGAAAGTACTAAATATTCACTTTATTAGGAATAACTACACCATCCAATGCAGCTCTTCTGACTTAAAATCTACTTTTATTGCACTTACAATATCTAGGTTTCACTGATCATCACTGTCAGAGAGGTGTTTATGGTTGTTAAATAGAGCTGTAACTAACATTTATTTTCATAATCTGTAATCCTGTAATAATCACTTTCTCCATCAATCTGTTGGAGTCCATAAAAGAACATTGTGAAAGATTTTAATCACTGTTCCCAAAGTGCTAGATGACGTCCTCAGATGTCTTGTTTTGTCCACAACCCAACAATTTCACCAAAAACTCAACATTTATGGCAGCTGTTCTGGATTATAGAAGATTGTGCAGGTGTACCTAATAATATTACTAATAATAATAGTATAACACTGTTGTGCTGACAGCGTCAGGCTGACTGGAGATGACCAATGGATGTTACACAGTCATGAAAATGCAACACCCAAGTGTAATGAATCTTTATTTGACTTAACCCAGTTAGGGCTGCAACAAAAGATTCATTTTTACAGTTTTTGAATCTGCTGAACATTTTCTCAAATAATCAGTGTCTGTGAAATGTCAGATAATAAGAAACATACTTCTTCCTCTTGTTATACTCATCCAGATCCCAAACATATTCACTATAATGTCATTTGTGATGAGAAGGAAGTGACAAATCATCACACATTTGAGAAACTGAAACCTTGAAGTGTCACTTTATTACCAACTTTTTTGATTATTGATCAGTCTGTTTCATTCTTGTCCTGCTGACTAACTCCCTGAACTCAGTCACAGTTGCAGCAAGTGAATGTATTTTGCTGAACAGGTGCAACGCGTAGCCTTTCATCCATCCAGCCAGACCATCTTCTCCCTACACACCCGCAGTCCTGAGCCCGGCCTCTGGTCTCCTCTGTGATGGACAACCTAGAGGAGGACCTGACGTGCTCCGTGTGCTACTCGCTGTTCTCTGACCCGCGAGTGCTGCCGTGCTCACACACCTTCTGTAAGGCCTGCCTGGACAACTTGCTCCAGGCGTCCACCAACTACTCCATCTGGCGGCCGCTCCGCCTGCCGCTGAAATGCCCCAACTGTCGCAGCGTGGTGGAGCTTCCCCCGGCGGGCGTGGACGCTCTTCCCACCAACGTGTCCCTGCGGGCCATCATTGAGAAAGTAGGAGAGACTCACTCTGAGAACACTCACTCATTGACCGCATCAGTGTGAAATCATATCACGGGGCGACGCCGTTTGTGCTCATCTGTCTGTCTTTTCGCTCGTCCGCTCTCTCAGTACCAGAAGGACAGCGAGCCGCGGCCCCCCTCCTGCCAGGAGCACCACAGGCATCCTCTGAACATGTACTGCATCCAGGACCGGCAGCTGATCTGCGGGCTGTGTCTGACCATCGGGCAGCACCAGGGCCACCCCATAGACGACCTGCAGGCGGCGTTCATCAGAGAGAAGCAGACGCCGTCGCTGCTGCTGGCGAGACTCTCAGAGCGGAGATGGGCGCAGGTGGGGAAACTTTTTAATGAGGCCCAGCGCTCGATTTGAGCTGAATTAATCTGGAAAGATACTCAGAAATGTTTAACCAATAAAAAAAGAAAAACACACACACACACTCTACTTGTCTCCCTCTGTCAGGTGTGTGAGCTGGGGGAGCAGCTGGAGCAGGAGAAGGCCCGCTGCGAGGCTCTGGTGAGGCAGGACAGACAGGAGGTCAATCAGTACTTTCAGACGCTGGAGGTGGTGCTGGCCAGGAAGAGGCACGCCTACCTGGAGGCCCTGGATAAAGCTGCAGCGGAGATGTCGCGGGCCTACGACCCGCTCATCCACAGAGTGAAGGAGCTTCAGGTGAGTGTCATGGCTGACTGATGTCAAAGGTTTAGTGACCATTTCCCACAAAATAGATGCTTTAGCAGGTAGTCTCAGGAAATACTATATTTAGAGATTTTATTTTACCCGGAGTCTCTTTCTCTGAACTCCATATATTGGCGGTGCTCATTTGATAGTAAAAGCTACAAAAGTCAACTAAAGCGACCAAAAGCTGAGAAAATGAATTGACTCTCTGAAGAGCACTAGGTAGGTTTAAGACAAGTGATTATCTAACATTAAAGAACTTTCAGGTACTGGCATGCCAGACTTGTTCTGTGTTCATGTCATCTGGGATTTATGGTAGACTCCCATCTTCTGAACATTTGACATTAATGCTATTTACAAGTTGGAAACTAGTAATTCAGTTCAAATCAAGTACAGTTTGCATGTGACGCCGATGCTGCATTGACATTTATGATGTGAAAATTGGCCTGGTGCATGTAATTGTGGTAAAAAGTACTTTTAAACTAACAATTATTTTTGTTATTCATTGGTTTGGTCTATTAAATATATAATATAAATAAATAATATAAGTCGAGACTGACAAACTGTCCAAAACCCCCCAAAAATTTTTTTGAAAGTATTATAAATTAGTTTTAAATCCTCATACTGAGAAGCAGGAACAAGCTAATGTTCTCTCATTTTTCTTAATAAGTGAATGAAATGGTTGATTAATCAGATTGTTGATTCATTTTCTGCTGGCTGATGAATCGACCGATTGTTCCAGCACCTCCGCTGAACCACAGCAGTGATAACAGTCTGGTTTCCTGCAGGAGGAGCAGCTGGATCTGGTGTCTCTGGGTTCATCGGTGGAGGAGGAGGAGTCGCCGCTGGTCTTCCTGGAGAAGGTGCACATGTTCAGAGAGAGGGTGGAGGAGTTTATTAAGACGCCTCTGCCCTCCGTGTTAAACCTCTCCGTCACCCCGCGGGCAGCAGAGCACCTCCAGCAGCACTGGCCCGCCGTCACAATTGGGAGCCTGGAGGAAGCTCCCGTCCCGAGGCTGTGCTGCTGCAGGTGCGGCAGCGTGGAGACGGGCGACGCCGAGGGGGACGGGCCCGACGGCCGGGCGCAGGACCTGTGGGGCGAGCTGCGGCCCACCTGCTCCGCTGTGCTGCTGGGGCTGCTGTTGCTGCTGGCGGCGCTGTGGGTGAACCCTGTCGGAGGCGCGTCGCTCGGTTTCTCTCTGCTCTCCCAGCTGAGTCAGCTGGTTCATGGTCTGAGCAGCGAGCTCATCACATCCGTCTGGGACACGGCGGGGTCGGCGTGCGCTGTGCTGGGGGCCACCGTAGAAAGGTGGAGCTCCCAGGTCTCGTTTGTTGGCGACAGAGCCCTCCAACAGCTGACCGCCTTATTTAAAACTCTGACATGAAAGATACCAAATTGGAATCAGCAGCTTTAGACAAAGGCTCGCTTCTGAACTCTAGTAGTGAAGAAATCCACCCTAAAACTCCTTTTTGAACACCTGCCACTGATCAATTAATGGTGTGCGTTCATATAAATTTGATACAACAAATCCTAAAATCTGATCTAGTATAAAGATCAGAACAATATTGTTACAATGTGGGCGACGTTGTTCATCTGAGGGTGGGTTTTTCCCTTGAACCTCAGTTCAAAGGTGTCCTATGTGCCTTGCTAGTTTCCATTCTAGAGAACAGAAAATATAAGTACTGTCGTCCAGAACTTAAAAGTTTGAACACAGATTATGTAGCCGAAAATCTTGTTCTATTTTGAATGGTGTTATTTTTAAAGCATTATGTTTATGTCTACATTATCCTAAGTTACAGTCACAACACCTAACTAACAAGCATTTGCACATCAAACACTAATCATCTTTTATCAGAGATCAAGTTAAAACAAAGTAGAAAGAAAGATGTTCAGTATGGAAACGCTAAATATGAAACTTGTGCCTGGAGACTCTTGAGTCATCTCTCCCATGATGCAGCACGATGTTTCAGTGGCTCTCCCGTTGTGTCAGAGAGCTCAGGACACCAGAATGGTTGCACCTGTATCTCCTTACACAAGACTGTTTACAGTATGTGAACTTTAGAGCCTGCTGAGTGGAACCAGACACACAGTGGAACCAGACTTTAAAGAGTCCACAGATCACGTTACGGGGATGCACAGCTCAGAGCGGCTCCCTCGACCTCGTCCCACTTAGCAGCCTTATTGTAGTGGACTGTAATTCCACCAGGATCAATAGGTCTCCTCCTTCCTACTAAAATTATACACTGATACTCTATTTTAAACGTTATTTTAGCCTCCTGGAAAAGCTCTACCACTGCATCTGTCAGATATCAGAATACTACATTCCTAAATACATATTATATACACTCGCATGATGAAAACTAAGATTTTGTTACAGCATGTAGAAGTAATGAAGAAATTATTTTTTGTCTAGCAATTGTCATATTACGCAGACCTGTTGTAGTGGTTGTTTGGTTTTCTAAACCTTTTCCTGTATTTAAAAAAGAAAAGGCATAATAAATTTGTTTGAATACATTTAGTCTTTGTAATGTTCATCTGTGCCGGTATGAGACAAAGTACAGTGTGTCTGAAATGGAGCAGTGAGCTCAATTAGCCAATGCTCACTACAGTTGTCTTTGTGGTGTGAAATATACGATGTCCATCCGTCACATGACTTCAGAGCAGAACATGACCAGAGTTCAGACATTAGATAAATCATGAGTGTTTGTGCTGGTCTTACATAAACTGCATTATTAGAAATATATCCTAGAGTTGGTTAACCATTTGTCCATTGTTGCTGTAATTAGCTTGTTTTAATACTTAAAGTTGATGTACATCATTTTAGGACCTATAGCCAGATTTAGTTACATTTACCATACACAAAATAGTTCCTGTGAATTTACATAAAATGTCTTTTGTGGACTCTTTAGGATTAGGGTGACTAACTAAACTTGAAATGTTGACAGATTAACATTAAATATTACTTATACTATATATGTGTGTATATATA
>JBAJHX010000049.1:10424973-10453675 GCA_037176925.1 Amniataba percoides | reverse complement strand
ACGTGGGCTCTTCCGATTTTATATATTTTTTTTTTTTTTTTTTTTTTTTCTTTTTCACACTACAAGTACATGTGAGTGTATATGTAAGTATCTGCATTAGGGAAAAGATGTTACCAGAAAACATCATTTATTGGTTCAGATAGAAAGAATAGCAGCATCATTACAGAGGACAGAATAAAAAAAGACATAAAAACTATTTACATCATGAGTGGAGAGGAAAGTACAACAGTAAAGATGACTGAAATCAGCAGAGTCCTCAGGTTTAAGCAGTGATGGCGTCGTGCTCTTTGAACACGATGGTCTTTGGGTTGATTCCCACACTCTTGGTGGTGTTGTGAGTTTTGTAGATGCCGATGAGACGATCTGCAATCTCGAACATGTTGTTCCTCAGGGAGATGATGATGAACTGAGCGTTCTTTGTTTGCTCCTGCAGAGATGACGGGAAAAAAATGAAGTTGAAGTTAGATTAGATTTGATTAAATCTCACACAGCCTATTACTTCTGTCAAATTAAGAGTGAAGTGAAAATTTATTCTAAAAAACTAAAAAAAAAAAACGAAAACAGGTGATTTCTCTGAACTCTTCCATTATGTCAGTGTTACACAACAAAACTGCTCATGAGTCAGTCATTACTGCAATGATTAGCTCTACAGTCCTTAAAATTTACCGGCTAATGCAGTTTAGTTGGATCAATGTATCATCGCACAGCAACACTTGGAGTGCTAATAGTGTCAATAAGGAGGCTTTTCATTGCTATCAACTAAACATATGTCAAAACATCCTCAACCGATGGCTCCTCTCCTTATCATCACTCACATAAATGTAACAGGCAACAATGGAAACGTTTTTGAAATCCAGAGCAGCATCTATCTCGTCCATGAAGTAGAGCGGTGTGGGTTTGTAGTGGTGCAGAGCAAACACCAGGGCCAAGGAGCTGAGCGTCTTTTCTCCTCCAGACAGGTTAAAGATCTTTTTCCAGCTCTTCTTTGGAGGACGCACACTAAAGAGAGCAAGAGGGGAAATCAGAGATTGAACAGACACAAAGTTGACGTGCTGTCATTCGAGTTTATCGTCTCCCTTACCTGAACATGATGCCCTCGGAGAAGGGGTCTAAACTGTCCACCAGCTCCAACTCTGCGTCGCCTCCCAGCGTGAGCATCTGGTAGTTTTCCTTCAGCTTGTTTGTGATCATGTTGAATCCGGTCATGAACTCGTTGAGGCGCTGTTTGCGCAGGTCCTCGTAGCCACGTTTGAACTGGTCCCTTTCTGTGGTGATCTCATCCAGCTGAGCCACACGCTGCAGGTACAGCTCCTCCTGAAAACACACAGCACACGTCTCCTTTTAATAATCTCCATTCTATTGCTCCTTACTTTAATACTTTGAATTCAAAAGGAAGTGAAACTCGAAGAAATTGCTTTCCATCAAAATTTTAAATGAATAAATTTGCTGTAAGCTGAAGAAAGATTCTTTAATGACTACATTTGTGATTCTCTGTTCAGATTAGGTTCAGATGCCTGATCATATTGGCGCATACCTTCTTCTTGTACTCTGCAATGGCCCCGAGGTTGGGCTTCATCTGAGCGCACTGAGTCTCTAATGTGATCATCTTGTTGATAATGATGTTGGGATCTGAGATTTCTTCAAGTTCAGCAGTGGTAAGAACAGGAAGTTCCTCAGCTGGCTTGTCCTCAATGGTATGAAGAGACAGCTTGGTGGCCTGAGGAACATACAAAAAAAGAAGTATTTCATATCCACACACATCTACTACAGACAGTCACTGTGAACAGGACAATCTGTAACTTCTAATAATTAAATAAATGTATTTTAAAATAATTGCTAACATTTTACCATTAAGAATAAGAAAAATCTTTTAGAAAACATAACATTTTTCAGGAGCAACAGGTTTTCACTTATGCCTGAGCCCTCCCTGTCTCACCTCTTTCTGCCAGTGTTTGATCTTGTTGTTGTGTTCAGTCATGGTGGTCTCTATCTGCTCAATGCGGAGCCGGACACTGAGGGACTCCTCCTGGAGCGCGTGCTCCTGCTGCTGCAGGACCTTGATCTCCTTCAGGACACCCTGATACTGCTCCTGCACCTCAGGGAGAGCGGCCTGGACAAGAAACAATGGAGGTACATTTAGATGTGTTGATTCTACACAGCTACACCAGTAGTGTTAATGAGATGAGAAAAAAAACTTAATTATAAAAAGAGAAAAGTTGCTTATTAAAAGATGCATAGTCCTAGGTATAGACATTGCAAGAAGACCAGGTTCACATTAAAGTATACAGCTAATGGTATTAAATATCTGCATGTTTTTCCATGAAAATCTGTCAAAAAGAACAAATAAAATACAGTAATTAAAAAACAACAAAGTGATCAAATGAATAAAAAGCTCTAACCTCAGCTTCCTGACAGGCCTTCATGATCTCCCCGGCCTCCTCTTCCAGTTTCTTCAGCTGCTCTGTGAGCTCGGCCATCGACTTCTCGTTCTCCTCCAGCTCTCCCTGCACACGAGCCACACTCTCCTCACACTTCTTCAGGTTGCTGCAGAGGAGTCACAGATAGTCACAGATATTAACCTCTGTCAGAGTATCTGTGGTTAGTGTGTGTGTGACAAACTACTAATAGTGTCAGAATATTACCCAAGCTAACACTGTAAAATGGACTTAAATCATAAAAAATGCATTGGGTTGCTCTTTATTAACACTTGTGCTGTGTCAATACAGCTAAATGCACATCCCAGGTGCTCCAGCTCACTTCTGTTCCTCGACTATGTGAGGGTGAAGCAGTGATTTGATGCGGCTCATAAATACTTCTTGCTAAACAAGGCTAACAGTAATCCCTGCCCTGCTGCAGTGAGACCCTTGCTCAAATTAATATGGCATGCCTCTGAAGTCGTCCAACATAAACAGAAATACAGATCAATGGCAACACTTGTGTAAAGTCATACTGACAGAAAGTATTACAAGAAAGTAATACAATTCCTCTCAAAGTTTTTATCATATTAAGTAGTACCTGAACATGGGAAATGAAGGCTTAGTGTGGCCAAAATGTAGTGAAAAAGATTTTTAAAGTGAACATGCTTCGAGACTTATACATCAATGAAGAGGAGCTTTCACGCAGACTGCCTCGGCCTGTCTCAGTTTATAATCTCTCCTGAGTTCATAATTGATCGGACAGCTCCAGCTGAACAAACCAGCGTTGTGTATCTGCAGCAGGCTGCCTTGCTGTCCTGCCCACACCATCAATCTTAATGATCCAGCTACACATACTGATTTTAGTTCCTGCTTGAGTTTAATAACTCAAAGAAGCAAATGACAGGGAGAAGGGTTTCATGACTGTCCCTGTAACCTGATGTGATGTACAGCCCTGACACCAATGTTGCTGTGTTTGACAAGAACCCTGGTAGTGTATATCGCCCCCAGAGTGATCGACAGGAGATACATCTGTGCAACTATATCTTCCTTCTGACTTTAAACAAAGTATGAGCATGGGAACAAAGAGACACGTGTAATTACAGAACTCAAACATGCATTAGTTCCTCACCGGCCAGCTGTCTTTATGGCCACCTGAGCCTTGGTTATGGTGGAGGAGCACTCATCGAGCTCCTTGTTGACTTTGTCGAGTTTGTCCTGCTGAGCTTTCAGCTTGTGGCTATTGATGTCTACAATCAGGTTGTGGAGCCTTTTCACCTCATTTTCCACCTTCCCAGCCTTGCTGGATGCTGCCTCATAGTCTGAGAGGAAGACAGGGACATAATGAAGGATTCAACTGGAAAGAAAACTTCTTGGATAGAATTTCAACACCTTTTGAATCAGTGATTTTTATTCTCAGCCTAATGTGAGGCTGAATATTGACTTAATATCATGTTAACAATCAAGACTGGTATTTCTCTTCACAGTTTACCTTTCTTGAAGGCCTCCAGGCTCTTCTCCAGCTGTTTCTGTTTGGCCTTGTCTGGGGCAGCAGCCAGCACATTGGCCTCAAGTTCCTTGATCTGCAGTTTCAAGTGAGCCTCCTGGTCAGCTAGATTCTGAAGGAAGCAAAGAAAGAAAATGATAATAGTTAATTAATCCAAATGAGCAAGGCAGAAACATAGTGGATGAAAAGGAAGAGGTATATTTGCCGTACAGTCATGCTGTTGGCATATTTTTCCAGGGTGTTCTTCATGTCTCGGAGCTGCGGTCTCAGGCGTTGTACATTCTCCTCAAGCTGCAGCTTTCTCTCTTGGCAGCTCTGAAGCTTCGACACTTTGTCATTCAGCTTGCTCTCCATACGGTCGAGCTGCAGAAAATGCATTAAAAAAAAAAATCATCCTATCGTACATAGTGGACTAATGGCCTGCTAGAGTGATTACCTGATAGCAGGGTCCATATTCATCCATCATCTCAGACTCACCTCTGGGAAATGTGCTCAAGGTAAATCTACAGTACGAAGTTCCAACAGCAGAACTGTAGAATCAGTTCTATATAAATACTGCTGCCATTATTACTAGTTTGCAAATGCCAATTATAACATGTATTCTGCTGAGCGTGCACAGCTGCATGAATACAGCCATCTCCCTGGACAAAAATCAGTAACGAGATTTGAATCGAGAATATTTCTGTCTCTTAATGCTATTTTAAATCAAACACAAAACATTTTATTTAAAACTTTTTAAATGAAAAAAAGTAGCTCCAAATATTTATTGCTTTCAATTTCAAGCCAATTTAGGAAAACCTATAGTGATGATCACTAACCCCGATGAGTGTATTTCGTACTCACCTCTTCCTGAGAGAACTCAGTGCCAATAGAGGAGCCCATCCTGCCCTTCAGTATTCTTCCTCCTCCAGTCATGGTTCCTGTAAAGCACACACTTAACTTGTAAAACAGAGTACAGGAATGTATAATCCTCACTGAGAGCCATGAATGTACGACCTAGAGGAAAAATACGGATCAGCCAGGTTAAGTTGTGACAGAAAAAGCAGGCCACCCACCAGCCATCTCTATTATCTGTCCCTTCAAGGTGACTACTCTCCAGCGCCTGTCTTTCTGGAAGGCCATCCTTGTGGCCTGCTCCATGTCTTGGGCCACAAGGGTGTCCCTTAAGGCAAAGTAGAAAGCTGGTCGCACACTCTCATTTTTCACTCGCACCATGTCAAAGAGACGAGGGCTGTCCTCTGGGGTGCGGATTGGAGCCATGTTTTTCTCCCAAACTTTCATCTGAGTAAAACCAGGAGAGGAGGAATGAGAATGACCAGCAAGATAAGGCAGTTGTTAATGCTGACCCAATCTAGCATCCAAGAACCAGAATCAGTGGTTTACATTCTGTGAATTGAGGATCCTGAGTCTTTACCTTGTCAAGGCCAATAAAGGTAGCGACTCCGATGTTCTGTTCTTTGAGGAATGTCACACATTTCTGTGCTGTGTCAATGGTGTCCACCACAATGTTGTCTAAAGCGCCACAACTGGAGGAAATGGCCACATCATACTTCTCATCTATGGCCCCAAGGTCTCCCTACAAGCACAAGAATGATTTACTTGTATGAATACTTTCACTCCAGGCACTGTATGCATCAAAATAATCATAAATAAAGCAATATAGCAATAATATTCAAGTACACACTGTGGCTAGATGACCATAAATCAAATACTTGGTGTGTAATCTTGTATATCAATGTTATAACAGCTGTTTACCAATCTTCCAAAGATGCCAGGGATTCTGCCACTTTTCTTCTGCTGCATGAGAGCATCCAGGACCTTTCCTCGACTGCGGTTAGAGGACAGAGAGCTCTTGGCTTCGTCCACCTTCTGCCTCATTTCCCTCACCACTTCCCTGGTCTCATTATCCATCTTCACCAACTGTCCAAGCTCTTCCTCATCCTGCAGAGAACAAAAGAGCAATTCAATTGTACCGATGTGTACAGATTCAAAATGTCCCATGTAAAGGATTCCTGAACAAAATGTCATCAAAACAACAAAGTTGATGTTGGTTTTACCCTCTTCAGCTCCTGTTCTTTCTGGGGTATTTTAACTTCCAGGTCTTTGATGGCAGCACGTCGCTCACGCAAAGTGTCAGAGGTTGTCTGAAGTGTCTGCTTGGCTGTGTTGAGCTGTGTCAGAGCCGTGTTGTGGCGGCTAAGGTAGATGTCGAGCTCGGACTGGGCCAGATCCATACGAGACCGGGTTTCATTTACAGCCTTACTGAGCTCCATCAGCTCTTTCTCTTTGGTCTGGAGCGGACAAAAAGACAGGATTTTTTTCCCCAGAAGCAATAGAATTTTTTACACATAAAATTAAAGATAACATGCAACAAACTACACACCTCTTTGTCTTGTTGTAAGCCACTGGTCTCCTCCTTCAGACTCTCCATCACCTCCTTAAGTTTCTCCTCCTCTTTCACCTTCTTCTTCTCAAGCTCCTCCTTGCGAGCTGTTGCCTCAGAGATGGCCTTTTCACTGCTGGCTGGTACACCGCGCACTTCCTCCAGCTGAAAGGTGAGCCAGACAGAAGACCGTACAAAAAACAGATGGGAAGAGATGAGAAGCGACGGTGGCTGCACCTGTCTAGATTCAACCTGAGGACAATTCATCAATACACACTTCAACCAACCACAGAGTAATAGCCTTTTACCTCCTAAATTAGATGATGAGATAAAGGGATTGGTGAGGACTTTAGGAGACAGGAGGAACAAAGTAAATGGATTGAATACATTTTGTGCCAGTGCCAGTTACAAGCAACTGTGCTACACATTCAGAAGCAGGCCAAAACACACAACTGTAATCAACTATAAACACACATTCGGGACTGAGCGAGCCCTGGTTAAGACTGGCACAACAATCTGCCGCTTGGCAGGGCTGAAACAAGGCAAGGAGTGGTGTGTGTGTGTATACAGTCTATGTTTTGTAGGGTTAACTGCGGGTGAAATGTGAATGTGGCTGCTGGGAGTGTTACACAAGCCAGGCCATAGTTGACTACCACACAGCAGAACACTGCTCCCCAGAGGTCTCCCTGCCTCTGACCAAGACGTTTCCAGAGCACAGCCATTGTCGGTGGAGCAGATATGGGGCAGATGAGAAGGTACATCTACAGAACTCTTGACTCTTGGTTTGTGTTGAAAAGGATTTCAGTAAATCCACAAGCTAGAGACACATAAGTCTAAGAGAGAGAGGAACATCATTATAAGTGAAACAGAGCATGGGGGCGCTATCAAAAGACACCCACCAACAATCAACTTGTGTTACTTCACAGCCCCCTAGTGGCTAGTTTAGGGCAGACAGACCTTCCTGCCATGAAATCTAACTTACAATTCTGTACAGGTTTAATTTTTTTCTATAGGTAATATCAATTAATTTAAAAGAAATGCTGGGATTTCTCTTTAAGTAAAGTAAGAAAAAACAAGAAAAAATAAAGCAAGGTCCCTACATACTATTTTTCAGTTACATTTCAGTTGCAACATTTGCAAGTTTTCAGTACAAAAGCCCATTTCACTGTACTAAGATTGCTTTGTGTAGCGGTAACTATCATGCATAATGATAGTTACAGCCACATGAAACACAGTTACAGTTCCCTGGAACCAATAACTCTACCAGCAGCCAGTCATTTTATTTAAAATGATAATAATTTATCATTTATCAATAATTTAAATTTTTTAAAACACAAATGAATTTAATCTTTAACTCCTAAAGAATGCTTAATGTTAATTTACAAAAATCTGGGTTAAAAAATTCTCTCTCTGGGAAATGTATGACTGTAGTATGCATGTTTATTGATTTAACTCTTATCTACTGTATCTGAAAGTAGACAACTTACACATTACAGTATAGTATTGTGTTTAACCTGAATGTGTGAAATGAAAGATGATTTTGGGAAAGAGAAAAAAAAGAAAAAGGAAGAAAAAAAAAAACACACCCTCTCAACCTTCAAGTGATTTTACTAAATTTCAAACTAAACATATAAAGAGGCAGATAGGAGTCAAATGTTTAAGAGTAATTCAGATACTTATTTAATCACATATATACAGATTTCTGTAAAGTCTTGGCTAATATGTTTGTCTCTGGGCCTCAGAACAACAGCCCTTGTGTTTTCTATAAGCAACGGAAATTGTATTTTTAGTGCCCATGTTTCATTCTTGGCTATGAGACAAAATAAACACAGTAACACTAGAGTGTTACCACTGGTACTAGCCTGTCTTGACTTAGCACAACCCTGTATTTTAACAGATATGTATTATAAATAATGAAAATTGGATACAACTACACTCTCCCGACAGATTATGTGTCTATGTGCCTCTTAACAGTGAGACAATGTCCACTGTCATATTTTCAGAATGAAATAACCACCACTACTTGAATTGAACTGTGTAATAGTGGACCACACTTTAAAGGCCAACACACCTTTTCTTTGTCCTTTTCCAGCTGTTTTAGCAGTTTCTTGTTCTTGCTCTTAGAGTGTTTAATCTTCTCACGCACTTCAACATCCTGCAGGTCCAGCTGGGTGAACTTCTCCTTCTGGGTCTCAATGTACTTGTTGAGCTTATTTTGTTTCCTGAAGGAGGAACAGCATTTTTACTTGGTACACTCACGATCCTGGAAAAAGCTACTGAAATAGTAGATAAACACAGAATCTGAAAATATGCAAAACCATACATACATAACAAAAAAAATAAGCTCACATTCTACAACATTACAAAGCAGGCTCTTCATAGCAAAGCACAACCAGGTTTCACTTCCTACACATATTAAAAAAAAAAAATCTATGAACATAAAAATCTATTTAAATAAAATTATCACAGCTAGAACAACTTTCTTGGCAAGGAAACAATAACTTTCTAGATTTTTTTGCAACCATTTGAGGAACAATCAAGATTTAGGACATTCTGATTACTACTGTTGTTTCTATACTTTTCCCAGACCTGAACTGGACTTCTGCCTCTAAACAAAAATGTTAAGGGCAAGAGAGGCCCCGAATCAACCACCAAATTATTGCTGGTGACCTTTTAAGCATGTTAAATTGGTTAATAGATGGGAACAAAAAATGTCTTACTTCTCCACATTTTTGAGCTCTTGGTTCATTTTCTCTGTCTCTTGTGATATCTTTGCATTTTTCTCAGTGAGTTCCTTGGTGTCCTCCAAGATCTTCTGCTTTTCCTGTTCTTTATCCACCACACGCTTCTGCAGATCATGACTAATGGAAAAGAGGAGAGGAAAAAAGAAGAGGAAGAAGAAAAAGAAAGTCAGAGGTAAACTTAATCATTTTCACATAAGACAATGGAGTCTAACAGCAGAGGCAGGTCATGCTGCCTGTGGGAAAGGTTAAAAATAGAATATTAAATTTGTATTCATTCAATAGACCCCCCCCCATAAACTACTTTTGGTTCTACATAGAAATCTAATTATTATATTGTTTAATTTGTCTTGTACAGGACAGAAAGATGGTGCCGTGCACTCACACATAGTATTGGCAGAGCTGACTCTTGTGTTTGAAGATGTCATTCTCCAGGGTGAGGAACTCCACAGCTTTGTTCTTTTCTCCCTCCAAAGCATTCTTCTCCTTTTCCACTAGCTTTACTCGGTTTAACTATGACAGTACACATAAAGCAGTACTTAATATTAGATGACAAAACTTCAATAATTACCTGACAAACAACATATGCATTGGTACCATGTTCAAAAGAAGATAGATTATTTTTATAGCTAATCTAACTAAAAGCTAAAATAGCATTATTTCATGTCTAACTACCCCTGTATCTTTTAAATACTGCTACATAGTACAAATGATACAAATACAAAATGTATTACAAATGTCAACATACTAAGATAGTACAAGCTTAAGTAAATACATGCACAAAAACGTTTTTATGAAATGCCAACTTATCTTACTCCATAGTTAAACAACAAAAAAGCATCTTAGATATGGGTATCAAAAGATTACAAACGCGCACGCACACACACACACACACACACACACACACACACACACACACACACACACACACACACAAAAGAAGCCTCTTCAAATGATAACCTCAACTGTATAAATATACAACAAATGAAGTCAGGACACAGGAAGGACAGTTGGTCAGCTTAGGACTGTGTCACCTTCTCTCCCCTCTGCTCATTGAGCAGCTCAATGCGCCGGGCCAGGGTCTGGATGGGCTCCTTGAGGCGGCAGGAGCCAATAATGTCCTCCAGGTACTCCAACATGCCCTCATCATGCTCTGTCTGACCTTTAGGCTTCATCATGGCAATCTGCTCCACCTCGCCCTGATTCCAGTGCAGAGCAACACAGGGACAAAGACACACATGCAATTACTCATAGAAAATAAAAATAAAAATAAATAAAATAGAGCTGAAACTTCTAATAAAACAACAACTTGTATAGTTTATAATAATAGAATTAAAAAAAATGTCCATAACAGTAACTGTCAAGATAAGTGAAGTGAGTTCAGAACTCTGAACTTGTAATAATGTTGTCTCATTCTCTCTCTCTCTCTCTCTCTCACACACACATACATAGTCATGTACAGTGTACCGAAAATGTGTATCTAGAGACTTCCTTTGACAGAACAATTGCTTTTCCCCACTAAGAGAAATTAAGCAGTATTATACAGAATTAAATAAACAGTAATATAAATCTAAAAGAAAAATAATACATACATTAAAATACTTAAAACTTCCTTATTTTTAAGGAAATAAATGATAGGATTCAATGCACTGTAAATAGTGTTGTAGTGTAAATAGTGTGATCACAGACATGCTTCAAAACATTTAGAAGTAGGAACATATCGCCTCACCACCCCACAACAATGACTACCCATTATACAGCTTTTAATTAAAATTAGAATCACCTACTTTAAATTGATTGAAAGGCAAGCACAATTGAGAGTAAGCAAATTTGACTTGCACTAGCTACACCAGAAGTTTTCAAATTTCAAAATGTTGTACATGTATACTACTTGGCTTCAACTTAGGGACAACCCTCCGATGTAATTATATTTTTTCTAAGCAAGTGTTCATTTTTATTTATTTATTTATAGACATAAACTGTCTTAGAATAACTATATTGCTACATAAGAAATCTAAGTTTCACAAAAATCCAGCAATAGTATAGAGTATGTCTAAAATGATGTGCCATTTATATTAGGAGAAAATAAAGGCAGCTCACATATTACTTTTATGTATGAAAGAAAGAAGAAGCCCGTAAAGGAAGGGGGGAGAATCCCACGTCATCCTCAGCTCTGACCAGTGCACAAAATAGACAGTTTCCCTTTAGCTAGAGGCCTGGAAAAGTGACCTTGGAGAACAAGCTAAAGCCTCTTCCCATAGTCATGCAGCCATGTCAGACAGGGAGCTGAAAACTTAACATCCAAGGAGAGTGAAAATGGACATGCACACACACACAAAAAAGTCAAGCAGGACACATGTAAACAACCAACTAACCACAAAACCGCAGTGGAGGGTGTTCACCTGAAACTACCACATACTGTAAAAATACTGAAATTAAATTAAATTAAAAAATTAGGGCAACAAAGATTTAATCAGCCACTTTGTTCTACTCTGATATGAGTCATCAGGCCCTAAGCCTTGGGTTAATCAGTAATAATGGGTAGGTCACACATGTAATACAATCAGAAGGGTAAGGAGTGTAACTAGTGTGCAAACTCTAGCACAATGCTTAAAAAAATTTGATACAAGAAAACTAACAAAAACTAAATTTTAAAATATACAGGAATGCTTTAAACTCACAGTGAAGATAAAAAACAAAAACAAAATGTTGAACCAATATTAAAGCCATGGTAATGGAGGGTGTCTGATCCAGCCACACTGAAGCAGCACTGCTAATATTGGGGTTGGGGTCTATTCTCACACGCCAATATTTACGTGCTGCTAAAGCGTGGCAGGTACATGGGAAAGGGAGGGGAAGGGAGGTCCAACCTGTCCCCACTGGTGGGTCAACCCCAGCAAAGACCCCCCCACACTACAAAATCTGAGTTCAGCTACAGCCACTCACATCCAGGTCCATGTATGGGTAAAACTGCCTTTTTTTCCTTAAAATCCTAAAGCAGCAAATAATGGTTCGCACCTTTTCCACATTGTTTCAAACCATGATGCGCTGCTATAGCAGTCTAAGGGCTGGCAGAGGACACATCCTCTCCTTTCCAATTCCAGTGCAACAGGTTATTCCCACAGACAAGCATGGCTTTAAGGTAGCCATGAAACATTTGACTCAAAGGAGGACTGCGAAATGGGCAGAGAACGAAGAGCAGGAAATCTCTGACAGAATGGGATGGTCACAGCAAGGATAAAAAAGCAGAGTTAGAAGTGGAAGAGGAAATTACATAAAAAATGTACAATTACCTGTAAGATCAGAAATCTGTTGTGGTCTAGGTCAATACCATGGCTTCGCAGTAAAGCCCCAACTTCTTTGAATGTGGCTTTCTGGCCATTGATATGGTAGGCTGAGGAACTGTCTTTGTTGGCAGTCCTGGAAACATAGAACTTGCTGTTGGGGATGACTTCGTAGTCATCTCCTTCCTGGCTCAGAGGGGGGAGGGGCAAAAGACACAGCAGCTCAGAGAAGAACAGTTCAGGAGAAACTCGCACAGCTCTACACATCAAATGATAATACTCTTAATAGTAACAAATCCACTGGGGGTGGTTAGAGGAAAAACACCCCACATTAAAAACAATTCTGAAAAAGGCTTGTTTAAAAAGCCCACAAGAGATCTAGGCCAGCTACACTGACCAGTAAATTAACCATATCAATACTGAAAAGTATTCTATCATGTCACATTTATTACATTTAAAGAACATGTTACATAAGATGATAAGATAATAAATCCAGTACAAAAAGGTTGGTCATTTGCTGAAAATGTATTCATTTTAGAGGCAAGTCTAATAAGTACAGTTGTGTACACCACTTGTTTAAAAATATTTTTAAGTGTCAAAAATGTCAGATTGTACAGCTAGGAGAGTTCACAGAATTACAACAATAGTATAACAACTAGATTTTAATTTACTGTGAACTGATGGACTATTCACAGAGGCTTTGATATACTGAACAGGCAAAACTCACACCCCCTGTGGCAGATCAAATATAAACATGTAAACTCCAGCTCTTTGAACTACAGTCAGTTTTAAAGTTATTTTTGATAGAATGCAAGAAACTAAAATTGTCTCTAAATAAAAACACCAGTTTTACTCAGAGTATGGTACAATGAAATAAGTAAAACCATGTAACTAAATGGCTCATTTAAAAATTATTCAAAAATAGACTAATCAATTCTAGCACATTATGAATTGACTATGGCATGTGTGGGTGTTCGTTGTAACTTTCATGACTGGTTTGAGTCTCTGAGTCACTGGTGTGACTAAACACAGGCAATATTATCTCATGAACAGTGAGGAGAAATATATTTAAAATTCCAGAAATATGTCTGTCCACTAGAAAATATTTCTAATCAACTGGGACTGTGTGATGATTAATTTAAGAGAGGCCAGAGCAAGTGTAGTGTGTATCTGTGAAACAGAAGTATAGATATAGATATATATATATACCTTATCAATAATCTTTTGAAAATGCACCTCCACGGTACAGCTTTGCACATCCTTGTGTTTATCAGAACTGTGAATCAGCACTGAGAGCTTTTTCGATCTGATCTTTTGAGCTCTGTATCCAAACACAAAGAGCATCGAATCTATCACATTGGACTTCCCACTCCCATTTGGACCAATGATGCACGAAAAGCGCTGAGAAAGAGATAAAAGAAGATTAAAAAAAATTTTAAAAATCAATTGCATAAAAATATACTGCATCCACAAACAAACAAAGTAAATGTTCTGACATTAGAAACTACAGAGCAACATTTCAGCACAGTAAGATTGTAATAGTGAATACTGTCCAAGTGGGTGTAGTTAAGATTTATTTTAATATGCATATATTTGCAGAGCAACGAGGAAAACAAAAAGGTGAAAAGAAGTAGCTTAATGAAAGTCATAATTTAAGGGAAATGTCAGCACATCACTAGATCACTACCTCTTGTATTATACACTCACTAAATCAAAATGGAGGAGTATGACTTTTTCCACTTTGAAAAAAAATTATTAAAAATTCAGTAAGAGGTGTAGTGTATAGTCATTAATATGTCTCTACTTGTTTGTGTCTCCCACTACACATGGCAACATGTTTACAGCAGCAGAATGTGAAATTAAAGAGAAATAAAATAAAAATGAGGAAGTCTACAAAATGATGGTAAATCTGTGAGCTCAGCACAACACATCAACAAAAGGATTTCCTACGCAGGGGTTGACATTTGTAACCATGTTTGGTCGTACCTTGTGAAAAGGCCCCAGAATCTGCTCGCCAGCGTATGATTTAAAGTTGCGATTGACTAAATGTGTTATCATCAGGCGAGGAGCGCCCGGTTCATTGGTCATTGCTGGGGGCGGGGGTGGAGGGATGCTACCGAGGATCTCCTCCAAACTGCGATTATCTACCGCCTCGGCAGCAGCCTCCCCGTGAGACGGATCTGTGGCACAGAAAAAAAGTACAACTTTTATCCCTCTGTGCGAGTCGTTTCAGGTGGGGGGACAGTGGGGGAGGGGTGGAGAGGAGCGAAAAAACACAAACAAACAAAACACAGGCAGCAAGTTACAACAACAGTCACACAAAGAGACCCGAGAAAGTTGACAAGCGTTATTTTTCTTTGTCCTGAAAACAAGAGCCAAAGCCCAGAAAAAGAAGAAGAAATGAAAAAAAGAAAGAGACGATGGCCGCTTATGAACAAACCCACATTATTATACAAACGCTCTCCGCGAGAAGCGTCGATACGTGGGAGCAGATGCGCCACATCCACTTCGTCGATAATAAATAACCAAAGTGTACATTTCGATCAGCAGCGTCACATTTTCACTCATGCTGAAAGTGCATTCAAAACACAGGCTGGGGAACATGTTGTTTTCTGGTGATCATATGCAACCTACAGCCGATCATTGTTGCCATCACAGCGAGCCACAGCGACCTGTCCGAAAATCTATTGTGCTCACATAAGCATAAACAAGCTAAGGGGGTCGATGTTTGTAAATTAAAAGCTTGCAGGCGGACACACAGTGAAGCATTTCAACATCACCCGAAGAAACAGAAACATCCCTCTCTGACTCAGTGCATCTCGAGCTTCGCGTACGAAAATTATAACACAAATGGCAAAATGATCAAGTTCTAAGAAATAAGCCAAACGCCCGCTTGATCTGCAACATGAAACACTTCAATATCCGAAATAAATTACCTCGTTTGCTGAGAGGACCCGAGGAAGGAGAAGTGCACTCGACGACATCAAAATCATCTCAAAAATCATTTATTGATGACTGACACTTTAGGGGGAAAAAACACCAGCCACTCTAACTACGTGTTGAGATTTAAGCAAGAAGAAAAAAAAAGAAGGAGAAGAAGCGTCACAGCTGTGCCAATTGGCCACTACCAATACAGCAATACACGCAACGCCATTGAGTGAACACAACTTATTTAGATTCACAGACACCAAAACAGCCTTTGTTACTTGCCAGTTGTCGGCGGTGCCTCCTCTTGGCTATTGGAGTTGGTTTCTTTAGGGGGCACATCCAGCTCGTCCTCGGAGTCATCCCGAGGCTGCGACCCTTTCCCTCTTGGCTTAGCGGAGGCTGTTGAGCTCTTTGCAGTTTTAGATGGCATGATTTGAAATCTGAAGGGGGGGTCATTGGTAGGAGAAAAAAAAGAAAAAAGAAAAAAGGGAATATCCATGAGTGGTTTTTGTGCCTGTCAATCTCCCAACTCCACTTTTAGTCGCAGCTACCGTTGTCAGGCTGAAATCATTACCACAGTCAAATCTCTCTGCCGCCCATCTAACTATTAGTCGGTGTATTTTAATGTGGTAAGATCACTTTTAAAAAAACAATAAAGTAACAACACGGATAAGAGTGTTATTAAACTGAATAAAGTCAGCTATTAAAAAAAGAGCTCTCGGCTCGATCACGTTAGAGGAGATCAGGTTGTCAATCTAGTTGCGAAGAATTAGACGCAATTTTAACACTAAACAGTAAAAAATTAATGGCCTCCCCCCTTTGACACAATCCTTTTAGTACCTTTCTACATCTGAGGAAAGCTTTTGATTTGTGCGTCACAAAGTTACTGAACCTTGCAATCAATGTTGACAAAAAAGGAAAATAAAGTTAACATGACATGAAGTGGGAAAACAAATTCAGTTAATATGCAAATAGGCAAATGATCTCCCCACAGCTCTTAGCCTAGCCTGTGTTATGTGGCCATTACTTAACAGACGCAGCTTAAACAGGCTCTCTCTGCTCGATGGTGAAGACAGAGTCCTGAATTGATCGAGATCTCAAACTGACACTAAAATAACTTTAATCCCCCCCGACTTTGACGTTTTGGGGGCGGAGGTGTAGACGAGGCAAACTGCCTGAGCTAATTGAAAAAAGCGAAGATCGAATGTAACGTAACGGTAACGTTAGCTCCATAGTAACGTCTTAATTACGCGTACGCTCCATTAATAACGGACTTGGTAACGGTTGTTTTATCTACGAATAAAAAACCACGCAGCGTTAAGTTCGCCACGTTACTGCGCTATTTTCGCTGTATGCCAAGTTATCTGTTCTGGCTAACTAAGTGATTATAAATACCGCACTAGAGCTAAAGCTAACGTAACGGCTAACTTACCAGTAACGTCAAAGCAGCACTGTAACTGTACTCAACGTTAACTGAGCTGAACTGAGCACATAACTTTTTTTGCATTTGCCCAACTAACGTTAGATAACACCAAAAGGTAGTTGACGTGAAACACAATGGGTACTGCAGCTCAAAAAGTGCATATACAACATTAACTTTAGCTTTAGACGAAAGGAAAACCTGCACGTTACTGTTAGGGGTGTGTGGGTAGGAAAAGCTAGTTTAGCATCAAATTTAAAAAAAGGCGAAAAAGCTATTTACTCGCATTACACCCTGAAGTGTTGCAAACGTTGGTCGGCGCGTTTGCTGTCGCGGCTAGTGTTAAATCTAAAGATAACGCGTTGTTAATGTTAAGTCTGATCTGGAACTAACATTGTGCGTTTCAGCAAATAGACGGAACCCGGTCGTTACTCTTAGCAAAAATGTCCCTATGTACCTTCCACAATGCGGGCACGGTCTGTCAAGAGTCTTCCTTTCTGACCCAAATCGCGCTTTCGAAAAAAAATATTCGTCAATCCAGAGTTTTGGCAAATATAATCCACAAGATTCAGCCCCGTGTCACTCCGAGTCGCTCTCCCAGTTGAAAACTCTAACTTGTAAATGGCGCCTAAACTGTGCTGTCGAACCAAATTCGTTACAAACTGACGCAAGGCACCATGGAACGTTCAAAGGGCAGGGGAAAAAACACGAAATTCAAAAAAGGGGACGAAGCCAACTCCGCCTCGCTCCAAATACAGCGAGAATCATATGACAGACCTGTAATCACACGGAAAACACAGAAAGCAACTAGACTTATTTATAATCATAGATATATATTTTTACGTTTTAATCAGTTTCGAAATCTGATGTTTCTGCGTGTTCAAACGGTTGCTTGGTTACAGTCGAATGAAGTCCCGCCCGGAGGAATAGTTTACGTTACAGGAAATATTATTCGATTGATTGAAAATTTCTGTTAAAATATTCGGATTTTAATGCTTTTTGTTCGATATATTTATTTAACATACGTTATTTTGCGCTTGTAATTAATTTCACATATCCGTTTTCAAGGAAGCGAGAGTCTGACTCAACTCTCGCGATACCTCACGTCTAGTTTATGACCCAGATTAAATGGCTACCAGAAGCTAGCCCTTGACAACGTTAGCGATAAATTGCCGATCAGTGATGGAAAAGCTCTGTCCGCATCGTGTTGATAATTTGTGCACGTTTTGCAAGAGTCAGTGAAACACACAGAGTGCTGGCTGTCACGGCGAAGTCGGTAGCGACAGAGACCATGTCTGTTTTGACCAGAAAACCAAGTTAGCATCCGAGTCTCGGGGACATCTGAGGATTCACGTTAGCAACAGTGGCAGGTACCGTAGCAACTACAGACGCTTGTTTTACTCACAGTCACAGCTACCAGCGTTGGTTTGGCTAACACACAGGGTACCGTTCATAGTTTCATAGCCATTGTTTTTTTTTATATAGCTTCTTTTTGTGTGTTGGTAAGAGAGGAGTGTCTTACAAGAAACTTTAATACACGTTGCTGTCACTAACTGACTGTTTCTTGTTCGTTTAGGAACCAACAACAGAGCAAACATCCACCATGAGGTTGAAAACATCGCTGCCACAGGAGCCCAAACATATCCTTTTTATGATGTCGTTATTCATCTGGTCTTAATTTGTATTTCTGTATGTACATTATTTGTAACACAATGTTAAAACTTTGCTATTGTTATTAACGTAATATCCAGTATTCTACTTAATATATATTTTCTAGAACACCTTATTTACTGCAGACGCTGCCATGGGATTTCATTTAATCAATTAAAATATATACACCAGTAACTAATCTTCCTTAACAGCGGGTCACATAAAGAACTTGTGAGCTGTGTCAGCTGGACCACATCAGATGAGGTGTACTCATGCAGCGAGGACCACCAGATCCTCAAGTGGAACCTGCTGACCAGTGAAACCAGTCTGGTTGTTAAATTGCCAGAAGACATTTACCCCATTGACCTCCACTGGTTCCCCAAAACCGTCAGTGGCAAGAAGCAAAATCAGTCGGAGATCTTTGTCCTAACCAGCACTGATGGCAAGTCACTTCATTCTCTAAAATCTGCTTTGTTTCTGAGCTCGCTCTTTTGTGACAGAAGTCAGCGGTCAGAAACATGACGAAGATTAGGGACTTTTTTTTCAGTCATACCTATACAGGGAAATGAAATGGAATATCGTACGATAAGTGAGCTATCAGAGGTTCCACTACTCAAATTTTTATATAAGTTTCCGGTCTTTTATGCTGACTAGGATGGAAGCATCATTAGAAGAATTAGGCATCAACTATGTTATTCCTCATAGATAAGAGAGTCTAATGCCGGTCTAATACTTTTGCAGTAAAACTAATCCCTCTGTAAACAGGTTAATAATTTTGACAGAAGTGGCAAGTTCACAATTGCATTCTAGAAAAAGGATTTTAGTGTTACAGTAAAGAGTCAGTCAGTATCTGCTCTAGTTTTCATTCATTGTCAAAATAACTAACAGTGGATTTTTGTTTTGCATTGGTGTATTTGTTATACTAAACATGTCTGTGTGACGTGCAGCTACATGGCCTCTTATGTCTCTTCTTCGGCCTATATTAGATGTAAACACACAGAATATGGATGTACTGTTATGGCAGGCAATGTGTGGTCACAACACTAATGGCAGTGTAGGGTTGCATAAACACACCCACAAACTGAAGCAGGAATTTTCTCTGGCAGACCAGAGAGTAGTGAAAACTCTGTTACGATTCACTTTTGCAACTTCCCTCTGCTCCTTGCTTTGTTGCAGTGAAACAAACAAGTACTGCTGTAGTTGGTGCTTGGATTATGTTTTAGTTTTTCATTGAAAACATAAACATGACAATCACACAATTTTCCTCTTTATAACTTTGGTGCGCACTAAAAGGTTTTGTCGCACATTTTTAAAATCTGGATTCTGTACAGGACACTAAAGATTTTCTAAGAGATTTGTATGAATAGCAAAGAAAGCAGTCCAACAGCCAAGGTTTTATTGGGTGGGAGGACTCTATATTAACATTGTGGCTTTTCCTAACCTTATTTGATTAGTCAGCGTCCCTTTTCCTTGCCAGCATATTAAATTTGTTTTTTTGTATAGTTCATATGCAGTTGACCTTTTTCCAGTTACAAACACTGTGTGAAAATAGGTTTTTGTGCAGTATTTTATATTCCTTTTTTTTCTCTCTGCATACAAAACTAAATGTTGAATATTAATAAGCATACTTCATTATTTTGGGATGCCTAGGGATGCCTATTTACCCGTAGCTGAGAATAATTGCATAGCGTAAATGCATCATTTGCCAGTCTACCAGAAAGGATATTGTGTGGACTGGAAGTAGACTAGTAGACCAAAGAGGACCAAATTAAGCATGAAGGATGTCGCTGGGCCTTGTGTTTGGAACAACAGTCTGTCAGTCTCATTCTCTTTTTACCCTGTGGAACTACAATGTGGCGTCATAATAAATTTCACACAGACTTATCATCAAAGCATATATAAATAGATAAGATATCGTAAAACCCGCCTGCCAGAGAACAAGCAAACAAACAAATGGGCACACAAAAGCATTGTACACACAATGTTTGTCTATGCAGATAAGGACTGTTGATGCAAGGGCATATTTAGTGGAAAAAGAAATTATATTTTCAAATGTCTTTTTCTTTCTCTAGAGTCTTTCACTGCAGCTCTACATGCCTGTTACACTCACTACCTGCTGGACCAGTAACATCCACTTTTGTTGGGATGTCCAAATTTAGAAATGAGAGGGCAGCAGCATGCTGATTTGCAGTTTTAGGCCGCCAGAAATTACATAGAACAGTCAGAATTTTTTAATACACACTGCCACAAAGTATATGTTAGGCTTACGTCTTCAATAACTGTCTCCATGCCTGATCACCCTTCGTGTCTAGCAAACAGAAAATTGCCCTAATTCAACCAACAGAAACCCTTTAGTTTCATTTATCCGCTTTAAGTTATAAGTTTATAATTTAGCTGGGAGGAGGAAATCTTGCTAATTGTGTGTTAGGGAATGGATAGTAATTTACCCTTATTTATAGCACTGTATTATAAAGTTTTTTAAACTTGAGTAAAGTAAAGTAAATATTTTTCAGTCTTCTGGGTTGGCTATAAAAATGTTCGCCCCATCTGCTTCACTCAGCAACCTGAATCACGTATGAAACCATGGTTTCTGTATTCTGTATAGAAGGAACATCCACGTAGTAGTAAATTACAGCAGTCTGTTTCTTATCTTTTTTTCTTTTTTTTTTTTTGGACAGGGAAGTTCCATCTAGCCTCCAAGATAGGGCGCATTGAGAAGAGTGTTGAAGCACACAAAGGAGCTGTTTTGGCTGGAAGATGGAACTATGATGGGACTGCTCTTATCACAGGTAAAGATGACAGAGACATACATATTTTTTCATCCTATAAGTCGAATTTTGTGAATTCTGTTGTTTTACATCTCTTAATCTGTGATCTTGTTTCATCTGTTTCTCTGACTCCTTAGCTGGAGAGGATGGGCAGATCAAGATCTGGTCAAAAAGTGGGATGCTGCGCTCCACACTAGCCAGCCAAGGTAAGCCTAAAGACCCTTGCTTTAATTCTCAACAGTTATGACTCTAGTGCGTGTGTGAAACTGATATCCATATATCATATAAACTTATACGACCACTCAACCAAACTTTTCTATAGAACCACTGAATCAAAAATTGATAAACAAAACAGATCACATGAGTTTACTATGCTCACATCCTCTGCACTGTGTTGTCACAGTGGTAGCAGCTGATGTCCATTCATAAGTTAAAAAAGGTTTTTAGTGATAGAGGTGAAAGTTTAACACCATTGATTTCACTGCCTGAAAAGACAGCTGTAGCCAGAAAATTGAATCAGCTGCGGCTAAGGACCAGCCAAGCACCAAATGTGATTACCTGAAGAATGAATCACAACACGGTACACAATAAGAGCTGCATATGCAATGGGGCTCTTATCCATGCCTCCCTATATGTAAATCTTGATTCAGATAATGTCAGCGTGCTAAAGAGTCAATCTGAGTTATGGTGTGATGCAGTTTAAAGCAGGTGACATCCATAACAGCTTCCAGCCAGCAGCAGAAGCCATGTGCAGCCAGTCACTGACCAACCAGCTGCAGGCATTTAGTAAATACAACACAACATACCAACACCAATTACACCCTCTCTGTCGCTCTCTATCTCACACACACTCACACACATATATAGCGCTGATTGCTTTTTGGACCTTCTGGCTCACACAGTGCCTCTTGTGACAAAGAGAGAAAGTGAGATGGAGAGAAAAAAAAAATCGTCAAAAAAACTCCCAAAGATCTGAAGGTCTCTTTCTTCTTCCCAGATGGCAAAATGAATAATACCACACCTTATGTGTTATTTGATTTTATCCATCAGACGTTCATTCTATATTTTGTATTAATATTATTCTTGCACTGTGAGAGTCTGGTTGTCGCGTTCATGAGCGTGTACCTCGCATGTGAGCCTGCACTGGCACGCTCGCTAAACGATCTGCAAGATTTGTGTCAAAGCTTCCTTTTTACTCAATCCAGATACAGATAAATGACAATCAAGGAGGAAATGTGTTTTTTGTCATTCTCCATGGCTGTGTGATTGTGTGAACATGCGTGTGGTGTGTGTATGTGTTGGGCCTATTGGGATG
This sequence comes from Amniataba percoides, assembly GCA_037176925.1. Lineage (NCBI taxonomy): Eukaryota > Metazoa > Chordata > Actinopteri > Centrarchiformes > Terapontidae > Amniataba > Amniataba percoides. The sequence goes on along the minus strand of JBAJHX010000049.1, from coordinate 10,431,265 downwards.
TAATTGTGCTCAGGACAACCAAAAGCAGATTTGGTCTCACAGTTCTGAGTTCTTTTTTTTTCTTCTTTTTTTTTTATTAAAAGTGTTGTAAAGTTTCAAAGCTTTATAGGAGTGGAGTTTTATTAAAAGCCATAAAAAGACTCCTAATGATACATTTCTCTATCCAGCATTCACATTACAGATGTATTACTTATTAATTGATTCATTGTGCTGCTTGACTTATTAAACATTTCTTCTCAGTTGTGGGACAGAAAAAAAAGATAAGGGGGGGTGAAAGTTGGCTTCTGGTTGAAATGGATGGCACACTCCTGCTGAATAACGGGTGCTGTGGAAAACCTGGCAGGGGAACAGCAATTCAGCCCCAGTATGTAGGAACATTTTTCCTTAGCTGACTGTTTGGAGAATAAGCTGCCGGGTGGTGGGCTGCTCAACAGACTGACAGATTTGTAGAACACCTGGATATATAGTAGCACTGCCACAGATACACACCGTCCTCCACATGGCAGTCAGATCACTGCAGGTGTTGCTTCTCGCCAGAGCCTACAAGTACACACACACACACTGCAGGAGCAGGCTGTTCTTCTTAGGTAGTATGACCCATTTTAAGTGAGAGAGAGAGAGAGAGCACTAGGAAGAGGTTGGAAGTGAGCAAGCAAGCAAGAGGGAGGAGAGAGGAACTTGTCTCAACCCCTCTCATCGCCTTTGTCAGATTTAGATCATGTGACCAGTTGGCATTTGTGAGAAACCACATGCACCTGGAGTGGGGTTAAATGTCAGGCCATCTCCCCTCCACACGCGCGTAGCCACAAACCAACTCACACACACACAAATTTCCCCTCACACACGTGCAGATGAGCACACACACACACTTACACTTGTGCATGTGCTGTAGAGGTTAGACAGGTTTTCTCAGCTGGTGTGCCTGCAAGCTAAGTGCTGTTCCATAGGCTGAAAGAGGTGAGATCTCCGAGGGAATATGATACCTTCTTAGAAGAGGAATTAGCGCTGCTGTACCTTAGAGCTATTGTTCATACTGACTGCTAGTTTGTCAGAAAGAGAGAGAAATTCACACACACGATTTTAATTTGCATCCTTTTAAATATCACATCTTGTAAGGGTCAGAGATCAGTTTAAGTTCATATAAACTTTGGTCTTTCATGTACCTGTGTCTCTGCATATCTTCCAGGGTCTCCTGTGTATTCTGTGGCCTGGGGTCCAGACTCAGACAGAATCCTCTACACATCAGGAAGACAGCTTGTCATCAAACCTCTGCAGCCCAGCGCTAAAGTCATACAGGTACACTAGTCGTGTGTGATTCTGCACTGGTTACCTGAGATTCAAGCCAAAGCTTTGAAATGTTGAATCATTAACTAACTGATAATGATTCAGAAGTTACAGTAATAGCCTGAGAATTACTTATTTGTTTGTTGGTGAGTTAATTGTTTAAATTAAGTAGCCATCTTATGCCCTGCAGAGGTTGTTGTTTAGTTTCTTTGCTGTGAAGATACTACTATTTAGCTGTGTGCCATATGTTAACACATGGCTGTGTCAAACAGTGCCTTTCTCCACTGGGAGATTTGCAGGGTCTTTTAAAGTTGTATTTTTTGCCTGTGGTTGTTGGCTCTGCAGCAGCACTGATTATCTTTGCCATGTATATACTATCAAACTGGCAGCTTCTTTTCTGTTTGTGGGTTTTGCTGATAATTTGATCCGTCAATAGGCCCCGTCATTGCTTTTTGCCCTTTTTCAAGTCATTGTAAATCAAACTTGAGGTTCATTGATTTGCAGTGCTATATAAAGGCTAAATAAAAGGATGACAAATGTAATGGGGCTGTATATATTTAAGTGCATCTACATGATTGGAGGGTGCAGCACTGAAGACCTTGCACACCAGAAGTATTTTTCTTGTTCATGTATACATTTGTTTATTATTCTTCTTGAAGCTGAATAGCGCCTGGGACCTTACATAAACAGTGGAGGGTTTAATGTGCGCCTTCTCAGCCCTTTGCTCTCTCTCGGCTATTACCGCACATGCATGGGCAGGCACGAGCACGCACACACATCCAACTTCATCACCTCTCCCCGAGACCCCCTGGAGACCGACACAGTGATGCGAGCTGAGCCTGTGTGGGCTCGAGCTGAATGAGTCAACATGTGTCAGAAAACCAGGATTAAACACGGGCTGGACGTCACCTGGCTCGGGTGTGTGATATGAAGGCGCCGTGACAAACAGCTTTGTGCAAAGGACCCCCCCAAAACAAGTCAGTGTCCATGTAAAAACAAACAAGTTTTGCTTACATGGACACAGATGCACACGTGAGCACATATTAACATGTGTTTTCCTTGAGCGCATGGAGTGAGCAAGTACAAAAAAATAGAAAATAGAGTGGAGGTACGTAGAGAGAACAGGGACAAGATAGGGACACTGTATGATACACATGTTGACAGGCTCTCTGCTCTTTGCTATACTGCAACACATAATGTAGAGCCTAAACTCTGTCAGGCTGATAGGATACTGACCATAAACTTGTGACTGTGTGCAAGACCAAGAATCTCACTCTTTTTCTCTGACCTATGTACAAATAGAAGGATTTAGAAGGATTTCTCCCCCTTCTCTCCATTAAAAGGCTGAAGTTATGTTTGGGTAGCATCAGTACATTGTGTTGTCTCTCTCCCTCTGTCTCTCTCTAGTGGAAGGCTCACGATGGCATTGTTCTGAAGGTGGACTGGAATTCTGTCAACGGTCTCATACTGTCAGGAGGAGAAGACTGCAAATATAAGGTGTGGCAGTGGTTGGGTATACTTTTTAGACATCTTGAGAGGGTGTTAAATTTTTTTTTTTTAAACCTTTCAAACCATGTCCTCCCGTGACAGGTATGGGACAGCTTTGGCCGTCTGCTTTACTCCTCCTCGTCTCACGACTACCCGATCACCTCTTTGTCCTGGGCACCAGATGGAGAGGTGTTTGCCGTAGGCTCCTTCAACACCCTGCGGCTCTGTGACAAGACCGGGGTAAGACAAACCATTCCACTCTCCATCCATACCTTATTCATGAGTTGTTGTTTCCCATCATGACCCAGAATCTGAACTTATTCTGTCACTGCAGTCAGATGTCAGCAATTAGCAGCTGTAGAAACTCAAAAGTTTTCAACCATCGCACAAAAAAGAGCAAATAGTGAGAAGGAGAAAACAAAAAATGTTGGAGCGGCTTTGGCACAAAGTTAACTGAGCAATAAAACTATTGAGATGACGTGCAGTGGCTGGGACTTTAAGTATGTGGCATCTCTCAGACTTGATGAATTCATTGATTGTTTCTAGAAGTATTATTATCTATAATAAAGTTTTTTTTAGCGCAAGCAGGATGTGCATGTTGTGTGCCACATCAGCTCATAATCAGATAAACACCAAACACCACATATTACTTGGCACTTCCAGCAGGCCTGCACAGTGAAGTTCACTCTCAAATGCTCTTGCGTTCACAGTGCAATTAGTCATCCTCAGCCTAATACCCATTTCACACATGACTCAGGACTGTTAAAACAGTCGTGTTAATCATGTTCCATTTTATGAAAAGCTAATGGGCATTTTCATTTAATAAAAGGCACAATTTAACTTCAGCAATTTGTGTCTCCCCTCTGGTTAAAGCTCTGCTTGTCAGTCAAAGACAAATTCTGCAGATGCAGATTTAAAAGAAACACCCCACACCTACTCAGCATCAGATATGGTGGGCCTGTATCTGACCATTAAAAAAAACTATTATTAATTAAATTTTATTCATTTATTTTTTTTCTACCAATATGCTATTTAGGCTGTGTAGTCAGCCAAGTCCTTTTCCCTGTAACATTCAGTATGTGTGGAGCTTTTCCAGGTCAGTATGGTTTATATTGTGTAGATCAGTACAGGCCTGATGCTTTTTATACACTGTTCATCTCTGTAAACCACATTAGGCCGCATGCCACGTGTTCTTGTTACCTGGTGCCGATGGTAACTGGAGTTGTAATGAGAGGGGAAATGAGAGAATGATGAATGGTAATTGTTGTTTTATTATTGCTGAACGTTTGGCCAAGAACAACATTACTAGTTCCCCGCTCTGCCCTCATGGGATGTTCAGGGCTTCTTTGGGTTTACTCGGAGATGTCAGTATATCGCTGTTTTAGACCTGTTGTAATGAAAACAAACAGCCAGGGCTGTTTTTTGTGTGCTGATCACCAGGCATTTCATGCTCCATTTTGATTTAATTAGGATCAAATGGCTTTTTTTTTCTGGAGCACTAAAACAAATGGGCTGAAGAGAGGTCTGAGCCAACAGAGGGGCAAGGTGTGTGTTTATATGTGTTTTGGAGAGGTTACATTAATAGAATTTGTAGACGAAGAAAGTCTGAAGGGAGACTGGGGAAATCCCTTATCCTTTACCATCACTTATGATTTTCTGAAGAGACTTCAGTAGTTTTTTGGAAAACTGCCAGATAATAGACGTAAGCTAATGAAACCATTCAAACGGAGCCAGTTTGTATACATTGACTTTGTGTAAGCAAACATTAAAACATGTTTTTAATTATTATTGAAACTATAACAGACAGAATTGAGTACAACATACTCTTTTTATTTTTTGTAATGACCCGATTCACCTTACGCCGTCGTGTTATTATGGGTTTGTTTACGTGGTCGGTTTGTTCCATTGTTTCGTCATCGCACCACTTGCTTTGCTGTGGCGTGCCTTAGTTAAAGGCAGTGTGATGATGATGATAATTACGATGATTATGGTTCTGCCCCGCTCTAACCGGAGGAAGGGTATGCTTGCCTTCTCCTCCCTAAGCCCCTTAGAGACAGTGTGTACTGTAGCATGGCGTGGGAGGCTTGCTCAAGAGGAGGATTGGTGGTGGGGAGGGGGGGGTGTAAAGTGAAACAGAGAAAAAGAGTTTAGAAAAAGAAAATCCTCCTGAAAGGTCACTCTATCTGAGTCGCTCTCTATGTGTGAATTCAGACACTCCTCTCACAAGAACATCCAGTTTTTGGGCACACGTGCACACTCGGTCACCGTGCTCTAATTACTGTAATCTCATTGTGCTGCGTAAGTTTACACACAAACACAGAGGCCATTGACCAATTTCAGGGGCTCTACCTGGTGTTGATGCTGCGATTTGTTTGCAGTGCAGCAAGGGTTAAGCAGCGCGAAGACTCTTTTCAGTTACTAGCGTGACTAATGGGAAGGAGTTTCATTCTGTATCTGCTACAATGAAACCTTGCACTTTAACGTATTGCTGCTGGCTCAGCAGGATCAGTCCTGCGCATTTAACCCCTTCACCTCTCGTCCAGCTCGACTCTCCTCTCACCCCCCCCCCCCACAAACTCTCAACTCTCTCCCACTCTTTTTCCTTCTTCTCCTCCACGGTTTCTCCCTCCACGCACCGTGGGGCAGATGTAGTGTGTTACCCCCCTCATTATCACCGTGGAGGGAGGGGGGAAACGCACAGGCAGACACACACAAAGTTTACATCGAGGCAGAAAGTGTTGGGAAAGATTAGCCTTCTAGTTACAGAAAACTGCCTGTTGACTGAATACAAAGTTTGCTCTGTTTTTCCATAAAGCATAAACATTTAGTTATTATTGTACACATTACTGAATTATTAATACACATTTAATTATTTTAGTTGCAATTCTGTTGAGTTTGGAGTTCCTGTGTGTGGAGTGCATTTTCTCTTCACAGGAGCTTTAACAGGACACAAGGCACAAAGAGGCTCACTGTCCCTTTTACAAGATTTGGGAGAGACAATAAGTCAGTGTCTGTCTGTGTGCCTGCCATAGTATATGCATGTGCCCACATGCCTGTGTGTGTCTGTGTGTGTGTGTGTATGTGTGCGTGCGTACGTGTGTGTGCAGCCATTGCCGTGCAAATGTGCCTGCGAGACAGCAGTCTATTTACGAGGCGCTGCAGCTGGTGTCTAGCGTCTGGACCCTGTCACGATCCCTGACACTGTCACTGGCTAACAAGTAGGACTCATTGTGCCAGGCGAGCACCCTCTCGCTTCTTTTTCTCCGCCTCCTCCCCCTCTTCCCCCCCACCCCCCCCCTCCTCCTCCCTGCGCTTGTGTTTTTTTCTCTCCCCACTGTACACCCATGCCCACATACATAAATGTAAAAGCTGCATGCTTTTGCTTTTGCTAATTTCCACACAATATTTTTTTCTTTCCTTTCTTTGGTTGGATGATGTTATAATGTAATGCAACCTACATTCCCACTGATTTCCTTTTTGTCTGTGCTTCAGAAGCATATATGGTAAATGAAGAGAAAAA
>JBAJHX010000049.1:10396922-10410436 GCA_037176925.1 Amniataba percoides | reverse complement strand
AGCCAACCAAGCGCACACACACACACACACACACACACACACACACACACACACACACACACACACACACACACACATACACACACCTCACACAGGGGTTATGCTCTCGATTAGCCAGCTCTGTCATACAATAAGGCTGAGAGTGAAACCACTGGGGGAAATTAGATTAATATGGAGTAGCTCTTGTGCAATACTCCAGTGCAGTGTCCCTGACACTCAGCGTAGAAGTAAATAGATTACTGAAATCACAGTTGAGTCTGATGAGCCTTGCTGAGTAAGTTAGTGCTTCGTTAATGTGCATTACATGTTTAAATGACCTGCTTGTGTCAGTTGATTTACTGTTTCACTCTCCTCATCTCCCTCCTTAATATCCTCGTCCCACTCCGTGCTACCTCACTCACCCAGATATTAAGTCCTACGTTTATAGACACACAGTACACGCCTACTCTGCTCTCATCTACTGTTTCGTCTCGTCTCCCCAACCCAGACATTTCCTGCTAGTGGATGGAGCAGGGTTGTATACGTTCTCCTATGAGGGTCGATTGATATCTTCCCCCAAGTTCCCCGGCATGAGAGTCGACATCCTAAATGCCCAGGTTGTCTCGCTTAGCAACGACACCATTGCCGTCCGGGACAAGAGTGATGAAAAAGGTGAGGGGGAAGCTGACACTACTACAATTACAGAAATACAATGGACTTGTAATGTTCTTATTTCCATTCTCCTCGACAGTCATCCTTCTCTTTGACGCCCTGACTGGGAAAGCCCTCAGCGATGGGAGGCCTTTGACTCACAAGGTGGGTAATCTTTTGACCTTACATTCACCTAATATGACACAGTAACAAGGAAGTGCTCCAGCCCCGGTGTTTTGTGTTTTAATGTCTTGTCTACGCTGGAAGCGAAGTGCAGCTTGTGCTTACCTTCAACTGTCTGTTTAGCAAATATCTGGTCAATTTTATAGTATAACGTACTGCATGAAAAACTGACAAACTTTGACCGCTATTTACTAAGCAGCTAGTTAGTTCTCTTGCATTTTGCTGGGATCAGCTGGTCACGTTACTGTAATGATAAACAGTCCCTGTGACTGGTCAGAATGTATTTGGTCGTTATTATTATGCATTTATTATGTGTTCATAAAAATGTGGTATCGTAACAGTAAGCAGTCTGACTTTGGTCATTGAAGATGTGTGTTAATATGTGATGTGTGATATTTTTTAACCCAAAACACACATTAGAAGTAACACTGTTACAGTCCAGTTATCTATTACATGGACTCATTCTTGTGCAACAAGCCAATTGTTCCAAATTATACTCTCAAGAAAATATTTATTAGATTTTACATAGTACGACTGGTCAGTTAATCAAGATATAATCAAAAAAAGCAATATGGCTGCAATATCCAACTACAGGAGCTATAATTGTTTTGAGAGAGGTAAAACGTGTCAACCCACGATTATAAATGAAACATTGCGGTATTACTGAGATGCCTACAAATGATAAACTCCAGATGTGAGGAAACGTGCTTGTTTGGTACAGACCCCAGCAAATCATCTGATAGTATATAAGTGTTAGATATAATGTGAAATTCCCCCTTTGACAGCTTTAGGTGTTTTCGATTTTGCCACTTCTAAGGACTGTGGGCGTGTACAGCCTGCTTCTGATTGACATCTCTCTCACTCTGCTGTGCGCTGCTGCACCTCCGCCTTTACATTCTAGATTTCTTAGACGACACCTTCTCTTGGTAACCTCAGATCCCAGGCAGATCTTAGTAACTTTGACAAGCTTGCTGGAGTTTCATGGCCTGCATGCCCACATTAGAGTATGTAAATAAATTGGCAAATTGAAATTAATGTTTGTGTTCTTGCAAAATTGGAGGTATTTGATGGTGAATGACACAGTGACCCCATAATGTGGGTTGTGCAACATAGCGAATGTGGTGTCTTTAAATGTAGACTCTGTGGTTCCCTCAAATGTCAGCAATGTCAAAACATTTGATCAACATCGTATTCTTCAAAGTTGAACACATCTACTTCACCTCTGCTAGTGACGCCACCGATCATGGTTGTTCAGCTGAATTAAATCCATTGAAAAATCTTGCAGCTGATGTGAACAGACCCTAAAAGTTATAGTTGTTTATCTTAAGAGTTTGGAGGGTGTTGTAATTTTTTTAACTTTCAAGAGCTGATAAAACACAAAGCAAAGAGGTACAATTTATACTGATATATACACCTCAGGTCAAGTATTGTACCTTAAAGTAACTGTGTGTACCTTTCAGAAGCATGCATGTTGTATATGTACCGTTTCTTCTAAATCCTAAGGTACAGTATCAGGGGACACTACACATTATACAAAAAAGGTAAAATGTTCATTCTTTTAGATGTCATAGTTCTACTGCTTTGCTATTTGTTTATGGTAGATTTTGAATTTGGCTGGTTGAGTGGCCTTGACTTAAAAGAAATAGAAGTAGTGGAAGGTTTTTATCCTGAGCACAAATATATGACTGATTCACACTGAATTCAGATTGGACCTGTTTTTCACTGGCATCATTCTAACAATAAAGTGTTTTTTCAGACAAACAAATCAGGAGAAAGTGAGTGTGTCACCTTAGGAAGGTACTGTCCCAGTGAAAAGTCATAGTAGCTCTAAAGATACAAATTTAGCACCCTATTTCTGGCAGTGCACACGCTGCCTGCGCTATAAGATTGAGTCCTTGTTTTCCTTGTCTCCTACTGAAAACCACTGATGGGGATGGTGACTTATTGCCAGCAACCTTCAAGCTTTAGCTTAAGATAATTGCTAATTGCTGGCCCTCATAATTCAACAGGGAGAGTCTCCACTAAATGGACCAAGTTTAGGGGAACAGATTCTGTGCTAAAAAAATATACTAATGCATATCCAGACTGGAGAGAGACAATAAGACACAGGGAGAGAATGGGGGAAGGGCTTTGGAGTCAAACTAAGTGGGGAAAAAGACAAAAAGAGGGAAAGAATTAGAAGAGAAGGAAAAGAAGTAGAGGTAGCAGTACTTACTGTTTGTCAGCAGGGCTTTGTCTGCCAGTACTCCACAGCTCCAAGACACTTCACCGAGGCCAGCTGGCTCTGACCAAAGACAAACACACACATACACACGTTTGCTCACACACAGGTTCAGACACACATATACCCACTATGTCTCTCTTTCTCTCTCTTTTATACGCACACACACACACAAGCACACACACTTGGCAGAAAGGCTGTTGGGTCACGGCACAAACCGCTCTCCCCCTTTGTCTTTCTTTTCCTGATCTTTTGTCGTCCCTCCATCACTCACTCCTCCGTTCCTTCTTACCTTTGTGCTTGTGTGCGTGTGTGTCATTATTCATATGTAGCTGGAGGTGGTGGAGGTAGCTCTGGACCAGTGTGGCCCATCCAGTGAAAGGAAGATCGCTTTGGTTGACAAGAACCGTGACCTTTACCTGACCTCTGTGCGTCATCTTGGGCGAGATCCCAAGATCTGCAAAATTGGTGAGATGGGGGGGAGGGAACTCACTTGGCTTGTTGTTAAGTGTTGCTAGCATGGGACTGAACGTGGTATATACGCTCTGCCCTGCAGGTAGCATGGTTCACAGCATGGCATGGAATGATGGTGGCAACATCCTGTGTGGAGTCCAAGACGACCAGTTAACAGTGTGGTACTACCCGAGTGTCGTCTTCACTGACAAGGAACTGCTGCCAAAAACACTGTATATAAAGGATGGCAGGTAGATATGTACTGTCTTTTACTTTTACTGATTAGACTGGCATTTTTGCAAAAAATGACAATGATGATTTTCATCATAGTGGTTAAGGTAAAACTAGATGCCTGCCAGAATCACAAGCATCCAGTAGTAAGAAGTAAAAAGTCCAGCCACAGTGGCCTTATGATTTTCATGTGAGCTCAGAACAGACAGGGAAGAAGAGTAATAGGAAAAGATGTAAAAAAAAAAAAATAAGACCAAGGAGGAGAGATAGAAGCAGCTCTTTTTTTTGCACCTTCCAGCTCATTCCCCAAGGTACAGCACATAGTGCTTTAGGCACTCTTTTTTTGCCAGCAGCCGTCAAACTGTACAATGCTTCCTGCCCAAAAGTGCTCAGCTTCAGCCAGTACAGGAGGAGAGTGCCTGTACTGTCCATATAACCTATCCTGGGCTGCTTTGCATGTCAGTGCTGCACAAATCTAACATTTTGGGCACACAGTTTTATATTTAATTGTGCTGGTGTTGCACACACGGTATATTTCACTGTCTTTTTCACCTCTCACTGGTTTATGGCTTGCTGTTGTAAATTACTACACTTCAAATGCTGAATCATACTTTTTTGGACATCATGCATTTGATATTATAAATATATAAAGGATCCACTTTTGTAATTGCAGATTGCTTATTTCTACACATCTTCAACTTGTGCTTCTATTTTTCTTTTTTTTGTTGTTGTTTTGTTTTTGCTATTTTGGTGCTTCAGCAGCCAGATTGTTATCATGGGAGTCATTAAAAGTTTGTTTTTGCGCAGTGTGCAAATGGCAAACACCAGACACCAAGTGGCAAGAGATAATAAATAAACAAATACAAAGGCTCCATTTTTACAAATTCGTCTCGGTTTTTAGCATATCTGTGATGGAAGGCAGGTTGGACCAAGTACAGTGCAAGTTACAAAAGAAGCACTGTCAGTGTGTTATTTCATCAATTCAGCAAAATCGTATATGTGGTGGGCTGCCACAAATTACTCTTTGTATTAGAAATTCTGGCACACACACACCCTCGCATACGCAAACTGACAAAAAGCTGCACAGTCAATAAGTCGATTGTTATATTCTTAATTAGCTCAATCCATCATCCTCTACATGTTAACATGTTAAGTCATGTTTGACTTAGTTATAGCATATTGTATTACTCTATGTATATTACTAAGTAGCTTTTTCCCCGCACATGAGCAATAACTAACAATTTTCTTGGTTTGCTTTTCTTTTACATCAAAACTGAGGATGTTGTTGCGTGTTTTCTAACTCAGACGTTTGCGTGTATATGTGTTTGTTTACCCCCTTCAAAGTGAGTTCAGCCGCTCACCCCACATTCTGAGCTATGTTGGCACCAAAGTGACGTTACGCCAAGGAGACGGTTCACTGGTGTACAGCAGCGTACCCCCTTATCCAGCCCTCCTGCATGAATACAGCATCTCTGCACGCTGGGAGGATGCACTGCGCCTCTGCCGCTTTGCCAAGGTACCCGTGTATGTCTGTAGATGTGTGCGAACTGTGCCAGTGAAGAATTTTCATTTGGCTATACCATCTGTGACATCATTCCTACATCTGGTCATAGTGTTTGGTGTTTCTTGACATGTTAGATACCCAAGAAAAATCACAATTGTGTTTATATAGTTGACATCAGGATAGCATGACTTAGACCGCGGTAAAGGCCTGTGGCACAGTCCAGGTTCCTGTGGCGTTTGTCACTCACACGCATGTATGACTGAAAGAGAGCGAGACAGAGTCTGACACGAGAAGGTAGTAGACAGGTTTATGGGACCAGACCAGCAGGCTTTAATTAGCCTTCAATTAGCCTGGTGACACCATTTACCGGATTTAGCCCCCGTAGACCTCACTCATAAATACACACGGCGCTATAGGCATGTGTAAACTCTCCACATGCATACACACACATGCACACACTGGTCGCAGTGTTAGATTGTGTCTTTGCTTGGGCGATGATGCAATAACCACAGCCCGGGAGAAATGAACGGCTGGTAGCGAGAGGAGGGTGGGACAAAAGGGATGAAGAGAGAGGCACTGGTTTTAAGGGATTTTTTTCCCTCAGCCCCTCCCCCTTCCTCGACTTCTGGTAAGAGTTTGGTGACAGCACAGCTTTTCCCAGAATCGCGTTCGTCGTTGACAGAAAGCCCTCACCTGATAGGAGATGATACATGTGGTAGTTTACATACACACAAACCCATAATACCCAGAACATCACATTTACAGTTCAGCTATGATACAGACACACAAATAAAGATTCAGCCTGAAACTGTGATAAGTTGTCAAGTTTTTATATTAAGTCTATGACCTCAGGCAGTGGCTGACAGTGTTGCTTGTTGTTTCCAGGAACGGTTTCCGATTAGGGCTGTTTGTCTTAGTGATGGACGCTGATTAAAGGGAGAATTACAGAGCAGTGACTCCAGTGTGAAGTTTGCTCAACTGTTGGCCAATTGGCGGTTGAGGCTTCGTTTTAATGAATGCAGCTGCACGGAGTAAAGCGGTGACACATTCGTTTACATTCATAGATTGTTGTGTATGGCAGTTGTCTGTGTTTATGTTTGTTTTCGTGTGTCTCATGCGTGTTTTCTTAATGGCCTGGAGCATGACTACAATGAGGCCTGCCAGGAAATGAGCAGAATGTGATGGGGGACTATAGAGACGCCATAGCACCCTGTCCTTACACACAGACACACACACACACACACACACACACCATCATACTTTGTTATGTCACTGCTAGCAAGAACTGATTTTGCATTGGACAAGGTTAAATAAAAGATACACATATTCAGATAATATTTAGAGTCTCTTAACCTCACTGTTTGTCTCTCACCTGTGCTTCTTGCATTGCATCTGTACAGGCGGTGTCACCTGAGCAACATCTGTATGTACACAGGATTCATTCAGGCACAGTATTTAGTAGTGTCGATTGCCCACATTATGGCAGAAACCAATCTAACTCTAGTTATGTATGTAAAATGGAAGAAAAGAGACTTGAAGCCTTGAACTACACAGACAGACAAATAAAAAAATGTGGTTGTAACTAAATATAAATTTGGGAAACACATTTAAACTAACCGCCAGGTTGTCGTGTCAGATGGTGATATTGACATCTCTCTGCTCCCCATATCTATAGGACCAGTCTTTGTGGGCGTGTCTCGCTGGTATGGCAATGGCTAACAGAGAGCTGACCACTGCGGAGATGGCATATGCTGCCATTGGAGAGGTAAGCGCATGATTTAACGCCTCAAACCATCAAACACACTTTTTCAGCCTGGACTTCCAGCACAATTGCCAATTATAAGGTGTATTATTCACGGTCCTTTTTTTCTCTGTCCTTATATCCTCTCTGCTTTCAGTTACCCAGGGTGCAGTACATCAACTTTATAAAGGAGCAGCCATCGAAGGAGTCATCTTTGGCCCACATGCTGATGTTCAGTGGTCAGGTCCAGGAGGCTGAGGCCACCCTGTTACAGGCTGGTCTCATATACCAGGCCATACAAGTCAACATTGACCTTTTCAACTGGGAGAGGTATGACTCTGTGTCTGTGTGAATGCGCATACAGAGGAAGAGAGAGAGTGAAAGTTGTTCCAGAGCTCTGTGTTCTGTCTCTGTCTCACATTGGGTCTGAGAGTTGAGGGTGAAGCATGTCTGTCCGCACAGGATGCGTGTGTGTCTTCATCTTGTTGTCTTGTGTCCAGGGCACTGGAGTTGGCCGTCAAACATAAGACCCATGTGGACACCGTGCTGGCCTACAGGCAGAAGTTCCTACAGAAATTTGGCAGGAAGGAGACCAATAAGAGATTCCTGCAGTACGCTGAAGGGGTAAACTGCTGTGCTGTATTAAATGGTTTGGGCAGTGATCACACTGTGCGTGTTTTTAGCAGTGGAAGGTGTTTTTTTCTTTCTTATTGTTTCACTCAGATTTTTTATGCACTGATTGTACACTGAATGCCTCCTGTCAGAAAAAGTCTCTTCTGTCCAATCAGACGAGCCTGCAGAATTAAAGGCCTTTCAATCATTGATGTCCACAGTCAGATCTGTCTAATCTCACAGATTATTTGGTGGGGCATTAGTGGGATGCCTTCCGCTGCAAAAGGTACCACAGTGTGGTCAGGATTAGGAGCATTAGGCGTCCAGTAATATGTGATATGACTAATTTAGCTGCTCTGTGTTACCAATCCCATACTGATCAAAACAAAATATGGTAGTTTATCTAATCTTGTTTCATCTTGTCTCTATGCCAGGTGGAGGTGGACTGGGAGAAAATCCAGGCGAAGATACAGATGGAGTTGTCTAAGGAGAGAGAGAAAGCTGCTAACGCCTCAGTGAGGGGCAGCCTGGCCTCACGCCGTTAATGTTCAGTACTCGGTTCTCTTAAACTTCAGACTTTGCAAAAATTGTTTCCCATGTGCTCTAAACATTTGGTGAATATTAGGTGGTTTGGCCTGGGCCTCAGAGTAATAAAAAAATCTGTATTTGAGGTACAACAGCCACCATTAGTTACAAGTACATAAACTTTAAGTAAAAACAAAAGGGAACATTTGGAGATGTGAAGATTAGTGGGCCATGAAGAATATGACACTTGACTTTGACTCGTACACTACAATCCTGTTTCACACGCTGTGTAATATAAAACACTTGCACGACGTTGTTCATGGCATTCTGTAACCGTGGGTGGATGATTTGACTTTTGATAAGAGTATCTCACTTTCTCAGCAACAACACCATTATGGCCTTTCTGTGGTATCGGCTTCTCAGTGATTTCACCGTGTCAAGTTCAAAGTTGATTGTTATCTTTTTCAATTTGTCAGAATGAACTCGGCCTGCTCAGTCATGCACAGTTGTATCGCTTTAGGTTTTTTTCTGTCGCTGATGTTTGACTTTGTGTTTTTGTATGTATAGATATTTTTACAGTTTATATAAATTCAAAACATTACCTCTTGTAAACACTAAAAAGAATGTTGTTTAATAAAATAAGTGGAAATACTGTACATATGAAGCCAGAATATCCTTTTACCTTGCCGTCCCGATTATTCATTGAATGCTTTTGACGCTTCGCTGGTTTCATACAAAGATTATAGAATATCTTGGAGATGTTTTTTCAGCTTTGCACATGCACCCAGAGGGTACTTCTGGGTGTATGTGTGTGTTTTAGAGCCCAATATATCTACAGTATGTGCTTCTCTTTGAGTTATTCTTGTATTTCCTTTTCTGCTGAGGTGTGAAACCAACTGCTTGCCATGCAGCTCCACCCCCTGGTTGGCAGAGGGCCAGTACATCAGCGGACCATTATAGCCTATCCATCTCCTCTAGTGGCCCAGGAGGGACGAATGAGGGAGAAGATCTGTCTCAGGGCTCTCCAAAAAACAACTGCTAGACCACATCACAATAATGTGGACAGATACGGTAGAAAGCGATCGGCATAATCCCTGAAACTGTGAGTGGCCGCAGATGCTGAAACATCAGAGAAAAACATCAGATGTAGGAAAATCTATCAATGGGTTCATTCTCTCGCTCTCTCTTGCTGTTCCTTTTTTTTCCCTCTGCACCCTCCACTTTTAGCTGCCTCTAGCCTAAGTCTCTCTCTCTCTCTGACTCACTCCTCTTTCTTTTATTTTTACTCCCTCCATCCACTTTCTTTCGGAGCCTACTCACTGTGTGATAAACCGCAGTCATCCAGACCAAACACCATTAATCTATGAAAAGACTTATCAGCGAGGAGTCAGGTTTCACATGCATTACCACTCAGAGTGGCCACACACACTGAAAATGAGAATCGAAATGAATTACATGTTGCGTTCGTACTTCATCTTAAACTATACAGTGTATGCAGTTTGCAATCTTAGTAATGTGACAAGGGTTTTTTGCATGAATAATTCATTAGTCAGATTCTAGAGACAGACATTTGAGCCTCAACTACAGATCAAGAATAGAAAAGTCACGTTCAGGCTGTAAATTTTGAGACTTTTTAATTGTAGTATGTTTTTTATATGTTTGAAACTACAGAAGCTCAAAATACCAAATAGATTTTGTACTATCTTTAAACTGCAGCGCTGTATTCTCATATTTAATGACTAGCCAGTTCTCATATGTTAAATTGATGAGCTCTTCCAAAAATACACTTCTCGGATATGATGTGGAATTACGAGGAGGATAATGCTCATTGATTTGACCTTTATTGTTTATCTGTTGTTTGGTCCGGTGAGCAATATGTATGCTTACTCCAAATCCATTTTGTGCAAGTGTGTGTGTGTGTGTGTGTGTGTGTGTGTTCTGTGTATTCATCCCTGTGTTTATCTCTGTGTATGTCTGCTTGTTTCTGTCCGTGTCTGTGTATATGTTTGGATTTGTAATACGCGCTGTCCTCTCCCGGCACATGGAGGACGTCTCAGACTGTTTATGCCCTCTGCCCCAAAACTCACTGTTGCAGCTTCGATATAGGAGCTGGTTTGTAATGAACTGCAGTGACCGTGAAGGAGAGAACGAAACGCAACCTTCACACCTCTTAAGGTTTGAGAGGCACTCACACGTGTCTTTGTGCATCTTAGGGCCACAAACTCCACCTCATCTGCCTGTCGGTGGGTTTTGAGCAGGGATTTAATGCACTAAAGTGCAAACTGCACCCACCCACAAGTGTTCCTTTGGAAAGGAAAGCCACCAGTGACTATTTGCTCTGCCATCATGGTCCGGCAGTATTGGATTACACGCGCCACCACAATCACACTCAGACTTTTAGTGTCAGGAGCATTAGAGGAGCTCAGGGTCTCTAATTGTGAAGTGAAGGTTTGTGGGTACAGATGCTTTAGCAGAGACATCTTCCATATTTTTTTACGGCTAAAACGTTTAACAGAAATGGAAGTTTTACTTCTTGTGGTGTATGAGAATGCTTTGATGTACCGCATTTTATTGCACTGTCCTAACGAGTGGGCATCAGTCTTTCTGATGGGGCAAAACCACCCCAGAGCTTCTCACATAAATCACACAGTTTATTTTAATAAGCTGAAGGTCACTCTGTGCCTCACACCTTCTTATTTACAATTAAAGAGTCATTGAACAGCAAATAGGTAAATAAAGCTGCAAACTCCATATCCTTACAACACTTTTCTATTCAGGACAGATTTGTTTGACATAATGGAGGTTAGATAAATTATCTGTTGAGATCATTTATTAAGATTGAGAAACTATCGTATACGTCATCTCTAAGCAAAATTGCCATATTAATCACTGGTTCCAGCCTCTCAGTGTGAATATTTGTGGGTTTTCTGAGCCTTCTATGATGGTAAACTAATTATTATTGCGTTTGGGACTGTTGGTCATACACATCAAACAAACTGAAGATGTCATCTTGGGCTGTGGGACTCATATTCGCTGCTCTGTCGTTTTATAGACAAGCCACTTAATTGTAATAATAACTGGAAGGTCATTCGATAATGAAAGTTGCTTGCAACCTTAATGGAGACTCTCACTTTGCAATTTTTGGTCTTCTTCTCTTTTGGCCTGGGACTGATGATGTGCACTCTCCTCATCTGGGCTGGAGAGAGAGGATATGGCCAGTGCGAGTGTTTACCACACACCCAGTTAAAAACAAAGAAATGTCCAATGACAAATGGGAAAATGAGGCATTTTAATGGACAGTTAATGGCAAATACTTTAATCCAGGTAAATGTTAAGCCTGATGTAATGAGATGTGCTTAGAGTGAGCTTGCTTTTCAATTTGCAGCAGCAGCAGCAGCAGCAGCAGCAGCAAAAAAAAAAGAAAAAAAAAGACTTCTTCATTAGCCAGATATGTAAGTTATCAGGGGGCAGTTGTACACATATGATCAACACACAAGTCGATCTGAAGGTATTCTCAGTCTGCATCTTCAGGCCACTCTGTTAAAACAAAGAAGTGACCTGCTCCTGTCTCAGTCTCACCCTCTTGGTCCCCGTCAGATGTCCCTTCCTTCGTCTTTTCCTTTTGCTTGGTCTGAGCTGTGCTCTTCTGCTGGGGGCGGCAGTTGTGATCTTGTCTCACATGTTATCATCAAAAACACAACTTTGTTTCTTGGCAGCCCAAACCCCACCAGTGTGCCAGCTGTAATCTCTGCCATTGTTTTTCCTGAACTCAAGACCTGGGAGACACTGATACATGTAGCCTCGGGGCAGCAAAAGGCTCCCTGAGATCAGAGCTTCTCTTTTTTTTTGAAAAAAAAAAGAAAAAAGAAAGTGCACCTCTCTGCTGTGGCTCCAGCTCTTGCAGTTAGAGGCACATCAGACATGGCTCAGGTCACTGATGAAAATGCTCATGTGTGTTATGTGTGTGTGAGTCAGTATGAGAGAATATTGCTTTCATGCTGATAAACCATAAATTAACTGGCTCCAACTGGCGGATTTAAAAAAAGCCCAGCCCACATTTCAGGTTTCTGAGAGAATAAAAAAAAATCCTCCTTTTGTATGCAAATTCAATGAAGAACAAATAAAAGAAAAGGGGGTCTTTCGGGTCCAGCAGAATATTTAGCAGTAAGAAAGGATGAGATTTTGACAGGAAAAAAAAACTGTTTCACGGTGCCAGTGTGGGGAGGGGAAAAAAAAGAAAAGAAATGAAGGTGCTGAAGTAAAACTTAATGCGATTGTACCGCAGCCAAATTAGCCTGTCCCCATCACAAAGAGCGTCACCCTCAGCCGCCTGCGCGCACTTCATAATCTCCTCTCCCTCACCCAAGCGCACATTTGCATACAAAAGGCGAATAATCCGCTATAATCTTACAAAACACGTATATATATATATATCTTTTTTTTTTCTCGCAGCCTCCTCCTTTATTCTCAACATTCGGGATTATAATTGCACTTGCGTTTGTGTCTCTGCAGGATGGTTTACACTGATCATATCAAAATCAGAGCGCCTCCGTCACACCGAGTTCCGTGCTGTCCTCGGGCTGCGCGGCGCTCCTGACGCCTCCGGGACATCCCGCCTCTGCTCGCCGGCTCTCGGTCCCGCCGCCCTCGCCCTGCCCTGCCCGGCCCGCTCGCTCTCCGACAGCAAGTTGTCGTCGGATCGGTCCCTGCGCATCTCCTGCATGCTCTCCTCGTACGTGGGCAGGTACTTGACCTCGTCGTAGGCCGGCAGGCTCGGCGAGGCGAAGCCCCCGAGGCTGCACTCCGGGTACCGGTCCAGCAGGGAGTCCTGGGACGCCGACGCGCGCCCGTGGAAGAGGGAGGGCTCGTCCCCGCGCTCGTGGTGCGGGTGCCGGCGGGGCCGCGGGCAGATGATCCGCTGGATGAAGTAGCCCATGGCGAAGAGCAGCAGCAGGATGAGGATGCCCGACAGCTTCCGCGTGAACCAGCCCACGTTGTCGAAGAAGATGTGGATGGGCAGTTTGCAGCAGCGCACCGCAGGGCTGGCGCTGCCGTTGCCGGTGGGGGCGGGCGGGCAGCACTGGTGTCCGTCCTCGCACTGGAACTCCCCGCAGCTCCGCAGGGCTTCACAGGCGGAGAGCAGGCACGCAGACACGAACGTGCCGGTGGTCCCGCCGCCGCCGCCCGGCAGACGGGGCATCATCTCTGGATCTCCCGTCCGCCTGTGCGTGCGTGTCTGTGCGTGCGTGTGTGTGTGTGAGAATGAGTGTGTGCGCGCGTCTCTCGCTCCCGTGCGTGCGATGCTGCGACGTCAAAGTCCCTTCAGGTGTTACAGGTTTGCCTCTCTCTCTCTCTCTCTCTCTCTCTCTCTCTCTCTCTCTCTCTCTCTCTCTCTCTCTCTCTCTCTCTCTCTC
>JBAJHX010000049.1:10376849-10396822 GCA_037176925.1 Amniataba percoides | reverse complement strand
CTCTCTCTCTCTCTCTCTCTCTCTCTCTCTCTCTCTCTCTCTCTCTCTCTTTCTCTCTCTCTCTCTCTCTCTCTCTCCAGCTGTGCACCAAACGTGGGCTCTCGTCCGCCCTCGCAGCCACTGCAGCGCGGAGTGGGACAGACAGCAGGTGCCCCCCCTCCCCTCCACCTCCCTCCTTCCTCCGAGGACAACCTGTCTGCTATGCTGCGCTGTGGGCTGATGGTGGATGAGGTGATGAGAATCCAGACTAATCTTACATCACTGTTACACGAAGACATTTTTATCAGCTTCCCTGGCAGCCCCACAGATAAGAGTCCCCATCACTCCACACACCGAACCCTCATCTGAACTGTCCTGCCCAGGAGACCCCCTCCCTCCCAAACTATTTCATATCAGCAACACCCCTCTCAGATAAATGCAACTGATGTATGTTGTTCTGTAATATTCAGCAGGGAATCCCGTACAGAGGTAAGAACCTGGGAGGGTGAGAAATTGACATCATAAAAGCTGCAAAACTGCAGAAATACTTACACAGCAATCATATCTTGAATTAAATATGCCCCATAAAGTTAAGTTATTATGAACAAAATGCACATAAAGTATCAGAATTACTCACAGTGCAGGAAAATAGTCCCTCTGAGTGTAAAAAAATGGTAAATTATATCATAATTACTGACAAAATAAGGATTGAGTGGTATTTTGCCATTGTAGTTGGAGAAAATTTGAACTATCTGATGTACAGATTGGTGGTTAAATATCGTCTAGTGCCCTATAGATTTTAGGATCATCATATTTCTTATGTGTAACATCTTAATCTGTAAGCTTCTAACTGAAGCTGTCAGATAAATATAGTGGAGTAAGAAGACCATTTCCACCTTATCTGTAGTGGATTAAAAGTAAGCTGCACAAAATGGAAATACCCAAGAAAAGAAAAGTGCTGAAAATTGTATTTAAATACAGTGTTTGAGTCAATCTACTGGGGACATTTAACCCTCCAAAGTCCCCATGCCCCACTTTATGATCCATTGCCCCCAAAAGGCTGAACCGTACTCTTAACTGAATCCTGCGAGGACGAGGCACCAGATGTAACCAGCGAGGGTGAATGCCCCCGATGCAAGGCGCCAACAAATCTCCCCCTCTCATAAAAAATGAATAGTTCTTGCAGTGTGGGCTGTAATGGCCCCCCATTAGAAGAGTGTCTGGATTCACATTAGTCCAGCATCACCCCGGAGGACCATGTGTCTGCAGCATTGAAGAACATAACCATAAAACTAAATCTCCAGTTTAAACGACAGTCTCCTCGCCCAACGTGTTAATGTACATTAAAGATGTTCCTTTGGATAACATCCAAAAATGACAGGCGGCTCAGGAAGCTGCTCTACAAGTACAGAATATTAACTGATTAATTAAAGCAGCCTGCATAATTTCTTGTAGTGCAATGAAACTGTGACGGTGCGAATGATTTTCTACAGGGGTTGTAAAGAGTGACCAAGGTCATTTTCAAAGCTGTATGCCCTTATTGGATTTAAAAGGATTATGGCCTCTTTTCCCCGGAGAATGGGATTTATGATATTAAGACAGAACAAAGAAGTATATTTTAAATAAAGGGGGTCTTAGTCATGAGATATGGCCTTGACAGTCCTTTGTGAAGTCTTCATGGTTTAACTCTTGCGGCGAATCCCTTTAAATTACAGGAACATTTCACCCCCTGCTGTCTTCATGTTACTCTTTGTCACTAATAGCCAGTCTGTATTCCTTTCTTTCCCAAACAAGGCTTAATGCGCAACACACCAAATCTAATTACTGGAGCATTATGACGTGGAATTCAGTAGAAGGCTAACATGCAACCTAATTTATGCAGCATCGTATTTCTTGCTGTAATCTGCCTCGATTAGGGAAACGGGATCGCAGGGCTCCCTCCTAACCAAATAAACAAATACACAATCGATAGCCTGTGGACAGTGTTTCTGAGAGGAACCTGCCTTTGTTTCCAGGGCTTTCCCAGCACTTCTGCTATTCTGCGGCACAGCAGGGTCCTTATTGACTTGCACAGGGAACAACTGCTATTTTTGATCACAGCTTTCACTCTCCACAGTGTCTGGAAGGTAGAAAAACGCTGCCATCTCCACAGTGCGGAGGAGAACTTGAAACCATCTGGCTTTTTAAGCACACCGAAACCAAACCACTCTAAGCTGTCATGGAGATGTGATGAGAAATAAGATAATAACGAACTTTATTCATCCCAAAGAAAATAAAACAAAAAAAACATTAAACCAATAAAAGTACAAAACGTTTAGCTTTGTCAGTTTTTAAAGTTTTTCACTGGTCACAAGGACTCACTGACAGTATATTAAAATATAATCTCTTCCCTTTTCCTCTCTCATTTGTCCTCTATGAGTCCGTTTCCAACCCGCCACATCCTGCCTCTTTTTCCCTCATTCCCTGAAACCCACCACAAAGTGCTCTTCTTGTGCGAGTAACATTGATTGAATAAATTCTCTTTTTATCTCCTTCCCCCTCTGCTCATCTCTCTCCTTGTCCGTCCATCGAGGGGCGGCTCTCAGCAAGCGCATCAAAACTAATTGGAGACCAACTGCACCCTGCAGGAAACAGAAAAGGACAACTACTGCGCAAGTTTATTTACACAGAGTGGCGTTTGTGCGCTCTGACAGATGCCGTGAGACTCGTGAATCCTTGATGCTCGCGGAGGCAGAAACGCAGACACACGTAGACAGATGTAGGAAGAGAAAAGGTGAGAAACAGAAGTATACACACAACAAACCAGTTAACACCAGAAATACAAAGGCAGCTGTTGCGTTAACTGACACAATAATTTGAACTTGCAGTCTCCTGTGTGGCTAACAACTAACATGATAACACACTGGCTGCATCGCCGTGCTAAATGTGCTGTGCTGCATGCGTCCATTAATCTGGCACAAAGGTCTCTTGTGTTGTGCTTAATAATTCAGCCTTATGGGGTCCATTAGCCCTGCGTAATGATGAATGGCAGCGTTCATTTTCATGTGTCAGAGACGTTGATGTACGGACCGCCCAACCGTCAATGTCATGGTTATCACTTTTGCATTAATTATGAAACAAAGAAAGCCTTGTCAGGCCGCGGGCTTTGTTAATGGACCCACTGATGGTTCTGGGTTTGGCTTTGTTTGCACCAGAGCAGAAGTCACAACCTTGGGGGGTTACTGCCCTGAGACCAAGTTCAGCCTCTGTAGCGCTTTTCCCTACTGTATTTAAGGAAACAATCTGACCTTTCACTTGATGTGATATATTGTTGAGATAAATAATCAAGCGTGTAGCACCGCAGCTGCTTTAAAGCCCCCCCACCCGCCCCCCCAACCACACACACATCATAAATGCATAAATTTAGGAGTGTTTGATGTGCGTGTAAATACTGTATCTGTGCGGTTGTTAGCCCAGAATGGCAGGATACGTGTGTGGGTGTCATCAGCGTCTGTGTATTCCCATCAGCTTGAACTCTAATAAAAAGCAGGGCCTGGAGTCAGTGTAGATGTGTGTGAATCCAGAAAGTCCCACACCACAGCTATTTCACACCCACCTACTTCCTCTAATCTTATCGCTCTGCTGGCTCAGAGGTCTTTAAGTGTACGGGATTGTGTGCGTGTGTGTGTTGAGAGCGCGGGGCAGCTATATTTATGTTTTAGTTCGTTTGTGTGGGTGTCTTTGTAAAGTTTCACGCATGTTTTCCCTCTCTTTTGCGTCACCGGACAATATGCGGTTGAGTGAGAGGGACACAGCAGATGGAGGCCAGAGGGGATGACACGTGACGCGGGTCAGGTCACGTAACGGACGTCATTTAAAACACATCGTAGTACAAACCTCCCTCAGAACTCGACCAAACGAGCGTGTGGATGTGGTCACTTTTCAGCGAATGTGCGCGAAAGGAAAGTGCGCAGGTCTTACCTTTATGTGGCTTGCTCTCCTGGCGTCGTGTAGTTTTTGGCTTGAAGATGAATCAGACTTCCTTTGAGGAGAAAACCTGCTCTTAGAGCCCCAAAAATCCTTCGCAGAGGATTGAGAGGGGTAACCCCCCCCCCTCCTCCTCAGTGTTCTTAATAAATCTGATAAGTTGGGGAGTTTCTGCTGAGCTGTGCTTTTTGTCTTTACAGTGAATAACAGTGTACTGTAGCCCTTTTGATGATCGCAGGCCATAATACACTGCTATAGGTTTGATGGGTAATAGCACTAAGTGATTTGACTCAGCATCGTTGCTTTCTGCTCAAATGGGAACATCGCGTTGCCAGGAAAGATTTATGTAGAAATAAATCAAACTGTCTTTTTACCTTTGGGGAATACTGCTCCTCCACACTGCCACGGACGCAGCCAACTCAACATCTTAAACCTGACTAATGTTATTCTCTGTGTAAGAAATTATGTATTAATTAACTATTAATTAAAGAAGGACATTTTACTTTCCACGAGGACGGGAGCTGTTTCTCTGCTGCATTAAACTGTGTGAAGCAGATGGAAGTACAGTTTGTGCGCACACTTTTTTGATTCTTGTTTCTCAGACAGATTTAATGGGGAAAGTTGAGTGTGGAGCGTGGAGGGGGCAAACACACAGCTTTTCCTAGACTGCTGAAAGCCCCCAACCATCTCTCAGCAACGAGGGCACATAGGATGACCCAGTCTGCAACACCCAGCTGCCGGTGGTGACTCAGTGACTGGGACTCACACACGCGCTTACGTGGACACACAAAGCAGACAGACACCTGGAGGTTAAATATAGGATAAAGTTTTCCCATTCCCACATGTTTTGAGTGGAGGCGGAGGGCAGGGGATTTTTGACCCCCTTCCTCCGCACTACTCCGCTGAGTCACTCAAAAAAAAAAAAAAAAAAAAAAAAAAAGGGTGTGGGGTAGGAAGAAAGGGAGGGGGTCTGTGTCTCAGAATGCGACTAGACTACGGCCTTGAGTCGCGTCCCTCCCACCAAACGCCCACGTTACGTCCCGGGACTCGTCCGTCTGCGGGCCCCATATGCGCCGGGTCTCCCTGAGGGCTTCCAAATAAGAAATCAACAACCCAGAGAGAAGGCGGAAAAAAAAGATAAAAAGAGAAAGAGGCCACGACACAACACACTTTGCGCAGAATCGCTGACAGGCTCAAGTGTAATATAGAGCAATACGTGGAGGGTTTGTGTAAGAGGTGGATGTAATGTGAGGGGAGAAAGGGAGTGGGGTAGTCAACTCAGAAAGTAACATCCAAGGTCCCCAGTGACCATGCAGACACTAACCTCTTTTTTTTTTTTTTTTATCCTCCTTGTCGCCAAAATTATTGTCTCCATTCCTCAGGTTCTTCCGTCCATCCAGTTTTATGGACATCCAGAGACAGGAAATCTGTTAATATGTGAAAATGCACAATTAAAGCCAATCCCCTCTGGTGGAAAGGGGAACAATGAAGGAGTCCCTGGGCCATTTTAGTAGGACTGTGTAGGTGTCAAATCCAAACACTGGCAACATCAGGGACAGATGTGCCTAACATCTTAGAACACACAGTTTACACACAATACACAACCTGATTAAGTTTTTAGGACAAACAATGGGTATGTAAGAGATCGAACCTCTATATCAGTACGTTTTAACTTCTTCATCTCCATGTGCCCTTTTGTAGTGTCTTTATTACAAACTTGGGATGCTGAAAACAGGGAAACATGAATAAAATGGTGTGCACACAACACAGAAAAAAAAACTTATGCATGATGATGCAGCTGTAAAATGGAAACTGAAAAAATGGGAGGAGGAGAGATATGTACAGACTGCAACGCTGTCACACAACACAGAAAAAAAAAACTTGATTTGGAAACTTCTTTTTAAAGTGAGCATTGGGAGGTTTGAGTATGTTTTTACCCGCTGTAGGGCCAGCCACGTTGTTCGGTCTGTTAGTCCACCGGGTGGTCCAAACTGAAACACCTTGATTGACGCTTTGCGCAGACATTCATGATTCCCAGAGGGTAAATCCTCCCATTTGTGATTTACCTCATCAACTTATTGGCATGAAATTTGATTGAGGCGTTCACATCTTCAGGTTTTAGGATGATTGGTAACAACTGTGGAGATCCATTAACTTTTAATCTAGCGCCATCATCAGGTCAATATTTACTGTGAGCAGCATGATGACAAACCAAACTAAAGACCTTCCCATCCGCTTTGGTGGTACATTGTGTTTAGCGAGAAGCTGGCAAATGTTGGCAGGCTAGCACACAAAAATAAGATTATGGTCAACGTTATTCTGATAATGATCAGCACGTTAGAATAATTCTGAGCATGTTATGTTATTATTTAGATTTTGAATATCTATATTTTTAAGATAAATATCACACCTCCACAGTTATAAAGAAGCACAATGTCAAACAGCTTTTCAGATACCGCTTTGTTGCTCTATGGCGCGTTTTGACGAACGTGACAAAACCAGTCACTAAATCACAGTGCACCAAAAATAGAGAACAAAAGAAGTGTAAGCTGTTTTGGTGAGATGAAAAAACCCCAAGGGACTCGTAAAGCATCTCGACCCAAGAGGAAAAAAAGCGTAGGACGGCAACAGCAAACAGGCTGCTGAGAAACAATAAAAAGTTTAAAAATAAAGATAAAGAACAAACAAAGGCAGGCCTTTGGATAATCAAAATGAAATCAAAGGCAATTGGGGGTGTTTGATAGCGAGTTGAATCACAAGTTCAGCGTTTGAATCCGCGTCCAGCTATTAAATCAACTTGCACTTTACGAAACATTTTTTCCCCTGTCGGGCCAAAAGCCTCCATCTGAGCACAGCAGCTCTGCTCTGTTTTTGTGCCTTTATATAGGGAGTTTATCCTATTGATTGCACAGGAGAGAATT
Organism: Amniataba percoides; assembly: GCA_037176925.1. Classification (NCBI taxonomy): domain Eukaryota; kingdom Metazoa; phylum Chordata; class Actinopteri; order Centrarchiformes; family Terapontidae; genus Amniataba; species Amniataba percoides. The sequence goes on along the minus strand of JBAJHX010000049.1, from coordinate 10,389,956 downwards.
TTAGCGAACTGCCGACTCGGGCCCATGCATTATACATTATATCGCTGTGTGGGATTGAATGAGGTTGCCTCTGAAATCTCTCATGGCTGGACGATCTCCAGAGCCTCTCTTCCATTTTCTCTATGCAAAGGTGTTGCTCTTTGTCCCTGTTCACCTCTCCCCGGCTTCTTTATGCGGGGCTGCAGCAGGCACGGCTCTTTTGTTACCGCGGATCTTTCCAGTGATAACTCGGCCCTGATGGCAAAATGGCCCATTGAAATTGAAATGATATGGCGTTCCTCATCTCCTGAGTAAGAGGACACCTTTTGTGCATCTGCGTGTGTGAATACATGTATGTTTATAAAGGAGAAACGTTGGAGCGCAGGGGGGGGACGGGGTTTTCTTCCCCGCTGCCGACTGAGTAGCCTTATATGTGAGTGACTGTGTTTTCTGTGTGTTATTTTGAGAGAGAGAGAGAGAGAGTGTGTGTGTGTGCCTGTGTCTATGTGATGGATAATGAGTCTGCACAATGAGGGCTCATATTAACCCTCTAGGGTGCGTGACATCATCGTTTCCAAACAGGTTAGTCGATCTGTTAAAAAAAAAAAAAAAAAAAAAAGGCCTGTCATAATACACACAAACACACACACACAGTACTTCTCAAAAGTTTAAGCGGAGGAGGAAAAGATTAGTACAGTTGTTTCTTTTGATAAAGACTTTTAAAAATACATAACTCAGTTCAGCTTCTTATGATTTAACAGACTGTAGACATGTTTCACTTCCAGGGTGCTTTTTTAAGTCTTTTGGATTAAGTCCAAGTCAAAAAGCCAGTCTTTCCAGTCTGTCAGTACCTGGCATGCCAATTACAATGAACAACAGCTCAAGAAATACTATTTTTTTTAATAAATAACACCGCTTCATTTTTATGTAAACTAAAAGTATTTCTCTCTTTCTCTACTGTAGGTTGATTTGTTAGTCCACCACCATACTCTAGACTAAAATCTCAATAACTATTAGATGGAATCGGATTTTTTTCACAGGTATTTGTGATCCCCAGAGGACGCACCCCAATGACTTTAGCGATCCCCTGACTTTTCCTCCAAAGCCACCAGAGTCGCCACAAATCCAGTGAAATATCTGAACATCTTCTACATAGACCGGCATAAATCTTGAGGCAGACAATGGTGGTCCCTAGGGGATGAGTCCAAATGACTTTCATGATCTACTGACATTTTCTCACGTGCCGCTGTGACGTTCATATGCGTGGGTTTGAGAAAAATGTTGACTTGGACTCTCTTTGGTGGTACCTTCAAATTTTCTGTATCATTGGGTCATTTTAAAGGTGACAGAACTTTGGTCTGTCAGTAAATACCTGCAAAAATAAAGACATTCCCATGATCCCAATCTGTAGTCTTTTGTGCTAATTAACAAATGCATGAGGACGAACGTGGTATATATTCGCATTCAGCTTGGAGCACCTCTGTGTGTTAGCAGAGACTCACAGAGCCGCTTGTGTTCCTGAAGTTGTAGTCTCGTTAAACATTTATTAATCTGAGGTCAACTCCCTTCTCTTTGTCTCAAGTCAAGTCAAATATTCAAGCTGTCGACGAATGCTTTCCAAGGTGACTCACGGGTCCTCATTTTCGGGTCCAAATTTCACGTCTCCAGCTCACATATTTTCATACTTTAAGTGACTTGAGTGACTCCTTCCTTCCTTCTTCTCCTTCTTCTTCTCTTCCTTGAGCTGATCTTTTCTTCCATTTCCTCTCCTCCTGACCTTTCCCCGTCTCTTAGCCCCCCCCCCCCCCCCCTTTCCACCCCCTCCTCTCGCTTTATCTCCTCTAATTTCCTGAGGTATTGGGGGGGTATCGTCTCGCCACTGAGTCTGATGTTGTGCTGTCTCTTCCTGCGCCGAGGAGCTGATCTCTCCCTTTAGACTCTGAGACTTGGATAATGTCCCTGTTAGTCTGAGGCATCCGTCTCTCTCTCTCTCTCTCTCTCTCTCTCTTCTGTTGCAAACTATATATCCATCCCAGAAAAGTTGGATGGGTGGATGGAGAGAGGAGAAAAGGGAACAGATCAATGAGTGGAAGATCAATAGGAAAGCCCTTCATCTTTTACACTCATTCCTCCCAATGGACGTCTTGGTGGCTCTCTGGCTCTCTCTGATGGATGGAGAGCTTATGCCATGGATGGACGCTTTGGTTCCTCGCGCGTTTCGTTCGAACCGCACGCCACGCACTTGTGCCAAATACATGAATCAAGTTTGAATGTGTCCTCCGGTGCTAGGACATTTTGAGGGAGGCGTGAATTTGCTGCTGCCCGTTTTTTGCCGCCTGTTTCGTTGTCTGATGTGACATCTGGTGGCGCCTTGCAAGTAATGCAGGCCTGCAACCTGGTGTGCATGTTTTCCCGCTCAAAGTGACCTAGTTGCACTGTGGAGGGCTGGCTGTTGCTTTCATGTGTGGGAGAAACTGTGCTGCTGAGAGACGTGTCTCAGATGATCGCAGACGTCTTATTTCGAAGGGCGGGCGAACACGAAAAAGGCAGCTTTGCTCGTTATTCCCCCAGATCTCCTCCTGTTCCCTTTTATTTTTTAAACCTAGCTAACTGGATCAGCTTTAAAGTGTGTGAAGTAATGCATAAAGATGAATATGTATGGAGACTCTAAAGTCATCTCACAAACATCAGACCCAGACATGCAGCTCATGTAAAGTGAGCACCTCCTTATCTCCTGATGCCTTCTTGGTTTCTAACAAGAAGTGGTACCAATCCTGCTGTAAATCATCAACAAGGCTTCACAAAGCTCGCCCCCCCGCCCCACACCCCCAAACAACCCGCCCACACGTGGCGCTCGTTGGCGCGCTCTGCAGGGCTGCGCTGTAACTGCGCAGCGCCGCAGATCTGCACGTCCTCCTGCGTGTCTGCGCAAACGGCGCAGCCCGCGGTGAGAGTGTTTGGAGATCTGCGCTCATTCGGCCGCTCGCACACAGAGAGGAAACAAAAAACACATCCACATTCAGGCTGCAGAGAGGGTGGCTCGCTGTTTTCTCAGTTTGGGTTTTAGCATTAAAAAAAAAAAAAAAAAAAAAATCAGCGCCCTTTGTGTGTTTCTTCTCTTGCACGCATGCAGATGTTTCGCTTTGTGAGGACGGGATGCTGTGATGTGATGAGAAGAAGCCACGAGGGCTCCGGTCGGCTTTAAACTACGATTTATTTTTCTTTAACGGGACACCGATGAGAGGGTCGCATCCAGGTGCTGCAGTGCGCAGGTGCTGAGCCAAGTGAAGGTGTAGCGGCGGCTGGTGAGAGGATGGTGGCCGACATGGCGAGCTGCGGAGCGGCCGGTCACCTGGAGGACGGGTAAGCTCCGACGAGGGGGGCAAAAAACATACAATTGTTGATATCTGCGTGTGTTTATGTGTGTGTTGTGTTTATTGCACGTTTGTGTATCGCGCGCAGTTCGGATGCAACGCTCGAAACCGCCGCGCGCGTGCACACAGGAAGTCTTTTGTCACTTCATCAGTTCTCCGCGCGCGAACAAAAAGAAAGAAACAAAGCTACAGTCGCTGCTTCCTGCTTATGAATGCGAGAGATACAAAGAGAAAGAAAGAGAGAGACGGTGGGGATTTCTTTGTTGGTGTGTGTGTGTGTGTGTGTGTGTGTGTGCGTGTGTGTGCGTGCGGCACGCTGCTTGTGTTGTTACATCCTGATGACTCATTGACAACAGTGTAACATGACGCCGCGCAGCAGAGGAGGCAGCGCGCTCGGAGCTCCTCAGCGAAGACACACCGACAATCAGAGAGAAGAAAACAAACAAACAAAAAAACATCCTTATTAACGCCAATGCAACGTCACCGCGCGCTCACGCAACTTCCTGCTCAGTCATCGATGTCCTGACCACGCATGCCATTTAAAAGATGGTTTTTTTCCCACGTTTAAAAAGTAAAAATAACCATCATGTGTTATCAGATGCTCCGTGAAGCACAGACAGGTGAAGTGATCTGGGTGACTCACTGTCCTCTGTAAACACTGTTTTGTTGTCATGGCAGCTCTCACCTGCTGATGAGGGATGGAAAAGTACCTGAAGGGACAATAGCAGGCAGGGTTTTATCATCTTTGTAATAAAACTTTTAAAAAAAATTAAGCAGATTAGATTTTTAGATGCATCAGAAGCAGTGGCAGGAATATTTTATATTTTTATGTTTATGACCGTCCATAAACATCACAGTGAGAGCAGAGAGGTTTAATATTAATGACTGAAGGTAGCAAAGGTCAGGGTTTTTTTTTTGTTTTTTTATACTGTGCACTACATGCAGACTAACTGACAGTTGTTTATCCGTCCGCAGATGTTTTCTCTCCTCGCTGTGTTTGTGGAAAGCTGCAGTTTGGCCTTTATCTCTCAGCCAAACGCAGACCAACTCCCTCTGGTTGTCATTTTTTGTGGGAGGCAGAGCGAGAGCGGAGAAAAGTGTGCGAGAGCGTGACAAAAAAAGACGCCTTTTTCTCAGAGGAAGGGACGATTACCACGGCAAATAATGAGCCTCTGTGCTGTGGCGGTCTGGCACAGCCATGTGCGGGCTGACCTTGAAGAGAAGAGAACTGTGTTTCCTGGACAGATGTTTGAAAACAAAGGAAACCACAGCGCCTTATCAGGTTTAACAGGCAGCATATGAAAGGCCACAATTTGGTCCCATATAATAAATTCAATTTCCGGATGAATCACATTTTAGCTCCCAGTTCTGCATTTTTTGGAAAAAGTAGCAGGCCGGGATCTGACCTACTTTTTTTCACGCCTGCCGGTGGTGAACCCGTTCGTCTTGTGGGGTTGGCTCTCTGTCTCTTGCCCCACTGACGGATCTCGGGCGTGTTGCCTCTTGTTGATGCTCTGACTGCGTCAACAGGTTGCTCCGGTCCTCTGCCTCGACACAGTTTAACTATGATAACACACGGATCATTTGTTTGTTTGATACACCACAATCTTGGATAGCGAATCAACATATCGAGAGCTTAATAGTGCAGGTTTTGATAGTGATGTGCAGGGAAGGGCAACGTGGTTGAAACTGTCTGTCGCCCTATTAATGAGAAATTATTTTAGATACTATCACATGCATTATAATTAAAATGATAATTAAGAATACTTCAAATGCAATATAATTAGAACGATCATTGCTGTAAAGTGTGTATCTCTTTAACCCTCATCTCTGGGCATGCTTTCACACATGTAAAACAAAACTTTAAATTACTCACTTTGTTTGGTTTTAATTGTAGTGCGGTTGGAAACAATCATTTAGACACCAGAAATGCGTAAAAACTATAACACCACATGACCCTGTCATCACAATATTTCACCACTGAGAGTAAATAAACAGTGAAATTCATTTTGAATGTTCCAGCACCACCGGTGTGTTTTCACCCTGCAGAAAAAGTGTCCATTTTTGATATACGTCAGCATCTCTCCCTAAAGTGGGCCAAAGTCGGAGTCTGGGTGGGAAGGTGAATCTGTCCGAAGTGTGAGAAAGTGCGAGGCAGAGCAGCTCGCACACGTTTCCTGTTTATCAATCCACTTGACCGCGCGTGTTCCTGTTCGAAAGCAGAAGCGGCGTACTACAAGAGCATGCAGCTGCACGATTTTAAGCCTTCACTTCCACCCTTTTTTAAATTCCTCCCTAATTGTCTTCACTCAGCCCAGACATCTCTTTCATATTACCTTTCATATCACCTTAAAGTCTGAATGTTATCTCCTCTGCCCCACAGAGACGGAGATATCCCTGTGCCTGAAAACAAAGGTAAACATCAGCCCGTTTCCCTCTCTTTGCTTTCTCCTCTCATTTTCTCACAAAGCTCACGTTGAAGCTCCAAGTGTCTGTGTCATTGTCGTTTTTATGTTTTTTGTACAGTCATTGTGCCGTGTCGCCTCCTTTTTTCTTTTTAATATTTAAAAAGCTGAGCACTTTCGTTTTCCTTTCTTTCTTCTTGCCTTCCCTCCTTTATCTCTTGTCACTGTTCGGCCTCTCTGATTTCCATATCATTTGCCTTTTTAAAGGGCAGTGAGATTTATGCACAGTCATTATACGATCACTTGTGTGTTTCACTTCTGCATTTACTATCTTTAGCACAGCACACGATAACGCAAAATTCCACTCATTTACTTCACGTCTAAAATATTTGAATTGAACAACAACAACAAAGCACTCTGTAGCTGACCTGGTAATAAGAGAAAGGCATATGCAACTCATGATGATTAGGAATGCAGTGATCTGACAATTTTCTCTCATGATACCAATTACAATAAATCAGCTCAAGGCACTGCTAATATGCATTATCGATCCAATATGAGTGCTCTATTTTTACCAGATTTTAAACTACAGCAGGCAGCGTGAGGCAGAGAGAGGCCTGGGGAGAGATAGCTGTGGTGTAAAGAGCTATGTCGGTGGCCCGCCCTTTGCTAATTGGTGTAATAGATAGCAGAAACACTGAATTTTATAATGATTTTGACCTCGAAACAGCTTTCACTGTCTCCCTGGATGTGGCAGTAAAGTCGCAGGCACACACTGCTGCTTTTTTGGAAGGGCGAAAAGGTGAAGTACCACCGCTGTGCACCACACAGCAACCTTTTTGTGCCCTCGGTTTTGCTATTTGTTTTCACCAGCAGATGGCAGCCAACACCCACAAAATTGTTCAAGCTTTTGGAACTGAATACAAGTATGTGTGCGCACTTGCGTTTGCACCTGCATGTGTGTGTGTTAGTGTGTGCGGGCGTTTGCTCTCCACCTTGTTTGTCAGTCTGATGAAGGGAGGCGTCCACGCCAGAGCGAAGAGGGACGCCTGCTGGCTCAGATGAGGTGGCGGAGAAGGAGATTGGCCGCAGGAGGCAGATGAGGACAAGGGGAGAGAAGTGGAGAGAGAGAGAGAGGGACGAAGCAGACAGATCGAGTGGAGTGGAGCAGAGAGATTGATGAGGGAGGTGCTGCGAGTGGAGCGGCGATGGCAGCATCTGCTTGTTAGTCTAAGATAAAACTCTGTGGGCCAGAGAGGATGGGCTCCATCCATTAGCCGGCCAGGCACTCAGCCAGATGGCCCGGCCCACGGACATCCACTGCTGCTGGGAAGAGAGGAGAAGCAGCTCCTCTGGACCCATCTGTATAAATGTGCCAAAATGTTAATGCACGGCACTTATCGCGGGCGTCTTCGCAGGGTGCCACAGTTCAGCTGCTGGGGAATGATGGATATGTAAAAGCCGGTGGTGTAAGTCAGACACGCTGAGGGCTTTTTTGATGACTAATATGGATGGAGACTGTTTTTCAAAACACGCACAGTACACAAATATAGAAGTAGACTAAAAGTAGGTATCTGTCAGTGGGGCTCCACCTGTAAGAAGAAGAGCCCCTGTGACAAAAGGTAAAACTCTGTACTCTTTTTTTTTTTTTTGAGACATCAGTCTACACTAGGTCATCTATAATTATTGGTCTGATGTAAGGAAAGTTTGAAACGGCGGGGTGATGACTTTAGCAGCAGGGCATGTGGCTGCACCTGAGGTTTTCAGCGTGTTGAATGGGCTTCGGTGTGTGAGAAATCAGAGAGTCGTTTTTTGGTCTTTCGAAAAGAACTAATTATAGATGCAAGATTGTCATATTAGTGGGTGCTGTTGGTTTCTGTTTGATGTGTCCCTGTCAGGTGAAATTTTACACCAGGCACGATCGCTTCACCCTTCCCCGAAACCTCTCGCTGCTCACGCACTAACTGCTGGGCAACATAGTAATGGGATGATGATGCCGTCAGACTTTGGTTTAGTCTGCAAGCGGTGAAATTCCCATAATGATGACAGTGCTGGTGACATGGTTAACCACAAATATTTATAATTATTTAGTAATAGTGATGATTAATTTGGAAATAAAGAAGGACTTTTTTTGTTACAGTTGAACTGTATTGTATCAGTTTTTGCTGAAACTCACAACAATTACTAATTTGTTACAGATAATTTGACAGAAAGTGACAGCAGTAGTTCAGGTAAGATCAAATATCACACCACCTCTTTTGTTCTTTCCACATAACTCATATGAGAACTCCTTTGTTCCAACATTTAATTCCTTTTTTTTATTCCAAAGTTGTTGTTTTTTTACATTTAACCTGCATGACCCAAACCCCTTTTACTCATCACTGTATTGGATATGTCAGTGCAAAGTTTTCAGCTCTCTCACGAGTCCCTTGTGCTTTTCGCCAAACAGAGAACGCAGGAACATCCACCGAGGAAAGTTCAGAGGAGGAAGAGGAGGACGAGGATGCCGGTGAGAGGCGCACTTTGAACGCTCTGTCTTGGCTCGCAAAAACGTTCAATGTTTTGTGAAATTTGCCCCTCAGCCTTCTTGCCGAGAGTTAGATGGGGAGATTGATGCCGCTCGTGTCTCTGCGTTGAAAATGAAGCTATAGAAAATAGGGTGTTGGTTAAGCTTGGAATGAAAACTTGAAGCAGGAGAAAACAGCTGGCCTGGCTGTGTGCAGGGGAAGACGAAATTGCTTAAGTTCACTAAATAAGATGCAAGGCTAGCTCTTAGTGGTGTTGTCATATTTACAGTGCAGACACGAATGTGGCATTCGTCATGAAGCTTAGTAAGAAAGTGAATTATTGCATCGTAATTTCTTTTTCTCGCTTTTCTTTCTGTTTGACTCATCAGATGGCTGTGCTGAGAATGATGGAGGAGAGGAAGGTAAGAAATGGTTTCCTCTAATCGATTTTAGCTTTTAAAAAAAAGGGGATACATACAACGAGATAAAGAATAAATGGTGTTCCGATCAAGTTAACCAAGTTGATGTCCTCCATGTTCTTTGCAGACAATGAAAGAGACGCTAATGAAGAGGAGTCTCAGAATGGTATGACACTTCATCAAACAACACTGTGTCCACAAAATATCAATATCTGTCTCATCGGAGGCGACCGGTCTGCTTTTTAGAACTGCCTTGTTTGTTGTTTACTTCCAGGCCGCCATGTCGGCTTGTTGTCATAGTTGCCATGGTTTTCAATGGTAACTTGGTGGACTATTTGTCACAACCGCCTCCTAATGGCAGCCATACTACATAATTATGCCACAAAATGTCGGACGCAGCTGGCTTTTTTGGAACACAGAATTCGATTTGACGTGTAATTGAGCGCGCTCCACCCTCGCTCGCAAACCAAAAAACTGGCCCGCAGTCTGACGAGTTAGTCTAGGGTGCCTGCCAGAGGCGCAACACAGGCTTCATATGATTATCATGTAATGATATTGGACTATTATTTTACCCTCCAGAGTCACAGCCTGCACCTGAAGCTGTGGTTTCAAAAGGGAAAGGTAAGCAGATGATAACTGAGGCTACGACGCAGCAAATGATGATGATGGATGTAGTTTCACGTGTCTTGTAAATAACATCCTGTTTGTCGCACATCCTGACAGAGGACCACTTCAAATCATGCTGTGAAAAATGCAAAGCCATCCAGCAGGTGAGCTCAGAGACCAGATGTTCCCCTGACAAAATGTGTACAAAAAAAAAAAAACGAAGTCTGTTCTGCCTGATGTTTTTGATCATACTTGATTATATTTGACATTCTTCTGATAGTGACTTTGCATAAGCCCCCTTCCTGTTGAGCACATATTATCTGTTTGTAGTTTTTTGAAAATGTTTTTTACCATGATGTTATAATTGCTTGTTTGATAGAGCCACGGCAATGAACTCGTCACCCCCAGGAAGATCGCCAAAGGAAGATTACAGTGCGTATAACCGTCCATGCAGATTCACATTGACTCTGCACTGTGTGTGCAGCGTCGCTGAGTCTGTGCGTGTTTTTTAGGGTACAGCTGGAAGGAGAAGGTACATACGAGTGTTCGGTCACAGGCCTGGTGTTTGAAGCGTCAGAACGGGTTCTCGTGCGGTACTCCGTCTTGTCCTGGTCCAAGTTCGGCGCGTTCCTCCCGGACTCCTGGAAATTTGCGGGACCCATCTTTAACGTGGACACAGTCAACAAGGATGCGTCCGTCCTCAAGTCCATCCAGTTCCCTCACTCTCTCTGCCTCGCCGGTGAGAATGGATGTCAGAGCGTCGCTTTCTATGTTTGATAGTTAATAATCACAATCTCGACTTCCTGTGGTGACTTTGTGGCCCATACGGCAAAGTTATGATATGATGTCGCCTGGAGGTCTTCTTGAATTAAGCTGATGTTTGATGTGAAAGTAAAGAATCAGTTCTTGGTTAATTGAGATTACGGTATGTCTTAAGGCTTTTAAACAAAGTGGTTCGTTTTAGTGACTCATAATCTTTAATCATAGCTGCTCTAGGTGAAACATAAAACCTGATTTTCTTCACACAGATCCAGAAAATGAGTTGTCATTCAGAGTCCTGCACATAAAAGACAACCGTCCGCTCATCGAGCCGACAGTGGACCACTCAGGTAGCCACGTGAAGTGGAATGTGACGTCCCTGTCACCCGTGGGTCCCATCATTCGGACGAGCCAATCGATAGAGCACCACGGCGTTGTCCGGATCTACAAGCAGCTACGTGGTGACGACAACAACAACAACTACAGCTTCCACATCTACCTGGCCACTAACAGTGCATCTGACATCAAGGTAACTGAATACTGTGTTGTCATATTGTTACAGTCATCTCAGTGGGGAGAATGTAATTTCCCAGCACCATGCAGACTCAATAGAGAACTTACAGTTTTTCTCCTCCAAATTTCTCCAAAACCTCCTGTAGTTGCAGGATCCTGTTTGAAGTTGCTTCAGCCATCTGCCATCTCAGGATCTAGTAACATTTCTGTGTGTGTTCCTGTGTGGTGATGAAATACTGCAGTTACATTACTGGATGCAGTGCACAATGTCTGAATACACTCACGCATTTATTCAATTACTTATGTCCTGCTTTTTAAGGCACTTATAGATTTCACCTTTAATTACCAATTCTTATGCGAATGTAAATACAAACAACCTACCTTAGAAAAAAATTGGATTGTTTTTAATTTTTCCAAAATACCGTGAGTGACCCAATGTCAAAGTGACAAAATCTTCATGAAATTTCACTTCCAACCACATTTTATGTTTTCACTGAGGAATTTTCCTTCGACGTATGAGGAAAAAAAACCAAAACAACCAAAAACAAACCAAAAGAAGATAAAAAAATCCCTCCTTTACATCCACCGCACAAATATTCCATTCATGAGACCATCACCTGAGCCTCCCTCCGTTTTTCAACCATGCCAACTACTCACTGGATAAAATTTCAGCAAAATGCCTATGAAAGCTATGAAAGCTATAAAAGTGTGTGTGGACCAGAGTAGAGCCAAAACACAACTTTCACTTCTTGTTCATCACTTGTTACTTGCACTAGCATCTATGAGCACCAAATTTCCAGGTTTGTGTAACACACACTTAAGCGAACGGGAAGATGTCGCGATGAGGTTATACAGTATATCACTACACAAAGAGAGTATGACATAAAAACACAAATGTTCACGTCTGGTTAAGTGATCACTGACACTAGTATTTGTGGCATTTGTGCTGAAACACTATCTCGTATATGTTATGGTACCCCTGTGCTATGGGACAATGAATGTTTTTTTCAAGTATAGCCTTTATGGTTAATTAAAAAAATAATGGAGGTAGTGGTGACATGTATCGGAATGGTAATGATACACACTGGTGTGTGTATTACTGTAATCACAGCGCGTAGTTCTGACAGCTACATGACAGTAACGCTGAGTCATTTTGTAACGCCGCGCTGCTGAGGTCACTCAGGAAGTGTGCTTGTGGTCGCGCGAGCATGTGTGTTTGAGAGGATGCAGCTGATGAATAATAGCGCCACACTTATTGTAATGGAAAAGTGTTGTCATTTGTCAGTGTGTTTTTTCCCCATCAATGCGTACATTGTGTCACTCTGTTCAGCAAATCACTGACCAGGCCTGAACTCTGACTGACTTGAGACGCCTTCAGTTTATCCACTCCGGCCGTGGCTTTATTGAACGTTAATCACTGTTCAGCTTGCTCATCGTTTGCTTGGAAGTGACTTGTCTTCTGCCTCATCTCATCTCCCCACTGTTCTTGCATAAACCAGGATATAGCCAAACAGGTGCGGAGCTACAAGAGTCGATACATTCCTATAGACAAGCCGCCCACCTGTAAACTGGATGAGGGGACGTATCGCCTCGTGAGTGAGCCGGAGGGTGACATAAAACCTCAGGTGTGTCTCTTTGCATGTTGTACATATGCCCACTTCTTTGTTGTTGCGAAATGTACTGAAAACACAAAAATATGGATATAGGACGAGATGTTATGACTGTCTGCAAATAATGTAACTGAATTATATTTATGCGTCTCTGTGCAGGATTTGAAGTTCACTCTTGCTGTGACTAAGATGAAAGGCTACTTTGAAGCTTTCTTTGAGGAGCCTCCTCCTTTTAAATTGTCTCTCATAGAGAATACCACTGAGGAGACTGTGTGGTCCGCCACCATCAGAGAAGGTACCGGTGCATTTAGTTTCACACTGAACACGTTTGAAGATGTGCAGGTGAAAAAAAAACACATCTAGGTGTTAGATTTGTTTGAAAAGTCCAAAAAAAGTAAAAGCTTTTTCACACGTTTTTTCTGTATTCATTGGGCAGCTCAGACTAACAGGAAACCTGACGATCTTTTTATCTGCAAATTAGGCTTAAAAAGTACAAGTGTGTTATTTGATTTCTGCTCCAGATTGGTGATGGCTGTCTGTTTTGTTCTCTGTGTTAAGGTGACTGCGTGGATAACACAGAAAAGAAGCCAAGGAAACGGACACACAGTAAGCCTCTTGTCTTTCCTCTCTTAATTCAGATTAAATGTTTTAATTGCAGCACGCTTTCAGGTCCACTCACGTCACATCTGTCTCCTTCATAGGCAGGCAGAGGAGCAGCAGCCCCTCGGAGGAAGAATCAGTGACCTGTAAAAGACCTCGATGGCAGGACGAGTCAGGTGACTCTTCCCGTCTCTTACAATCTACCCATCTGTTTAACTTTGTTTAGCCTCATTCAAATTTAACAGACAGCACTCCACACCTGGGGCCTCATTTATAAACGCTGCGTACGCACAAAAGAGTGCGTACGCCAGTTTGTACGCAAACTTTGTGATTTA
>JBAJHX010000049.1:10352501-10372832 GCA_037176925.1 Amniataba percoides | reverse complement strand
AGCAAAACCTCAGCTGAAAGATTTGAGAAAAGATTTTTCAAAAACATGAGGAAAAAAGGGCACAGAATCATCAAGATTTATATTTTCCTTACACACACAAAATCAAAGCTGAGCTGCTCTGTAGTTTAAACAATCATTTAACAACTCCTAACTGATACCTCTGATAAATAAAGTGTTACCTGAGTCAGGGTGGGGGCGCAGGTCTCTACTGTCTTTGCGTTACTGTTCACCACCATTTTATCAGAGTGGATGCCAAAACACACATCCTCCTGTGGTACGGAATTTTAGAATATTAATAATCCATAAACTGTCCCAAAAAAGTATTAAAATGGAGAAAAAATGATCGCAGCATTATAACACACACACACAAAATAATAAATCGTAATACTCACGTTGTTGGGGAGCTCAGCCACGTTGAGCAGCAGCTTCTTGAAGTGCGCCGCGCAGTCTTTGCACTGGTCTGCGCTCAGAGTGCACACAGGCAGCGCCGAGGAGCTGCGCCAGTTCAGCAGCAGCAGAACGCAGCTGGCGAAGTCTGCACGACAAGAGAGTGACAGGTATCAGCAGGGCCCCTCTCTCTCTATCTCTCTCACACACACACACACACAGCACCGGGGAGAGAGCACGAGATGGGGAAAACAAGTCATTTCTATCTGAGCGTGCGTCCGCAGACTCACAGAAGTTGGAGATTTTCAAGATTGCCATCTTTCTGATGTGGTGGATTATCTCTGCTCGAACCTGGTGAATCAGCAACAAGTGTGATGCTGCCCTGTTATCAGATGGATTTATACGCATCAGCCGGGAGATTCCCTGCGCAGGGCCTTCAAAAGTGAAACTAACAACGTCACATGTAGTTTCCTGGTCGTCTCCCAGAACAAAAAACCCGCATGGTTTGTTTCATTATTTGAGAGAAAGCAAGCCCAAGAGGAAGGGGGGGGGGGGTGTCAGGCCAAAGTGTGATGTAGCCTAATTGAGATATAAAGTTAGATACAGGTGTGTGTGTGTGTGTGTGTGCTGACGAGTTCTTAGAATAAAAGTCATAATAATAACTGCAGAGTAATGCAAAGTAACTATTAAAAGATCTTTTTTTTTTGCATTGGCCCAGATGAAAAAAAAAACACAAAACAGCATCAACAGCGACAAACACATACAATGACGTGAAAATAACCTAAATTAGATTCATTAGAAGAAAAAGAGCAGTGCAAAGACTTCACTGTGTTGATAATGTGATGATCGTTGCGGTGAACATTTTTTGGTGCTTGTGAGGGGTGAATGTCAGGAAACATTGTTAGTTAGTGCTGCTTCGTCTCAACCGGGGGGGCTGATGGGAAACGGGTTCTCTTGAAATGAGGCTGCACTCGCAGGGCTGTGGCGGTAAACTAAAGGGCAAATAAGCCCAGGCTGATCTCAGGTTCATCTCGCGGCCCCTCGTTACGCACGGTGCGCGTGTCACGTGACTCCTCGCAGGCGCTGCAGCCTGACGTGCACTTTGTTCCTCTGTCCGTCTGACTGAGCACCTCCGGCCATGATCTGACCCACGGACTGCCACAGCTGTTGTTAACGTCAGTGCAGAGGAGGGCTCGGTTGGGATTTTTGATGGTCAATCCGGGTGGGCGGTGGACTATGACTCTCTCACGCAAAGACACCAAGATGGAGAAGAAAGAAAGCTCACCCACCAAAAAAAAAAAAAAAAATCAAAAACTCTGTGCAATGTTGTGCACTTTACTTTATCAGAAAGAAATATTGAACTTTTTTTACACTACTAGATTCATTTTACAGCTGTTTTGATTTTATGTCAGTTTATAAAGTATGATCAAATATTACAGATTTATCTATCTATAAAGAGGGTAAAACGCGCTACAATATCAAATGCTACTTCAAGCATCCCTGATGAAAAATAATAAATAAAATGATTATATAATGATCTAGCACCTTGACAGGAGCCCTTCTTAAATTTTCAGTGTGCTGTTATTAATACTCTGCATCATTTCTGTCAGTAAGATTTTCAATGTGGGTCATTAACCTCTGACAAAAATGTGAAAGGAACTTTCAGTGTCAGCTTTTAACAAGTATAAAAATGTCCTTAAATGTTCAGGAAAAAAGGCAATTTTCCACTTAAACTTCAGTGACAACTGAGCAAACTCATTTATAAAGATTCCAATTGAACTTGGAATCTTGTGCCTCTTGAAAGTTTGCTTTGGACTGAAAGGTTTTGACCTTGGACACTTCTGTCCACAAAGTCAACAATGACCTTTAAATGCAAAGCACAGGATTTTTTTCCAGAAGTACTGTATGTCAAGAGTTTGTTAATGAGTATCCGAGAGGTGAGCAAGGGTTAAAAATGAGACTAATGTGACATTCTCATCTGTACAAAACTTCATGTCCCATTTTCCAGGACCTTTGAACCATTTGTGACGTTTCATACACCTATGAAAGGAAGTGTCGTCTCAGAAACTGCAGTGGTCAGTGAGTGGTTGACAGGAGTTTCCTGGCCTTTCTCTGGCTTCACTACAGGGTCATAAAGGAGTGAAACTTAGCATCACCGTTTAAAAACAGTATATGAGTGGATGGTTGACCCACCAAAGGGGAGGGGGGAACTTCCGCAGAGAGACATTTATCATACCTTACATGACAAATAACTTTGTATTCATTACCAAACTTTGCTTGTCCTTTAAAGTCATATCTGAACTTCTATGCCTGTGACCACGACTGACCATTCATTATATATTTTCATAAACTGACATTTTTCACGTGAATTAAGAAAAATCCTTCAAGGGGTTGTCCGATTGCTTGTCCCTTCAAGGGCAGCAATCCAAACCCTAATGAGAGAGTGAGAGAAAAAACAATGTTATGATGAGGCAAGACCGAAACACAGTTGAGTCATACTACTTGTTTTGCGGTTATGTTAGAGCCTCACTGTTGCGACCAGTGAATCCACGTTGTGCTTTCATTAGAAAGAGGAAGCGTGTTTGAAAGACCAAATAGATCCAGCTGACTTGCAGACACATGCAGCGATACAAATCATCAACATACTGCACAGCAGGCCAACATATATGAAACAAAGTTTATTCTTTATTTTACATATCTGTACATAAACATTTCTTCCCTCAAATAAAGTTTCTGATTACAATAGGATGAAAACGATATTAACACACTTATTCATTTAAAATGACTCGTGTCAGAAAATCAACATTCACAAAATGTTGAAGAGCAATTAGAGTGAACGTATTACCAAAAGCTACGACTCCACTACAAGGCAGGCATGTTTCCTTTACACTCTTTTAGCACCTTCAAATAAACATTTCTCAGTTGAAAACTACCATTTGTGCAGAATAAAAACAGGTCGACTTTGAAATACTTTAAAATTACTGTCCAACTTAAAATGGTCTGAAGAAGTTAGTTTTCCGTCTGTTTTTTTTTTATACAATGTTGTTTCTTTTTTTTCTCATGACTGACTTTCTACTAAATTTTTCACTATTATTTTATTTTTTTTCCCACAATTTTTGCATTTGACAGTTATAATTTAGTGGCGAATGTAGAAAGTTAAAAAGAAACAATCGCAAAAGCAAGGCCGATCACTGCACAGGAAGCTGGGGACAGAATCCATGACAACACACAATCAGTTTCCTCTTCTCCTGGGAAGCAGGAAGTAGTCCTCCGTCCGCAGCGCTGAGAGAAAACCACAGAAGCAAATGAAAGAGGTGTGGCCTTCTTCTGCGCTGCTGCTACCACTGGAGCCAGTGGGGCTGGACAGAAAGGTAGACGTGGGGGGGACGGGGGAAGCAGCGAGGAGCAAAATACTTCGGACGAGCGGGCAGGATTTGGGTCGACACGGGGCAGAGGTGGAATGGCCGGGGGGGGAAAGTCTGGTTTGGAGCGGGTGCTTAGCTTGGAAGAGGGTGAGGGTGGGGGGAGGGAGGCAGGGTGGAGCAGGGACGGGCATTTTATTTGGATAGGGTCCTCTCAGCCAAATGTTTCTGCTGGCTCTCAGCATGCCTGGAAAAAAAAGAAAAAGAACAATTAGTTGGTTAAAGGAAAAGTCTGGTTGTATTTAATTGTTTTTCTTATTGTCAACAAATCCCAATAAGACATTGAAATTATTATTTCTTGGTGCCAGAGACCACCACAGTTGTCTTGATACTATTAAACATTAAGTTAAAACAACACACAACATGAGAGAGCGACCCTGTTGTATTAGATGACATTACCTGACTAGATAACTCAGGTAATGTCACTTGAGTCAGTTTGTGCTGGGGCTGAAGACTGTAAGTTTGAAAATGGAAAAAAAAATGGTGGATGTGTAGCCCACTTGTCATCTCTCCTATAGATACCACCATATGCCCGTACTGGTATAACACAACCAAATCTCTGACCAAACTGCTATTGGTTGAGCTGTATCATGGGTAATGTAGGCACAAAGATGCGTGGGAAAAAAAAATGATGACCCTGCTTGTACTGCATTGATCTTTCACTTTTAATTGTGAGTCTGAAAGTATTATCGGAAACTGATGCTAAAATGGTGAAAGATGAATCTCTTTTACTCTTTAAAATTGTACTCTTTTTAAAAACTACAGTGCCCAGCTGTTTTAGGAAATCACAAAAATAAATAAATAAAATAAATAAATAAATCTCAGTGGAGACAAACAGGCTTTAGGACTGCAAACAGGGTAGGCTAAGGGTAATTTGGAGAATGGAGACTATTGACAGATGGATGACCAACTTGTTGGTTTTGGTCTTTTTCATGAGATTTCTTGACATAAAAAAGTTTGTTTTCCCTCTAGATAAGTAAAAAAAAAGGCTAATGCAGGGGATAGGTTCCTCATAAGCGCGTCGTCACCTGGTGAGGTCCTCTATGTCAACCAGCATGGCGTCTTGCTCCATGTGTAGTTCATCTCGAATCAGCAGTAACTGTACAAGCTCCTCGTTCAGACCTGGATATTAAAAATAAAATAAAGACAATGCCATATCACCATGACAAAGCAGTAATATTTTCACATACATCATGTTTGCAATATGGAATTATTTTAAACAGCACAGTGACCACAGTTGACTATTAACACATGTTCTATTACTACAGTGACATTGAATCTACGTGAAATACTGTACAGTACTTTGGCTGCCTGAAATCTTCCACTATGGTCTCATAAAATGACCCCACAAAGCCATCAAAACCAATATGAGCACTGAATACACATCAGTGGTTGTGGTTGTTTTCACATCACATGATTCAGCTATTGTTCCTTGAGCTTTGCCAGACAATATGCTGCACTGATAAAATAGATTTTAAGGGGAAGATCTGTTTTGTAAGTAAAAAATTAGCTCATGATTTTGGACTCATGGGGATTTTTGGAGCTGTTTATGTAAAATGAGAGATTATTCATCCAGGATCAATGATCTGTACAGTGCAGTAACAGTAAATGCTAAGGGGAAGCTGTCAACTGGTGCAGTTCTTTGAACTGACTAACATATATAAGTACTTTCACATCTGCTGAGAGGGGTAGGGGTCAGTATGTATGTTTTTCCCCACTTGCTCGCTTGCTCATTTCTGCAAATGAAAGTAGAGGTCTGTATGTCTGTGTGTGTTCACGCAGTCAACTCACTCTCAATCTGGGAATGCAGGTCATTGACTATAACCTGTAGCTGTCCCAGCGTCATGTCCCTCAAGTCGGTGGGCTTCAGGCTTCTTTTCATTAGACACTCACTGATGTGAGGCATGTGCGGAAGCTATAAAAAAAGACACACAGAGACACGTGTACATGAAAAAAAAACATGTTAGACATTGTGCTTTCGCTATGTGGACGACATTAACGCCTTATGGGACGGATAAAAACAAGGACCAAGTAAAAAACAAATTTAGATTTTGTGGTATTTTTGATATTTACTTAAACATTTGTGTCAAATAATTGATATCTTGCAACAAAAAAACAAGGTAAGATAAGATAAATTAAATGTAACTCGGAAAAGGTATTTTTAAATAAATGAGAATCAAAATCACAAATGACACTCACTGGATCTACATTATGTACAAATAATGGTAGTGGTGAAGCTCTGAAACAATTAGCCACTCTTACAGAAAAATTAATCAACAACAATTTTGATAATAAATCAAATCTGCCAAAACATCCACTGGTGCCAGATTCTCAAATGTGAGGTGTTTCTGATTTTCTTTCTAAGAACTGGTCATTTGCATCTCTCACTATCATCATTTGTAACATTTTACATCTGTTCACTGAAAAAGAATAACCAACAGGCTGACTGTATCACCGTGTAGGCAACTTTATGCTTGATTGTTTTGTGATTAACTGCTTTTTCGTTTCCTACTCTTTCTCTTTCTGTGGGAAACAACTGCTTTCCAGCCTCTTTTGACTTCCTCTGATAATGAAACAAAGGTGTTATCACGCTTTCTTTGAGAAGTCCTCCACTCTGCGTAGTGATACTGTAAAGTTTGGGGATTCCAACAAGGGATTGCAGTTTTATCACAAACAAGTTCACACAGTGTTTTTTTTTTTTAAACAAATAAACAACATATGAACTCGGTGACTGTGTGACGTTTGAGCTGTCCAGCAGAGGCCACCGCTGAGTGGTTTTACCTCACAATGTACACTACAGACTGGAGCAACCTGGTTCATTTTGCTTCCCATCAGTTACCTCACATCACATCTTCCATTTACAATACGATTTCTCTTTTCTTGGGAACTTTTAAAATTCCCTAGTCATTTAGCACAAAACCCCACTCATCTACAGCAGTGAAAACATCTGTTATGTAATCACAGACAAAGATGGAGTGACAATAACGGGGGAGAAATTATTATTTCCCTCTGTATGAAAATCAAAAGCTTCCATTGTTCTGGAGGCTCTGGAGCTGAATTCGCACTGTAATGGCTTAAGCGAGCCAGAGCTTTTATTTTGTCAGTTCTACCTTTAATGTACTCTTAAAACTGAATGTTAATTTCCACAATGCTCCTGATGCCCCTGTCTATGTGTTAATGAGTCTCCACTTCTCAGAGTGTAGCCACAACATGTGATAAAATCACAAAGCATGGCGTGTGCTTTCTCAGGCATTCGCAGGCAGATCATTTTGCTTTTTGTTTACCAGACTCTCCCTGTGTCAACATTCCCATCCAACCGGTCTACATACTTTCTTTCTCCCTCCCACTTCGTCTCCAATCTTAACAAACAGTAGGTGAGAAAGTGCGCACTCTCGCTTTTCATGTGCTACACTTCAAGTGTCTGCATGCGCGTTGGTGGCCGCCTGCCGCTTCTCACTAGTTTCTTAGCCCTCTTTCACTTTCGCATTGGCACTGATGCAACTCCACTGGAGGCCGCCATGTGTCAGTTTCAGTTTCGCGTGGACTGGACACGCACAAGGCAGTGGCATCAGAGTGACATAAAGAGAAATGGTGATGTCAAAGACAACACGGGATGGGTGATGGGAAAGTTTTATGGGCTGATGTTAGCCCTGATTCAACAGGCTAGTCCACTGACCAACTGTCTGTGGGAGATTAATCATACTTGCTAATTACAAATGTCTGGGTGGTCAATACCAGATCAACAAACTTCCAGCAATGACTTGATACGATAGAGAAATGACACTGAATGAATGAAGCGGTGACTGAAGGTGTTAGTTTCAACTTAAGTTAATATGCATGTGAAGAAATACTACACAAGACAAACTCATAGTTTTCATTTCCATTGAATAATAATAATAATAATAATAATGATGATAATAATAATATCTATTTTATTTACTACTTGAGCTACTCCACACTCCTTCAGTATACCTCAGGAAACTGCTGAAGTACCTCCGGTTCAGAGTCACCGCTCTAGGGTAGCATTTGGCACATGTAACTTCGGCAATTTAATCGATCTCTGGTGCCGTCGACATGGCAGGCTTCTGTACCTTTAATACGTCTTAATATTCGCTGTATGTTCGGCCCGGATGCGACAGTGATGTCTTCTGACTGCTGAGCAGTGCTACATCCCTAAACACCGATGTCAATGCTTTCCGGCACATGAATTATAGATGGACCTGGCCGAGCTGCCCTTCTCTTCTCTGAATAAGTAAAGTGGCTCTGCCTGCGAGTCTGGGTGGAAATACAGTGTGTGTGTGTAAGTCTGACAGCGTGTGGATTTGTGAGCGTGTTGGCGTGCGCGCTCCTGAGGAGGCAGCGAGGCAGATAAAAACGGATGAAATAATGATGAGCAGGGTCGTCATCACCTTCCTTCCTCTAAATGGGGGCAGAGGAAGAGAGGGCACAGAGGAGGGTTCCTGTGTCATGTGTATGACCTGTTCAGCTCCCATTTAATACTCATTTGTCACTAAAACACAATCCACCCATCTATTCTCATTTATCTGGACATAAGGCACCATGGAAATAAAAAAATTATGACACATTTTGCAATTTTTTTTCCTCTGTGTCAGTGATCTATCTTACTCATATTTATGATAAGAATGTGACTTATTGATTTGTTTTCCATTACTGATTTACTTTGTCCTAAATAATAAGCGTATAAGTGTTTTTATTGGTGTAGAGTTACTACAACAAAAGGAGGCATTCTTGGTGGTTTAAGGTTTCAGTTTTGCTTTCCAAACATCATCAGAGGCAAATTAAAAAATTCTAAAAAATACCAGCATCCAGATCATTGTTCGGTTTCATCACTCCAGTCCATGTTGTCTCAGGCACACACTCCATGAGAATGAAAATTGTTAACATCCAATACACAAAATAAAAACAAAAACTGAACAAAAACAAAAAATGAACAAGCTCATTTAGATACACTAGAAACTTTCTTTGAGCTCTGATTTAAAAGCTTTGGAAGAGCTGAAGTGGTTTATTTGACTTTGAGGAGATCAGGTGTTTATATACGTATATTGAATGTCAATCTTGCAAACTGTGTCATCATCACTGTAATTAATGCAAGGGATCAATCAGCTGGTAAATCTGAGATACTGTTCATTCTGATGGTTTTAAGACGGTTTTTTGATGTTTTTTTTTGGCCTGTTGGAGGTAAACAAGGAAGGAAGGAGGAAATATTATCGCCTTTTTATCAACATGGCAGACTTGGCAAGGAGTCGCCACTTGAAACATCCAGCAGATACTGAACAACATTAGTTTCCATTTGGAGTGGCGTCTCTGGCCAATGGGCAAATTTAAGCCCAATAATCACACTCTTCTCCACTTTCCTCACCCGCTTGTCACCGACTTTATCTGACTGCTGAAAACTCCACTGATGAGATTGAACAAAAACAGAGACGTGGCAGAGAATCTGAACAATGAGCTGCTGTATAGCAGAGCCGGGTGATAAGTTCACCACTACACGAAAACCCCTAGTCTATTGTTAGTAGAAAAGTAAAACCAAAAGCTTGAAACCATAAATATGCCCCATTTTTTAACCTCTTCTGTTGTTTTATAAATCCTTTGTTCCCGCGTATCAGTCTTGTGTTGTATTTACACCCTAGCCTCATCTGTGTACAACTAAATAACTCAAAGTCATTCCACTTCCATGAATTTTGTCAAGCCATAGAATATTTGGTTATATGGAAGACCTTTCTCTTTTTACGAATGTTGTCCTAAAAGAAGGCGTTACTGTATAATTGTGGTACTGACCAGGTCGGCCACTGGTGACTTCTTGCGATTCTGTTTCTCCACCTCCACCTGCATCTTGGCCATGGGCTTGGCCATAGCCAGGGCCAGCTTCGCCTCCGCCTGCAGCTTCTTCTGTCGACTCAGGAAGTCCATGTCCTCCAGAGACTCAGAGTCATCCTCTGTGGTGTCCCTGTCCGAGTAGGACGAACTCTGCTTGGACTGCAGGGAGGACAGCGGAAAGGAGAGGGAGAAGAGTGGCAAGGAGTGGAGTGGTCAGGGGATTAATGTTTATGTGTTCCTTGCATTTTGATATGTAGATTTTTCATGCTGACGGGGAGGAGAGCGAAGATGAACATGTAAAGAGATGATAATTCTCTCTCGCCCTCTCTTTCTGTTAAACGTGTCATGGGCTGACAGGAGGTTAATGTGACCACTCATCCGTGGCCACTGCGAGCGAATTGCAATTCACCTCTCGTTTGCTGCCCATGAACCGGTTAACTGGCCGGAAAACGTGAGCACAGACATTCATAGAGAAACTAAACCGCCAGCTATCTCTCTGATTCATAATGAATATCTCCCCTGTTTCACTACCCTCATTCTTGCTCTACCTCTCAATCTCATTTTTACGCGATCAGATAGTGACACTTTCACACTGTCTGTTGATTTCCCTTTCATTGTTGAATTCTGGAGAAATACTATAATAACTGCCATCCTGGTTTTCAAAGTGCACACGTGTTGCACATGAGTACCATGGGGGACAGAGGTGTGTCCAGACTGGTCTCCGTCTTGCTGTCGTCTGCATCGCTGTCCTTGTCGCTGCCGCTGTCATTGACAAAACAGATCTGCAGGTTCATCCCACTCTGCAGCCTGCAGGGACAGATGGAGACAGAGATAGATTGAAAGAGAGGGAGACATGTCAATATTAACATTAATGCAGATGAGAGTCAAGTCAAGTGTTTCTGTAGTAATTGACTCGGACCAGGGCCAAAAGCAGACGGCAATGTCATCAGCAATGCTGCTAACACACATGAGCTATGATGAGTTCAGTGCTTTGCCTTAATAAAGGATTAAGAGTGCTGCGAGGGTCCTGTGTGCACCCCGCCATGTGTTAGAGAGAGAAAAAGTGCACACAAACGAAGAAAAATGCAAAGAAAAGAGCTAGCTGCCTTCATTGCCAGAGCAAAGTGCAGGGCCGAGGATAGAATTAAGGAGGGCTTGTGTTTTTAATCATCTCCCCTCTTGTCTTCAATATGGATCGATTCAGGATGCCTCCGGTAGGTCTGATCCAATCTGCCTGGGACTGGTGGGGGTGTGTTTGTGCCAAGGAAGAGCAGAATATCACTAAGCTTAGATCCAGCCCACTGTGGATCAATAATCTGCTTATTCAATGCAGTAATTACAAACAGAGCTGATTGGTTACACAGCACAGATCCAATCGGTCCTGATTAAAATAGGACCTGAGTGTTCGATTGTTTTTTTGGGGGGTGGAAGTGGGGGAGACTGAATAGATTGTGGAAGCGTTAACCTCAGTGATGGTTGGCAGCTGATATGTAGTATGACACTTCAACAGTGCAGAACATGACTGATATATGAGCCAATTCGAGCTTACTGTAGATCTGTTAGCATTATCACTGGAAAATACAACAGCTGATGAGTAGCAAGAAAGTGCAGCACAGAGACCTCAAAGATTTATTTGAAGTCTTTTACAAAGAGTGTCACTATTGAATAGTTTTTAATTAGACAGCACTCATATTTTAATAACAAAATGTCTTGCACTTTATCTTTCACTTTGGTCACAATTATTCACATTTGAAGGGGTTTAAATGTAGGCCCATCACATTGGTGTGAGAAAGCAGCTTCAGTTGAAAAAGTAACACCTGCACACTGACCAGAAGAAACTAAATTAGAGTCGCAAAATTGCCTGTATGCCTGTGACAAATATTCATATTCTCACAAAGCACTCATTCATTTTACTATTTCCCCGTAATCATCAATGAGGCAGTAAGCATCAGAATCAGTCATCGAACTCCACGTGATTCGAGTCACATGAATACAAAGAGCACTGGAGTGTTTACAGAACATCCAGTTCCAGTAAGGTAGCCAGTAGTGTAGGAGGTGGTTGTGTTGTGTATGTGTGTGCATGCGCATGTCTTTTGGGAAATGAGAACCACAGGGGCTCATTTGCACCGCACAAATCGTCTCTGCTTCCTGTCTTTCTCTTCCTCTCTTCCCCTCTTGTCCTCTCTTTATTGGTACCCATGACAGTAAATTTGCACTTTCATATTGATACCTGCCTGGCCTGTTTTTTTTAAAAACTCTTGTACATCTCTTTTGACATTTAACTCCTGCTCTCATCTTTGTTCAGAGTGCCCTTTAAGTACATCCTTGTTCTGAGAATTGTGAGACCACAAAAAGTAGAAGAAAAGCGTGAAGTAATGTAAGAGATGCCGGAGGTCTTACCGTGAGGACAGGCTGGGTTTGCCACTCTTGCTGCAGCTGGTGTAGATGCCTGGCCCATCGTCAAAGAAACTGCCCAAGGCCAACTTCTGCCTGATAGACTCCCTCTCATTCTTTTGGGCCTGTGAAAGATAAACAAGATAAGGTTACCTTTTTTTTAATCATCTTTTTTCATGACATCAGAGGTCAGCGTCAGACTTCCTCAAAGATACCTCAGCAGGCTGGATGCTTGTTGCCATGGCACCTTAAACACAGGAACTTATTTTTAGGCTTCTGACATGCTACATCACCTTTGCACCTTTTTACCCCTACCATGACTCACTGTATTCAAAAATACTGTTACCCCAGGCACTGTCTGACGGTCCAAATCACAGGTGCAAGTGTATTAATAGCAGCAGCTTCCTCTTAATTTGCAGTGAGAGGTTCAGTGCCATCCTAATAAGCTCTGATACAAAGTGTGGAGTCAGCTGAAGAGCTGAAAAAAGAAGTGTAAAAATATCTAAGTAGGGATCATGGTAAGTTGACACTACTAGTATTCGCAAGCAGGTGGTGCTGTTGTCTCAGAGAACAACCAGTGATAGAAAACTAAAAACTGCGCACACAAATCACAAGTATTTCCACTAATACAAGACTTACAAAGGATTAAGTTTATTTACGCAAACTCCAGAGGAGGAACAGTGACGGCAGTTTCATACGTGCTTAAATCTGCAAGAATCCCAACATCACACAATTCCACAGTCACTCTCTTGGCCTCTTCCCAACCCTGAATTCCTCACTCAGCGCAGCCTCAGCTTTGGCAGCACTTCACACATGCTCACTCACACACACTCTCACACACACACACACCATTCCCCATAGGATGCCTCGTCTGTGCTGATAACAGGTAAACACATCCAACTGAGGTGCAAACAACTAATGAGCGGCTCAGACTGTTTCTAATCAGAGAGGAAAGAGCGATATTCTCCAGGGCGGTCTGTGCACATGCTACTGTTGCGTGCGCGGGATTAGAGCCCAGTCACAGCACCATGACCTCGTGAAGGAAGGACTTTCCACGGTCCTTAAGACCCTTTCTGCGACACCTTTTCAGCCCGTCTGCTGAAACACTCAAGTGCTCCTGCCCCTCTCTAAAACAGAAACCAGTAGGCCTGAATGACAGGAGGGATGGTGACGCTGCACATTGAGGACATAACACCATATCCATATATATGAATGTGTATTTAAATTTTGATCAGGGCCCTTATTTCCCTTTTTGTCTTGCTGTGATCTTTACCCCTTCCTTTTTCCCACTATTACCCCCTTTCCACTTTCCACACACCCTCTATCTTCCTTGTCTCTCTCTTCCACATTAATGGTTTCCTTACCCACCTGATTCAACCCATCATTTGCCTCGCTCTCTCCTCCTCCTCATCCCCAATTCCACTCATCTCCTTTCATCTCCACTCCTCTCCATCAGCCTGAGGCCTCTCTTATCCCTCCGACGAGCTCGCCGTTCATTCTGTTCTTCCATCTACAAACTGCTTATTGCAGCTTCACCTCTCTCCCACTCGTTTTCTCAACTCTCCTTCGCTCCCTCCTTTCCTCTCCCTCTGTCTGTCTCTCCTGACAATTGTGTGCAGGCGTGAGAGTGCCTCCACCAAGGACAAATTAACATAATCCCACTCCACACAAGAGCCCGCAAGACGCACTTGGCACTGCCAGCACACACACACACACACCCACATATACACACACACGCACAGGCATGTTAGAGGAGTGGACCTGGCAGAGCTCCTTTGTATGTGTATATGTGTGTTTGAAAGATAGCCTGGGGAGTCAAGATGAACACGCTTGAGAGTTTCAGTTCATTGCTTCAAAGGCGCAACAGCAGCCCGTGCGGTGCGGTGCAGGCACACATTCGTGTACACGCACATCACTCATACAAGCCTGACTACCACAGAGCTGATGCACCGTCAGTCAAGTTACTCGGCAGAACAGCTGCTCCGAGACAAGTCAGAAATCAGAAGCAGCAGGCTCACTGAGTATTGTTTAACCATTTGATCCCATCGTGAGGTGGGGAATGAGGTAAAGAACCTAAAACCGGGGTCCCTCAGAGGTCCGGGCAGAGCGGAAGTGTGACACATTCGGGAAGGCTCAGGGGAAATTTGACATCAGAATACTAAGTAATCGAAAAGCATTGCCACAAACTTTGCAGCTCCTTTTGCAAATGCACAACCACACACGCAGGTGTAGAGACTCACAAGGGTTTAACTTACAACATCTAAATCACAAAGACGGTCAGTTAAAAACACTAAAATTTATTTTCTGTCAACTGGTGAATTAATTAATCGTCTAAACGTTTTGGTTTAAAGTTCACGCGCATACGAACTTAGTATTTGGAAATAAATGCTAGTGAATGCGTAGTGAAAATGCCTGAGTGAAATCAACTGTAACACATTACGTTTTTGTGATAAACGAGGAGGAAAAAAACTCACAAAGCACCGCTAGTCAAAAGCTCCCACTGGTCTGCAGAGGAATTAACATTCAGGACATTGTCTTTGCATCCCACACCTGCTTGACAACACAACTTCCTGCCTTTGTATAAACAACATCTGTTTTACAGCATGTTTGTGTTTGTGTCTGTGTGTGTGTGTGTGCCCGGGTGAGCTGCAAGTGGTAAGATAGTCATCATGGAAGCGTTGTAAAACATTTACAAAGGTGTTGAATACGACGCTGAGAGGTAGAGGTGTGAAATGGGCAGTAAACATACTCCTGCCTCTGCTTCCTACTTTCTACACAGTTTTTCTATCATTCAGTCCAATAGCTCATCTTCGACCTTGTCTTCTTCCTTTTGAGTGTCTCACTCACTGAAATTGTCACAAATACGCCGTCAGCGTGAACTTTTGTGTGCTTTACTGGGTAATTTTCCCAGAGCTAAAGCGTCTTATGAAATCCTGAGATGGCAGATGATCTGAATGCCTGTTTTCCACATGACGGTGACACTGAAAATTGCTGGATCCATTACATTAACATTTAAAGATCCATGTGGGAAAGGGAGAGAGAGGGAGAGAGAGAGCGAGAATGACTGACAGTCCTAACCACCTCCCTCATTTCCTGGCCTTGAGCGCCCCAGTCGTCACTGTCCAAATTAGATTGGGAGGAACACAATTGGGCTAATTTGTGTTTTTCCTCAAATTCACCAAGCAATTTCCTCTGCTGAAAAACCCTCATTGACAAAGACATTTTCTCCTCCACTCTGCACTACAACCATTCATCCGCGGACCTGGAGGGCGATTTGGCCCAGACTATGGACGACGGGATGTTTGCTATGAGCCCTCAAATCTTCCCTGGAAATCTATATTACGGGAGGGAGATGAATTTAATTATCTGTGCTAACAAAGAGCTTCCTCCCTCTCCCTCCCCCAAATTGCTGGCTCTCGTGGTCAGAAATTGTTCAGTGGTTAAGATCTGAGATGTGTATAAATGCGAATGTGTGTGTGTTTTTCTGCATGCCAACAGATTTCTGTCCTTTGCTTCATTGTGGTTCCAGTCTACCCATTTCGCCTCATATATGAAAAAGAAAATATGAATATGAAGAATGGCTCCTTTAAAATCTCTCTTCATTTATTAATAGTTCCATCTACTTTCTTCTTTTCCCCTTCATTCCTCATTACGTGCTCTCCCTCTTTTTTTTTTTTTTTTGTTTGCACAATGGAGGCTTTTCACGGCCGATACCTCACTCCCTGGTCGGAGACAAGAACCCACTGTTCACATACACACACATGCACACACGCAAATACCAGGTCTTGCGAGCACAGACTACATGCTTATTTAAGAGCGGCAACGGCAAAAAACACGATGTGTGTTTGGGAGAATTGGGACAGCTTCACTCTGATATGTATTCCAGGCCTGACAGCGGGCTGCTGCCAAGCTCACAGCTCCACAAACAGATACAAGGTCACTGTGTCTTCTGTGTGTATGTGTGTGTGAGAGTGTGTTTTGACTGAGCTGCAGAGTCCAAAACAGATGTTCTTCCACTTAAAGGAATAGTTCGACCTTTTGAGAACTGTAAGAATAAGTTACCACTCTCAGGTCACTGTGTTAAATATGTATATGTATGTACCTCTCTGAGCCTTCATCTGTCTGATATAGAGTTTGTTTAATGTGTAAAAAAGAACAATGGCGGTTTTCTGGGGGAGTTGTGTGTGGTGCTGTTCCTTGGATGGGTGCAGTGTCTTTCTGGGGATCCTGCAAGAAGCCCAGTATCCTCCCAGTGATGGTGACACTGCATGACAGTGGTGGTGGACAGAGCCAGGCTAAGTGTTTCCGGCTTTAAGAATGTATGCAAAGCTTCATAAAAACTACACGGACATGAGAGTGGTATCAGTCCCCATCTAGAAATCTCCAAATGAAAGCCTACTTTCAATGGCATTAAACAACACAATGCTATCTACATCCTTTGAGGCAAAAGAAAAAAAATACATATATGGTGTGTACGCCAAAGACCGTCTTCTGTTTTCGTGCTATCTGAGACCTGTCTGTCTCGGCGGTGCAGCATTCCATCCCCGATAAGGAAGCTGACCTCTGGCCCCCTCATACAGTTCAGCCCCAGGTCAGTGCCAGCCTGCTCCTGTCACTCAGATTGGAAGAGAACAACTCAGCAAGTGGTAGTGGGCCGTATATGAACGTGTGTGTGTGGTGGTAAAAGAAATAGGGGAGGGTGATGGTGGGATAAAGGAAAAAAAAAAGGAAGGGGGTGGGGGATGACAAAGGGAGGGTGGAGAGATGGGGAGCATGAAGTGGGTTTAGACAGGACAATAGGTCTCCAAGTGACATCTGAGCTTTTTCCCTGCGAGAAGGCCAGACTGTGGATCTGTGGGAAAAGATTCAACAGTGGAATCTACTTTTTCTCCCCAAGAATGAAGCAGATTTAAGTATAAAAGCCTGCTTACTCACACCATTATGTCATAGCTTTGCCTCAAATATCAAAGCACTTTAATAGCCAAACTTCAAGCATAACGTCAGCCCCAGTCTTGGGGATGTGTTACTCAAAACGTAAAACCATAAAGGAATATTTCAATTTTTTTTTTTACACGCCTACTTGCTTTCTTGCACAGAGTTGGATGAGAAGATCAAGAAGGTCAGGGAGGTAGTTATCTTATCTTAGCATAAAGACTGGAAACTGCCTCCCAGCTGCTTAAAAGCTCACTTAAAGACCAAATTCAGGCAGGTTTGGTCTTTCAAAACCAAACTGTAAAAATGACTCGTCTCATCGTCACCGCTTCTGGCCTAGAAATAGTTGAGCGCAAAAACCCATCACGACTTGACATTTTCACATTGACTGAATAAACAATCTCAATTTAATGAATTCCTGAGCTTTCACGTCTCTGGTAGGTGGATTCTGTTATCTCTAGAAAGAGCTAAATGAGCCATGGTGTCAATCCTCTCGCTTAACTCGTCGCAAGTAAGCGCGTGTCCTAAAATGTCAAACTATCCCTTTAACAAAACAAGGCAGCAGTAACTCTGAGTGTGTGTGCGTGTTCGCATAATTGGCAGACACAGAGAAGAGCAAACCACCACGGTAAACAAAGCCACATGTATCACCTAAAACAACCCCCCCCCCTCAAATGACCACACTGATTTTTCCACCAGGCCTCGGCACACATTAGTGACTGCTAATTAAAAACTGAGTCATAAGCACACACATGCTCTTTTACCTCTCTGTAGTCGTCACTGAGGTAGAGGCTGGACGTTTGCCTGATGACATCATCCACTCCTCCACATCCATCCATATTATCCAGCGCCTCCCTCATCCTTCCTTCCCTCCTTGTCACCCTGTCTTTTCCTCTCTACTCTCCAGTCAGTAGGTTAGCGCAGACCGGACTCCTGAGGTTGAGTCCAGTCAGTACACATCATATTCCCAACTCACCCCTACCAGGGTCTGACATTGAGAAAAAAAAATCTACTCCTCTACTACTTCTACTCGTCTTCCTCTTACATGTTGTGACAACTTTTCTCTTTCACTTCCCTGCGCTTTCTGACTGCTCCGCGCTCTCCTGTGGGTTTCCTCTGTCGGTGCTCCTCTCCCACAGGCCTGTGAAAGCACAATGGTCAGAGGTAAGGCCCCTTTAGACCCTCCCTACCTTCCTCCCTCCGGTCAGGGCGGCCTCTCACAGCCAGGGAGAGCAAAAGAGAGGGAGAAACTCACACTGGTGTTTTTTTTTTTTCCGTTTTCACGCCCTGACGTGAGGACAGCAGCTGCTCGCAACTAGTTTGGAAACCTCGGCTGCGGGAAAGCCACAGTGCCAGTGTGTGGTAACGGCAGCGTGTGTGTTGTGCACGCTCATGTGTGTTTGTTTAAATGACTCCTGGAGCTTCTCCTGGACACAATCTCTCACTTTCTATATTTATTCTCCCTCTAGGACTCCATTCTGAATGTTTTCCTTTTAAGCCTCCTATCCCTCTTATCTACAATAGCTTACAATTCTGAGAATATTTGTGAAAGAGATTAACTCAAAATGTAGATTAGCCTACATATTTGAGGTGAAATGAACGTGAACGTGTTTATGTAACAGAGAGGGCAGTGTGCTCCCTTCCTGCTAAGGTAAAAATAGTGCCCAGTCCGGGCTCCAAAGCCAGCAGCCCCACAGCCCCGGCCAGCTAAATAAACCCTGACAGAGCACAATGGACCATTAGTCTGGCACACAAACACACATACACGCACAAAGTCACTCACTCACTCAGTCACTCAGTCACATACACAGGGCTTGCTTGTGCCTAGTATCAGTGACTTACATTTTCAATCTGAGCTCTCCATGGTGTGCAATGATCTCATCTTAGCGAGACGCTATCGACCCGTGACTCATATGTTTGTCATAGCCGCCCAGACTGAAAATTATGTCCACGTACGGCTGCAGAATAACACTGCTGGGGAACACGGTTTCACACAAACCACCAACTGGTTACGCAGAAAAATTGTCGGCTTGACAAGGAATTGGAAAACCATTATCATGGTAAAGTGGAAAGAAACTCATAATTCATATGCA
Organism: Amniataba percoides; assembly: GCA_037176925.1. Lineage (NCBI taxonomy): Eukaryota > Metazoa > Chordata > Actinopteri > Centrarchiformes > Terapontidae > Amniataba > Amniataba percoides. The sequence continues at coordinate 10,353,766 of JBAJHX010000049.1, read as the reverse complement.
CCAAAGCATATTTTTACTCTGTAGAGATAAAATGCAGTGCACATTAATACATTATTTCATCTACTTTTTATTATTATTTTTATTGATTTACTATTTAATTTTTTTGTTAAATTGCTTAATCGTCTTTGAAATATCAATGAAAATACTGCCTGAAACTGCACATCACAATTAGAACCAGAGCCCAAGGTAACATTTTCAAATTGGTTGTTTTGTCTGAAAATATACTAATTAAACAGACATAAAACAGAGTAAAGTAGAAAATTAAGAAGTTAAAGAGGAAGGAAAACTCATTACATTACAGTAACAAAAGCAGTATGTTGCCGTGCCGGGTAATGTACCTCAGTACTCTTTGAATATGTCCCATTTCTTTTATTTAGGCTATTCTTATGCAGGGGCTTTTTGTTACATAGAAAAACAGAGTTTCATAGAAAATTGATTCCTAGAAATAAAGTAAAGAAAGTACTGCTGTGGTGTTGGTAACATTTCAGATCTTTCCCTGGTTATCGCTCATTTAAGGTTACATTCAACCAGGGGACAGACATATACATCTTACTGCAGGGTTGCAATAATAAAAAAATAATTCTGGAAATATAATTATACAAAACTGAAACAATAGCTTTTAAGAAACACACAAAAGATTAACCCCACCTTTAGCATCCTAAAAGTTCTGTACTGATTCTTCCTTTCTTTGAAGGATCAGACCTGCACCTGCAGCCTGACTCAGAGGATGAATCATCCTAAATAGTCAGAGATCTGACGGGAAGACAGGCATATCAGATAAAAAATCAAATGGCTAGCCAAGGACAAAGGGGTATATACGAGAGAGATGAGAGGAGAAAGACGAGAGGGAAGAGAACGCCAACTGATACTGATGAACGTGAGTCACATTCATCTGTTAGTCTACTGAGAGAGGCAGAGAGCGAGGAACGAGAACAACACGAGAAAAAAAAAAACGAATCCGAGATGAAGACAGTTGGGGAATAATGCGTTTGCATGATAACATCAAAGAGCATTGAACAGGCGCAAACAAAGACACATATGCACACGTACACACACACACACACACACACACAGAGGGGTTAAATGAAAAAATAGGAAGTGGGTTTGATTCAGTGTTGATCCCTGAGGATTATGGGTAGAGTACAGCGAATTGTCTGGGTGTCTCCTGAATCCACCCACACTGGACTGCCGCTGCTGGGGACAATACAGACAGCACACAGACACACACACACAGTCACACACACACACACACACACACACACACA
>JBAJHX010000049.1:10336853-10348281 GCA_037176925.1 Amniataba percoides | reverse complement strand
CATTTAAATTCCCCTTCATCACTATGTCGCCTGCACCGTACACATCCTCTACAGTTTTACATTAGGTAGATTGCATTTGTGCACGCGCACGCTGCAGTCATGTCACTATAAACTTCCAGTTACATGCGCACCTAATGCGTCCTTGACATGGATTGATGAGGCTGGATGAGAAGGAGGTGGGACATTATTCCCTTGAGTCAAGTGCTCTCTTAGCAACCAGCCAGCCATCAGATTCACAACACAATCACGTAACCACGAAAGACAGAGAAATACTCCCACGCAGGTCTGAGTCTCCGCAATGGCACACACACACATGTTCCACACATGTGCAACAAAGTCCCACTTTCAACGCGAGGATGTGTGATAAACTGAGCCGAGGCGAGGCAAACAGCAACATGATCAATACCAGCAGAAACAGGCAATTAAATTAAACAAAGGTGATGTGTCATGGAGCTCTGAGAACTACCTGGTAAGAACAGTTTTCCTGGTGGACCATCCTTCACAGCATCTTAGAGCGGAGCTGGCTGAGCTGTGGGAACAGGAGCGGGACTGGGAGAGGATTCCCAGCCCTGCAGTGGTATTCCAGTGGAGAGGAGAAGGGAAAAGAGGAGAGGAGAGCAGGGATCCCACCCACTCCTTGATCCAAAGTTGAAAAAAAAAAAAAAAAAAGACAGATTCCCCTGCTCGTCTCTCCTTGTCAGTTCAGCCGTCACCCCCGATTTCTGCGTCTGTTTTCTGATTGTTTTTTGGTCTGTCTGTTTGTTAAGAGAGAGACGGGCAGGGTCTGATCGCTGCTTCCCTAAAGCCGAAAGAGGGAGGGGAGTGAGAGACTGGAGGAGGGGTGTGAGAGTGGGAGAGAGAGAGAGAGAGAGAACAAGAGGGAGGGAGGGGAGCAGTGAAAAGCAGAGTACACTCCCGGTTGCCTTTCTCTCTGTCTGACTGAAAACAGGGGGAGGAGCTGCTGGGCTGAGTGTATGCAGAGTTGGCCGATGGTGGGAGAGGGGGGCGGTGGAAAAGGGAAGGGAGGGTGAGGTTGGCGTGGGTCAGGGTCGGAATGTCATTCTGCCGTTTCATATGGAGTTGTGCCAGACAGAGAGAGAGGAAGAGAAGGGCAGAGGGGGGACTCTCTTCCTTAACCTCTATTTTAATCCCAGACTAGGTTGCATTAATAGTCAACAAATATAGGATGCTGCAAGATTTAAAAAACTGAAACTAAAACAGAGCTGTGGTTTCGGATTGCAAATGTTTTTGGCTCAAAGCAGTACCAATTCATGTTAGATCATCTGAGCCCATATTTCAACAGTTCTTTTCGAGTTTACGTTTGTGTCATCTTCGCCTTGCCATGGTAACTATACATAGCATGTGTGTACTGCATGCCATGAACATCTTCCCCTCATTCTCTTGTTTGTCTCTTTGTAGGATTATAATCCCATGGTGGCAGATGGACAGCCCATAATCCAAATGCAGGCCAACCTACTCAGATAATCTCTCCCCTCTCCATCTCTCTATCCATTCCTCTATCCCGACCTCGACCTGCCGCTGTCACAAATCCATCTTTGTTTTCTGGCTTGCCCCTTAACGTCTGATCTCACTGAGATGTAAACATGTGTCCTCCCTCTTGAGACATCATTGCATTCCTGAAGATTATCGTGTTATTCATTGATCAATCAATTTATCTAAATAACCCAAAATTACAAATGAAAAATTTTCCACGACCTCTGTCCTAATATTTGAATAAAAAAAAACAAAAACGTTTATTAATGAAAAAAAGGAAAAAATGTCTATTTCAATTTCCCACAGTTCCATGTTTTGATCTATTAACGGTCAAAACATAATGATATTGCATTTACAATAAAACAAAAAAACAGAAAAGCACCAAACCACGACATGAAACTGGAAAAACATAACAACAACTGAACTCTTAATGATGAATCACTTAAGTAAAAACTGTCTTAAATGCCTATTGTTCAAAAACTGGTTAATCAACTCATTATTTCAGCACCAATCGACTCTTTTATAGTTTGTTTGGTTTTATCCAGAATTGTAAGTGCTGCTTTTATGCTCCTCCACTATCGACTCTCCCATTAAAGCGGTTGAACAGCTTTGCACCAGAATGTGGGGAATGTGGCATCCTGATGCAATTAAATCATACATCTGCTTCAGCTCTCATTTTTGTCTTTTTTGGCCCCCCACACACACACATATACACCTCCTGTTATCTCATCTCTCCTCTCGGCCCGGATCTCTCCATCCGATATTGATCTCTGTAGGGTGACGCTGCTTTCCCCCTGCCGATAAGACCACTCTTGGGTTTAATGACCTGGAAGTGGATCGATGAGCTCCCTGCTCTGATCTCCGTGCCCAAGCCTGCACTTCGCTGGCTCTGGTTTGGCCTTCTGCGTGGTGCCCAGCTGGGGCAGAGTGGAACTGTGCCCATCGTGTCACACTAACCTTGGATATAATTATCTGTGCGTGACACTGACCTGTGATAAACTTGTTTTTCTTACAGCGAGAGCTATGAATGGCGCCTTGTAGAAGCACTCTTAAGCTTATGCTGAGTTTACAGGCACGCAGTAAGTAGAGGAATAAACAGTAAAGCCAAGTGAGAAATGGCAGAGAGATTAAGGAGCGACTGGTGAAGAGAGTCATATAGCAAGTCGAGACATCCCCAGGATTTTCTCCAATTCAGTGTCTGTGTTGCCACATTTCTGCTAAATATGTTAGATATTTGCTAATACATTAACCATTAAAAACGTATACACTGATTTTGCTTCAAAAACACTAAATATAGACTCAAAATAAATTTGGACTTTTTTCTTCAGATATGGTCAGATGAAACTTTGTGTCCACTAGTTCACTTTAAACATACCTTAGCCTTTACTATGTCTGCAGGCTAAAAGAGTGGAAATCACTCTCATGTAGTAGTGACTCACTTTACAGCTTCAGATGCATTAAAGCCTGATGCTTCCCCCTTTTGAATACAAATGCACTGGACTGATTTCTCTTTCTGATGCACTAAAGCAAGTGCAAGTATTCACGGGAGCAACGAAGGGACGAAAAAAAAAAAAAAACCCCAACAACTTTGAACCACGCTTTGATCCAGGAAGCAACAGCAACCCCCATTCTCTCCTCCATCACCATGGCAGCAGTCACTCCGAAGACACCCCCTGCTGACCTTCACACGGTTGTCAAGGTTACAGTCTGAGTCATAGCACAGGTGGAGATCGAGACAGGACGTCTTTATCCACACTAAGGAAAGACAACAATATCTGACGCTATCCAGACTGTGTACTGTGTAAAGGCCTTGGCTCTCAATTATGTGCTAAATAGCAAAAGAATAAGCTCCGAACACAGACACTGCAAACAAACTCCAACAACTGTGATTATGTAAGTGGCCTAAATCAGCACAAAGATTATTAACTGGAGACAGGAGGAGACAACAGGCAGGCAGACTGCAGTTTAGCCTCCCACACACTGGCCACATTAAGAGATGCTCGTCTGGCGTGGTAGTAAATCTAAGAACCAGAAGACAAGTGAATTTCAGCTAAAAACATAGCTGTGTGTCGATTCCAATGCCAAACTTCAGCCGCGGTATGTAATTTATGTCTGCGCAGAGCAGGGAAAATTGCTCTTATGCGTGTCACTCTCCCTGTGAGGGTGCGTTGTAGTGCACGCCGAGCCGGTTTTCCTCCTCTCATCTCCGCACATCAAAACACCACTCATGTGGGGCTCTGTGTATTTAACTCTGCTGTGTGTGTGCGTGTGTGCATATTTATAGATGCAAACAGAAATAAAGACTACTTTATCATAAACTGCTGATAACAGGGTAAATAACATGGTGTATTGCTCTACTGTACTCTACTAGTGGGCGAAAGCTGGAAATGATACTGTAGGTGGTAAAAAAAAGAAGAAAAAAGGCGCCATAACTCTGTGAACAAGTCATGGAAAAAACTAGTTTCTCTGCCATGCTGAGAAGCCTCCTCCTTCTCCTTGCTTCTCTCCGACAAACAGCTTGCCCTCTCTCTTTTCAGCCCTGCCATCCACCCCTCCTTCCCCTCTCTCTGGCCTTTCAGTGTGTAGCTACATTTGCTTTCTTTTCACCACTTTTCTCCGTCTTCCTCCTCCTTTCCCTCTCTCTCTGTTTCTCTGCCTCCCCTCTCCTTCTCAGCGGGGAGAGGGGAGCACAGATGCTTTTAGCGAGCTGACATTTTGTGCCAGTGTAAAAACACTGCATAGCAAAGCAGGTTGGCTCAGTGTGAGGGCCAGATTCCGGCGGTAATGAGCTCGCTCTGACAGGGAGGAACTGATGTGGAAGGCCAGGGAGTGCGTGTGTGTGTGTGTGTGTGTGTGTGTGTGTGTGTGTGTGTGTGTCTGTGTGTGGGTGTTCAGTCTTATGATCAGCCACCAGAGGTTGTTCTAATGAGGACTGTCTGCAGTTGGTGGTGCAAAAACCGGGCATGCTGTGACCACCAGGCTGTATTAATATTTGCTTCACATCCTTAAATGCGTCAACAAATTTGTGTACTGACTGAGTAAAAAACCAACTGACCACCAATTACACGACATTACAGGAGTCGTGAGTCACAGTGAATAATAAGCAGCTGAGACATATGTCCTACATGCTTCTTGTTTTCTTGCTTACAGTTAAAAAAATGTGGTAAGCAAAAAGGGAATGATAAAAATCTGGAATCTGTAACTGACTTTAGTCTAGAGCTGAAATACTGTATATGATATTTTATATACATGTTGAACTATGACAATGAATCATATTCTTCATATCATAGTTCAAGCAAAAATATGAATGAAGATTTGTTTACATATCACTGTAATCTTAATGTCTTTGGGCTTTGAACTGTTAGTAAGACAAAAATAAATGCTGTGATTGTGAAAATAATAGATTTCTTATCATTTATGAAATTTTATGGACCAAACTCATTGATAAATTAAGACAATATTTGGCAGATTAATTGATAATCAAAATAACTGTGAGCTGAATCCATATGTTAATCGTTTAACAGACTGTCATTAGCAACTGCGTTGATAGTTTTGATTAATGCTTCAAGTAATTTTACAAGCAAAAATGAAAACATTCTCTGGTTCCAAATTTTTAATTGTAATGCTTCAACAGTTGCTTACTGTCTTTGTCTTATATGTAGATAATTTAACATTTTGATGTTTGGACAGCTGGCTGGACAAAACAAGCAACATGGAGAAGTCATCTCAGGCTTATAGAAATTGAAATAGGCATTCTTCACTATTTCACAGACTAAGTGCTAAACTGATCTAGAAAATAATCATTAGCGGCAGCCCTGCTTTAGTAATGGAATGATTATTCTTGTGTTATGAGGATGTGAGGAGATAAACGTGCTCTGTTCTCTACAGCAACAGATGAAGCTCTGCATGACCTGGCACAAAGTCTCCCTCTCTCTCCGTCTCACACACACACACACACAGAGAGAGAGATAGAGAGAGAGAGAGAGTCACATGAACAGAATAACAGCTTAGATAACACACACTCAGAAACATGGAGGCAAAAATACCCTTGTTTTTTGGGGGTCTGTGTGGGTGTGTGGACATGCCGTATTTTTAGCCCGATATAAGATCACAACCCATTTCTCTACCTCTTACACACACACTCAAACACACACACACTCTATAATTAGGAGCAGAGAAGACCAGTGTTTCATGTCTCAGCTCCACCCAAATGAGCATACATTTCCACGCAAGCACACACACACACACACACACACACACAACTCTGTATTTCTCAAACGAAACAGGAGAGCTGATGGATGGTAGTTTAAAATCCTTCACTGCTTGGAAAACATAAACCCTCTTTGTCAATTTCCAGCTCTCACTCTCTTTTTGTTACCTTCTTCACACAAACCTTGTTTTTTTTTTTTTATATCTGCTTCTGCCCTGTTCTCACTTCTAAAACTCGCCTCTGTGCGAGTGTGAGTTAGTATGTGTGTATATTTGGCTCGGCTTTGTAGTGACTGTGCGGTATGGGGACTGACACGAAGTTATAACATTAGAGGCCATCTCCTCGCTGCTACATAAATCCCCATTTCCTCCACAGCACGCTCTGCCACTCACAGCCTGTGCCCCTCTTTGATAGTTTTCACAGGGTGGAGAAGGGGAGCCAGGCGGAGGGGGGGTGGAATTGGTCTCCTGCTGTATTTTGGCTGTGTGAGAACATTAGGCTATAATGCTTCCTGACAGCTTAAGGAAGAGGACAATTAGCAGGGAACAGGAGTAGGAATGGTAGTGCAAGACATGAGATGTCTGGAAGAAAAGAAGAAGACAAGAAGAAGATTTGAAACTGTAGAGTAAAATGAGACTTGGTGTGAGCCTAAGCTGACTTCCATGCCAGATGGGATGAAACACATGCTGAAGAGGGGTTTGACTCTCAGAACTGGGTGAATCACGGCTGAATGAATCAGAGGAAGGGTGTGTATGTGTGAGTTTTTGTGTATCAATCCAGATGATCAACCAGACAAACACTGGTGGAATGAGTAGCTCCAAGCTACGCATTTCCACCGAGCACATTTATTGGTACTTTATCTCCAGCCACAGCAGCATCTCTGTCTGATGACTCATCTGATGACATGACTTTGGATCATCGAACACACAAGCACAGGTAAAATCATCAGTGACTTTTCACCTACAGCGTCATCATTACTCACCAAAACAAATGTATGTTTTTGTGTTTGTTTCCATGTGTGGATGAGGATGGATTATCAGGCAGCTGTTAGACCTGTACTTTGACACCAGATAAGAGCAGTTTAGACAGGACCACTCCTGTCTTGAACCTAATAAGCGTAGTGTTTCTTGGATGTTTATGTCCCACCTGGTTACAGTTTGCAAGAGGGATGTCTGGACAGTGTAAACTTCCCAGCAGGTCAATCAAACACTTTACAAGACATCATGTAGCAGAGCACCTGACTTATCAAAGTGACTTTATTTCCAACCACCGTTGAAGGCCATGCAGTCAATTCTGGGCTCCTCAGAGATAAATACTAGATTCTGTTGCAGATTCAAGCACCCAGCCATTGGTCACATTTGCCTCACTGAGGCATGCTGAACTGTCAACAGTGAAGGAGCTTACCGACTGGCTGTTCAGCCTTGCAGGTCAGAATTTACCCATTTAAGGTAGTTTGTTCTGATGTTTTGCTCCTGCCTTTTCTTTTCTTGTTCCCCAAGCAAAAGACCATAAAGGCTGGTGCAAAGCTTTAAAGTGGAAGCTGCCCCGTCTTATCTGACTTAGTCTCTATTTTTATTCTTCGTGTATATATGAAGTCCCTCTTAACAGATGTTACCGGTTTGTTTATTCTATCTTTTTGAAGCTTCCTCATTTCCTCCATGCAGGTGCAGAATCAGTGTTCATGTGAGTCTCCAGTCAGTTGAAGTCTTTGTGTTGTTTGCAAGCGCAAATTTTAAAAAGCCCTCAGGTGACCATGAGGTATCCACAGGTAATGCGGGTACTTCTTTGAGCTTGGCTTCATGTGCGACAACCTTAGTCTGCAGCTCAAGGGAGAGGAAGATTCAAAACAGGTGTGGAGCACAAACCTTTGCGTATTTAAAACAGGATTTAAATACATGTGTACTCCACCTTTCATTTTTTTTGCCAGAAAGAAAGAAAAAAAACATAGTGGGCAATAGCAACCCACATATGGTCAGAGTCCTGCTAACATGAACCTGCTCTTTGTTAAAGGGTCACTGAAGAAACTGAGACGCGTGGACAGACGTGCAGCTGGCTCTACTTAATGTTACATTTTTGACATATTTAACGATTCTGTTACATACAAAGTCAAAAGACAACGTGTCACAGTGGAGGAATGCACTGCCCTGGGCTACAATTACATGTGAGGGCTTTTGCCAAACAATTGATCTAACTCGGAGTCTGAACCTTCTGAAGTCCTGTCTTGGTTTGATTATAGCCACATCACATGTAATGTTGAGAGGGGTCTTTCAAACCAGAGAGAAATCACACTGTTACAAATGTCAGAAGAGGTCACATTCTGCTTTACCTGAGTTAAGTGCCCGACTTGCTGTGAGGAATCCAAGGTTAGGCTGAGATGAAAAATACTCCACTGATAAAAAAGAGAAAAGGGAGAGAGGAGAAAAAAAATCTACCAACACTGGCGGACTGTCAGGACACCATGAGAAGAAAAAAAGATATCCTTTGATTTAGTGAGGTGAGTGAGTGCATGTGTGTGTATGTGTGTGTGGACTAACAGGAGACAGAAAACTGCTCGACTATGAAGCAGAGGCGGTGCAGTCAGTGTGTTTGAGTGTGCAGAGGGCCGGGCGTGTTTCAGCTGGTACCGGCACATACGCACACACGCACACACGCACGCACACACACACACAGACACACGAGGAACAGTGGTTAAGCCTAAGGGGGCTGAACCAGACACCAGAGCCTCAAAGGGTGCTCTCCACACCTGGAAAAAGCCCTGCCTCCCACCTCTGAAGCCTCCTCCCACTTCCTCTCTATATATACACTTTGATTATCTGCAAGCGTCCGCCCTTTTTGGCTCAGCGGCGTCTTCACACACACTCCAAACTCTGACACAAACCTCCTCTCGCCTCCCTCCTCCACTGCAGATTCTTTCTGATCCCACCGATCGCGCTCTCCCCCAAAAGGTTTTGCTACTCTCTTAAATTCAGACAATTCAGACTTCCCTGCCTGGTTTGGTCGTGCTGGACCTGACTCCAGTGTGTCTACTTTACACTCATTGTTTGTGTTTGCGTCTATTTATATCCACTATAACTGCACTCAAGACCTCTAAAACCCTACAATTTCTTCCCTCTCTTACCCTTGTCCTCTCTCGCCGTTTATGCAGCGCGGTCTCGAGAACTGCGAGAAGGTAGTAGTTAGGTTGTTAGTGGAGGGTGGCGAGCACAGTTCAACTGCTGAACTTGTGCGTAATCACAGAGCACATACTGGAGAGAGAAGAACAGAGAAACCTCTCTCTGCCTTTGCTCCCCCCTCACCAACCTCACTCTGTTTCTTTCTCATCCTTTTATTTTCTACAGCCCTTGAGTGCTTTCTTGGGTCAGAACATGCCGCACTCCTGCAATTTGCTTCAGCTCTTGACCATTTCACTGTTTATATGACACGGTGTGCTTGAGCAACACTTTCCTATTAAGTAGATGTTCATGTACCTGTGACTTCCTCTAACAGCTGGAAGCAGACAAAAGGAAATCGCAACGTGTGTCCAAAGAGCACAAGGGGTTATACATTTGGAAGTAGCCTTCTTGGAGATTTGGCAATGTGTAATCCAACATGTAACATAAGTTATGTGCTACCTTTGCTTTAAACCATTTATAATAATATTATGGTAACATTATGATGATTGGATAATTATAGAAACTACACAAAGTACATAAAAAAGATGGCTGAAATTGATGCAGCAGAGTGAGTCAAGCTCCAAAGACAAAGATCCTACATGTCCCATAATGCAGTGTCTTTTCACTAGACCATTCCAAACTCCATGTTTCTGCTTCTTTATGCAGGTTTTTTGGTTGAACATATTACATCACGAGTGGTTACTTTCCATTTATGTGTATTTGAAAAAGTGACACTACTTGAGAGAACAGTCCTGCTGTGCTAAAATACAAGATGGGAAGACACAACATCACTGTTGTGAGTGACATGCAGGGACATTTATCAAATGTATTAACAGAACATGTGTGTTTAGGGGCAATATTCTTCACTTTGTACTGTAGTGTATGAATATTTTGAATACCACAGTTGTCATGAGGCATTAGTGTGTCAGTGTGTGAATGTATGCCTCTGTATGACTGCAGTTGAATCCATGTGCTATTTGACAAATTTGCTCAGAGCAAGAGAGAGAGAGAGAGAGTTCTTTTCTGCACTTTTAAAAAGTAGGAGTGGCGCTGCAGGTCTCAGCACAGGCCCTATCTTTATGACCACAGTTTGCCCATAGGGTGTTTTTAAATTATGTGAGCAAGTCTGGGTGTGGGCACTCTGAGACTGAAAAAGAAGTAGCCTGTGGGCATGGATTTAATACTTTTCCAGTGTGCACCTTAGACAACGCAAAGGTAAATTTCAAAGAACTGATAGCCACACATGTAGACGGACGCCATCTAGGACCCTTTCCACCTCTAGACCAAATTGGAAGAATAATATTATTGTTTACCTTCCAGGGGTGCGGCGCTAAATGGAGGGTTAGCGGTGGTGTGCTCGAGGTCCCTGTGGGCCTCTCTCTGCCACGCGACTTCCAGAGTTCATTAGAAACAAATTACAAACGGTCAGCATGCCCCTCGCCCTGAGGAGTCCTCCTGACCCCGCACCCGAAGCCTGCAGGCAGACACTACAGATAACAGCAGCCAGAAACCACAGCCTAAGTAAACACACCTGCACCAATGTGTCCATTCATGCAAAAATGAAACAACATGCTGGAGGAGTGAAGCGTCCTCTGGCACAAATCATGGCCAAAGAACAATACGAAGAAATGTTTCTTTGCATGGTGAAACATTTATACCACTCAACTAACTGTGTGTTTGAATAAATCTTGAGGCCATTTGGCTTTATTGTAAAACAGCAACACAGGAAATCGTCCTTCACATAACATCGAAACTTTACACTGTTTCGGTGTGGATTAAATAAATTCACGTAAAATGTTAATTAGGAAGCACTGGAGGGGCTTGTAGGTGGATTTTGTTATCATTAGCATTGTTACCAGCTGCATAATTACAATACATGACAATGGGATCAGTCTTTTCATCTAACTCTTGGCAAGAATGCGAAAAACGTATCTAAGTGTAATAAGACCTGCAGATTCAACCTAGTCTTCAACCAAACTATGCACAAGGGACTGTTGCCATGGAGATGTGGACAGGACAACCAATATGCAGACAGAAGTTTAAGTGCTACATGCGTGTATGTTGTCTGAAGCACCGTGTGTCTGGTTTACACCTCATTTTACCTGATCAATATTTGAAATCTTTCTTATACCCAAACGTGCGCATGTGTTGTGCCGTAGCGACTGCATCTGACTGGCTAAACCGCTCTCCAGGCACTTAGCGACCGCTGCAGATTATTCGCTTTGAGCTTCAGTCTGTCCCCTCTTCCTGAAAGCACAGATGCTTTTGAGGCTCTATTGAAGCATGAATATCTCTGTCCCTCTGGACCCCAGCAACATCCCAGACAGACAGACCCCTCCATACATGAACACACGCATCATCTTGCCGGCGGGTCCCGCCTGAGTGGATGACTAAATATTTAACAACATTTTAAAAGCACCAGCCCCCCCTTTTTATTCCAGCGTGTCTATTAAGTCCTGAAAATTTAAGAAAACTCAGATGCCCCCTGACATAGAGACATAGAGAGACAGTGGGAATGTTTTAATGGAAAGTCTTGTGGGAATGTTTCAGCTCCTAAATTGACACTTGACTG
>JBAJHX010000049.1:10311666-10336753 GCA_037176925.1 Amniataba percoides | reverse complement strand
TTTAAAAGCACCAGCCCCCCCTTTTTATTCCAGCGTGTCTATTAAGTCCTGAAAATTTAAGAAAACTCAGATGCCCCTGACATAGAGAGACAGTGGGAATGTTTTAATGGAAAGTCTTGTGGGAATGTTTCAGCTCCTAAATTGACACTTGACTGCTTTTGTGCACTTGTTGTTAGCAGGTTAGCAGTAGGTCAATGTGGAAGCTTAGAGAAGGACTTTGTGATGGGCATTCCTCTAAGGAAGTAGCACTTAAATGATTTTGAGAGAGGGATTGTCCAGAATGAGCTCGTGTTCGTCATTTTTTCCATCATATGTCTCTTCTGCTCCCTGCTCAGGTAGGATTACACGGTATATTCCAATTTCTTATCTACTCGGGACCATCAACATCTGATGCCTGTTTTTTTTCCTGAGAATCGGCTTTTCCTTGAAATAGGAGAGACAGTTGGAAGCTGTGGCACTTTATCACATTCAGGACTGGGATATCTCTCTCTGCCACACCAAGCTTTCGTGTTTACACATGTGAGACACCAGCAGAGACCAAAAATGAGTCTATGGTGTGGAGCATGCGTGTAAATGTCCATTATTGGTCATGGTGGCTGCATGAGGAGATAGAGCCTCTATTTCAAGAAAATTTCCTCCACCCAGGTCAATTATATCACAGCCCACTGCCCAAAAAGAGAGAGAAAAAAAGACAGGGAGAGAGAGAGGAGACTCTCCCCAGACTAAAGCAAAGCAGGAGGTGACCTTCTCGTTTAAGATGGACAGCAGGTAATGAACATTGACACAAACACATGAGCCACGTGGCCCCCCGACTGCCCTGTCCTGAAGATAGCATCTTCCTGTCCTTTCCTCCCTCTTTCCTTCCTCTCATCCCCCACTTCTCCAGCTGCATTCCTGACATGCCTCAGGGAGACAGAGGGGGCCTCCAGGACAGACAAACAAAGACACACAACACACTCACAATGGCACTTGCTGCAGCCATTGTCTGTGTGCGCTACAGAAAAGGTCTTGGCGCTTGCATACCAAAAGAAAACACCAATCCCCCCTTTCTCAAACACACATTTGCCCTCACTCAGTTTTACTCAGTGATATCAGAGCTGAGTGTCTGCACTGCAACTGTGGCTGCTGAAAGCAATTTTTTCCTGTTCCTCCCTAAATATTTTAAAAGCTACACCCTTTTGGACCCACAGACCAACAATAAAGCATAAACCTCTGGCTGGGACTGTGATTTAATCTGAGTGATGTCATGTGATTGGAAGTGAATCATTACAACCTTTAGTGGTTTAGAGGCCTGCAGCGGCTCTCTGCAGACTGTCAGTGCAACACTGACCTCTTCTGGTAGAAACACCACATGGCCACAACAAAGGACATTCAGGTTTCTCAAAATTAGGTTGAACAGATGTGAGACTGTGAAGTTAGTGAACCATATCTGTCCAAAATCATGAAATAATAACAATGACTGGGATACTTAAGTCATGGCAACATTTCTGAGAGAAAATCCAGACAGCTTGCCTGTTAGATTTGCAGTAACTCTGTGAATCAGTGCACTTATGTAGCTCAGACTACCATGATAGTCACGTTAATAGCTAGGCCACATAGCTTAGCGCTACATTAGCTGACTAATCCCTCTTCCTTACTCCAGCTAACCTAACCTCCTGTTTCCAGGGTCCATCTGACATGGATGGATTACAGCTGCCCACCAGAGCATGGCAAAACTGAGAAAGATGATGAGTGAGATAACCTTTGACACACATAAGCAGTAAAGCTCCAAATCTAAAAAAAAAAAAAAAAAAAAAACCCCACAGGGACATCCGGAAACGACATGTCAGGTCTTTAGGTACTTACAGAGGTGTAGTTGGTCTTTCCCATGTTGTGGTTCTGGATATGGTTGAGGTTCTGGTTCTCTTGCTCTCTGCACTGCAGTCCAGCCAGGTGTCTCTCCAGGGCTGCCCAGTCCATGGTGGGCAGAGGCTCCTCCTCTACGCCCTCCTCCTCTCTGTATCCCCCCATCCGTCCCCCAGTTCCTCCACTGCCTCCTCCACCACCTCCTCCACCACCACCACCACCAGCAGAGCTGCGGCTCCCCCTGCCTTGACTGGAGCTGCGGTGGCTGAGCTTGGGAGTCCCTGTGCCCCCCTGTGGTGTACCAGGAGAGTGGAGCTGGTTGCTCCTGGGCAAAATCAGATTGCCGTTCTGTTTCAGTTCCTCTGGGACGGCTGCGACTGATGTGGCAGTGAGTCCGCCGGGGGCCGGGATGGGCGGGACGGTCTTCACATCCTGGAATTCTTCAGCGAGGCTGCGACTGTTCACCGTCTTCCTGTAGCCTTCGGCCAGGCTGTCGACCCCCACAACGCCTCCTCCGCCTTCCTCCTGACCAGGAGGCTGTGGAGAGGTGTATTCCTCTCCGTACTCGCTCTCCCACTCCTCTATCACTTTCTTCTTATACTCTTGGTAGTCCTCATCCTCCTCATAGTCCTCTAAGGTGACCAGGTCCAGAGAGGGGGAGGATTTGTAGTCCTCCAAAGTGGCCAGGTCAAGAGAAGGGGAGCAAGGCGTAACCTTGTTGGAGTTGGACTCTGAGCTGGAGCGACTGGATGCATCACTCCCCAGGTCCATGCCATCCTCCCGGTAATCCTGCAGTGACATAGAACAGAGAGAAAGAGTGAAAAGTCAGGAACGTCTAGATAACGAACAAGAGTTTAAAAGTTGTACAGTGAGAAAGAAAAGAGTGGGAAGGAGAATAAAAAGAGAATTTAAGGAAGTGTGTAGACTTAGATTAGTCATGCCAGTGTTGTGGTTTGAGACCGGCAACCACAAAGCACTTCCTGTCCCGCAGGAACTTCCTTTCTGCACAGAATAATATAGTCACTGTCTCTCTTGGACTCGTTGTCCAGCCTTCTGCTGTACAACTGTACTGCTCCAAAGCCTCCCTGTCTTACCAGACCAAACTGATTGCACATTCCTCTGTATTGGTGAATGTGTGCAGCGTGTGTGTGTGGGCTTGTGCAACACTTGACACACACACAGCGAAGGCGGAGTCCGTGTGGCTGGATGTGTCAGAATAATATCCCACCACCCACTGCTACATCTGCACAGCACCACAGGGACAAAACAGGGTGTTGTGAGGGGCGAGCGTGAGTGGCACTGACATGTCATTACACAACACGCCAACCTGTGACACGGACAGATGAGTCCAGAGTTCTTGTCTAACCTTGGCTGTGTTGCTCCTGCAGAGCCCCAATCACCGGCTGACTGATTAGTTCACAGCTAATGAAAACATCCGACGTTGTTTACAACCCTCCACAAATCTCCACCTGACCCGAGCCCTCCCTCGCAGAGTTATCAGTCTTTTCTCCACAGGAGCGCATTACCATAGCGCCTCACGCCACTTTTAAAAGTTAATGAAAAGCAAGGAGCAGCAAAATTTCTCTCAGGGCAAAGAAAAATTAACGACAGGTTCCTACGTGATCCACATTATGAGCTGGTCTGGAAAAGAAATTCATTATGAAGATTGTTGATTGCTGGTTCAGGCCACGAGGACCTAGAGTAGTTTCGCTTCTTTCACAAGAGGGAGAAACTGCAGTATAAACAAATATTATCCTGATGATGATAAGCTTTCTTGGCCACTGGACCACACCTGTGCAGACACTGGCCGTTGACGTCAAAGGACAATGCAGAAAATATCTATGTTGGGCGAAGCAATGTGACTCAGCATCTTGGAGACGAGATGCACAAACTGCTGATGCGGTTGTAGACATGGGCCACTTTAATGCTGAGGAACTTGCAATTCTCTGCAAAGCGGGAACAGGTCAAAGAGAACAGGAGCGGAGCTGCTGCAGGGACGGAGGCGACGCCGGTTTCTATGAAAGTGGCTGAAGCCACATTTAGCCTTGATTTGGTGGGATGTCAACAGCATTATGTGGGGAGAAATAAACATCTCTGGTGTCACTGTGGGTTTGTCAGTGGGACCTCCAGGGTGTTCAAGAAGAGTTCAACTTCAGCCATTAATGTGCCAGAATGTAAGATCACTGTTTCTCTCAATCCAGTCTGTAATAACATCAGTAAATAACAGAGTCAGTTCATTTGGAACATTTTTTTTAACAATCTGTGGGTTCTTGACATGAAAATCTCCAGAAGCCCCTGCAGGTTTACAACTGAAGGAGAGATGGTAGGAGGAGAAGGAGAGAGGGAGGGAGGGGGGAACTTAAGGCCAACACAACATTACCAGCCCACTTAGGGCCTAATGCTCGCTTAGACCCGCTATTACACAGCAAATTTACAACATGTAAACGAAGAAGATTTAAGCCTGTGGATGTGCTGCCGCTCGCTGTCACAGTGTGTCCGTGCGGCGGAGAACAACCTTACCGACGTGCTCATCAGACGCGCCGGATCACTGCGCGGTCACCGGTCCCGGTCGGTGCGCGGACCAGCCTGTCATCTCCGCCTCCTTCGAGCACCGTTAATAAAAACACACACACACACACACACACACAAAACCCCGAAGTGGGCAGACTCGTTGTAGTAGTAGCGGACTCTCCGTGGCTGCGATCGCGTCTCAAATCTCGGCCACCGATCCGTTTCCTTGAAGTGACACCCCGATCCGCGCAGCCTCCAAACACACGGCGTCAACGCACGACGGCCCCATGAGCCCGATCGAAAATAATGCGATCATTTAAAGAGCCTTTGTATTGAAGAGAAAAAGAGAAAGAGACAGAGACACAGAGAGAAGGAGAGAGAGAGGGGAAGGAAGGAAGGCGCTGCAAGACGGCAGGCTGGAGCGGTAAAGCTGATCCTCTGTGGGATTAACCGAGGCGCAGGCGGACCGCGCAGGCTGGATTTGGCCACAAAATACATGCAAATTGACAGCTGCACCGCCGATCCCCACCCCGCAGCCGGGCGGGTGTTTGTGTGAGAGGGTGAAGGGGAGGATGAGGGTGGGGGTTAATTTATGTCAAAGACTACCCCTAACAACTCTGCCCCGTCGTTTTTTTCCCCTGGGCTCTTTGAGAAAGGGGTGGGGAGGGGGGGAGGGGGACATCGCCGACACACGCCCAGTCTGTGCGTGCGTCAAAGGCGCACTCCACGCGGCGTCCTGTGCGCACACATGACAGCTGCGGGATTGCATCTGGCAACATGTAGGCTATAATTCAAAAAGAAAGAGGAAAGAGGGAAGGAAAGAAGGGGGAAGATGGGGAGGGTGGCATCTGATTGAAAAAGACACCCCATCCGGGTCGCAAACAGTTGGGTAACACGCGTGCGTGTCCTCAGATTCGCCACCGGCTCCTCATATGATGTAATGTTCCCAAAGAGTCCCGGGAGGAGCCCGCTGTCCCCCCGGCAACAAACAGCGCTGACAGAAACGCCCAGAATCACGCTGCCGCACGGAGGATGACACCCACACCGCAGACTGACCCCCCCCCACCCACCCTCACACCCTCAACCCACCACCAACCAAACAACCAACCAACCCCAGACTCGATCCGCCACCGTCGGTCAAAATGAAAAGTCACCGCCCGCGTTTTTCTTTTTTTTTTTTTTTGGGTGCCGGTGCCTCTCGATACTCACTGTCATCATCTCTGCTGCAGCTTTTCCCCCCCTTCGTCGCGTCTCAAGACATTGTAAAGTGTCAGATCCCAGCTGTCAGACAAACGATGGTGCTGAACTTGTTTCACAGCCGCTTTTATTTCTAAGGGCGGGCGGCGGCGGCTGCAGCGGCGCGGCTCGCTTCGCTGGAACAACCACAGAGAGCCGGTGGATAATTCAGTCCAGTCATCGCTCTGAGTGTGTATCCACAGATGAGCCA
Source organism: Amniataba percoides (assembly GCA_037176925.1). Classification (NCBI taxonomy): domain Eukaryota; kingdom Metazoa; phylum Chordata; class Actinopteri; order Centrarchiformes; family Terapontidae; genus Amniataba; species Amniataba percoides. The sequence continues at coordinate 10,330,950 of JBAJHX010000049.1, read as the reverse complement.
AAAAAAAGAGTCCTGATAGAGAGAGAGAGATGAGGAGGGGGGGCACAAAAAAAACACACGCAGCTAGATGTCTTAAAATCCCAGCAGGTCAGCGCCGCTTCTTCTTTTTCCCTCTCCTCCACCCCGGCTCTCTCTCTCACACACTCTCACACACACTCCGAGAGAGATGCCCAGCCAAGAGTCCAGCCTCTCTCTCTCTCTCTCTCTCTCTCTCTCTCTTTCTCTCTCTCTCTGTTCGCTCCCACGTCAGCTGGAGCAGAAATGGGCTCTGAGTAAAGTGGGTCCCCCCCTCTTATATTGTGGGCTTGCGCACGCTTCGTATCTCTCTCCACACACACACACACACACTCACACACACATTTAGAGCCAGGGCCGGTTATTACCCAGAAGCAGGACTCGAAACTGTCAGCGCACAAAAAAACCTCAAAAAACAAAAAAAAAACAATCGTGTTGCTGCTCCACGGTTGGCACAAGGTTCAATGTTTGTAGCGTCTCTCTCTCTCTTTCTTTCTTTCTTTCTCTCTCTCCTTCTACGGGAGCCGGCTCTCTGTCGCAGCCTGCAGCTCTGAGGAGAAAGTGACGACGACAGAACACAAGTAAAGCCCAACCTTCTGCACCCACTGACCTTGCAAATGGTAGAGAGAGAGAGAGAGAGAGAGAGAGAGAAAGAGAGAGAAATAGAGAGGAAACTATCTTGGGTGAATTATTAAACATACTTCTGGTGGCCTGAAGTTAGAATAATCCCAGACCTGTTTTCTGTCACATATATATAAGACAAAAAAAAAACCTCAGGGAGCTCAAGGACCCTGCTGTCATGTTGCTGTTATTCGGCCTCAGGCATGTCTAATAAAGGCTGTCATTTTCAGTTTTCAGTGCAATCCAATGCAACAGGGGTTGCAACAGACTCAGCCTTTGTGAGGGACACAATGTTCAGTTTGGTTAAGAATTGTGAGGCCATCACAGCAGGTGGCCACAGAAGGTCGGGACAGCAACTAATCACTAATTATTGTTAATATAAATATATATTTATATGCAATAGACTTCCATATTCAATGAGAGGGATCCCCAAACAGTGCAGGAGAACATCATTAAAGGTCCTCAGTGCTTCTGACATTTTGCCTTTCTGGTTGGTACTTTAGTGAGTTTTCAAATGGTTGGCCCTCCTTGTGTGCATTATGTGGAATATTAGACCAATCTTGCTCAACAAAGCCACTAATGACAGCCTTGAAAATGTTCCTGTGCCATTTTGTCAACTAAAAATAAAACCCTCAAAGATTATAAGCCTCACAAAGACAGAATAGAACTGAATTGCTGCACAGAAAAAATAAAAAAATTGCTTAATTGATTTGCCAGCTAGTTAATATTTTGATAATTTACTAAAAATGCAAAAATATATAACCTCCTCCTCGCTGATTACAGCTTCCCAGTTGAGATGGTTTACTGCTTTTCTTCTCCTTGTGATAATAAATTGATTGTTGTTGGGTTTTGTATGGTTGGTCAGACAAATCAGGTTAGTCTGAGAAATTCTGAGATTTCCCCCAACTGTTAATTAATCAGTTAATTAAGAGAATAGGTGGAAGATTTATTGCTAAAGCCTTATATATCAATATTTGTCACTCCTCTCTCTGCACTTGGGTCATTTGGTTTTATGGGACTTATGGGGATGCTCCTACTGGATGAAAACACTGTATTAGACATCCGAGGTAACACACACACGGGCGCAGATGGCAGCGGATGCAGTGTCGGAGTTGGAGAGGAGGGTTAACACCAACATGGCATGATATCTTCATGTTGCATTCTGTTTCCTCTCCCAAACAGCTGGTAATTTACATATTCCAAAACGGCGATCAAGTTAAATGTCAGGGATAAACCGCTCTCGTCGGCGGCAGGAGTGAAACATACAACCAAAGCATTTGTGCGACAAGAGTTTTACGATTAGGAGCAGGATCTGCATCCCTCGAGTGGTAAGCCAAACATTTGGAAACACAAAAGCGCTGCGTTGTACTCCAGTGATGTTGTCGGGAATCTCTCAGTGAGTCACAACTTTCTCCGCACGGGCGCAGATTTGTAGTCGTTTGAACAATGGGAGCTGTCTTCAGACGTGGTGCGTTGATTGTATAATAGCGGCACAAATGAGTTCATCCATGTAATAACAGAGCAGCACTTCAAAGACCCCTGGCTGTGCTTCTTCTTACACTACAGTAGGGACAGCACAAGTGGGGATCTCCCCAAAGAGGAGACAGCAGGAGTCCAGCCTATTGCTGCCACGCCATTCCCCACCGCTGCTTTCAACTCTCTTATCGGCCCTTCCACTCCTCCCCTCTGCTTTTCCTCCCAAATTCCCCAAACACTAATCTGTCATAGTGAAGTAAAGTGAGGAGTTGTAGAGTTAACCAAATGCCTTCAAGGAGGATAAGCTACTTTTGGGGGCTTTATCTCAGAGAGAATGCGGGGACTTTAAGTTCATATGCTCACCAGGCAATTACCTTATCATTAACTTGTCAACAGGAAGCCAATATTGTTTAGGTCACTCATGCGCACACGCAGGCACGCGCACAGTTTGCTTTCTTTGAAGTTTCCATTTCCCTTCAGCGCCGAAGCCTCTAAAAACAGTTTTGACGTGGCATCCCTCCCCTCGGTGGATTGTTTCACAAAACAATAAAAGCAGCAACAAGCTCCAAGTCAGTAATCCCAGATGAAGATGTCCATGATATGTCACGTCAGAGCTCTCTGATCTGATGTCTTCATCGCACCTGGAAGAGGAAGATGACTTTTACTGTACTTTTGATTGACGAGGTGGTCAACGAAAGTTCACCGTGCAGCATTTCAGGCACCTCGGGACGATCGCTCACCCCGTTTTTTTTTGTTTTGTTTTTCTCCCCCAAACTCTACTACTTAGAAGCAGAGGCGCGGTGTCTGTCAACCTGCCATTCAGTGGGATTTGCGAATCACTGAGGGGCAGGAACATGTGGAAAAACAGCCGGGTCTAGATCCACAGTATCTGAGGACGCTTTGCTCTATCTGCCTAAAAGTCCATCCGCTGTGGTTATCTGGCAGGAATCACTGAAGGCCCATTTCTGACAGAGAGATAAGGCAGGAGAAAGGAATGCCCCTCAGATAATACAGAAAAGTCTGGGAACATCTTCCTCTGCTTATATCTGTCTCGCAGGCGTTTAAAAAACAGGGAGCTCCTGACAGTCAGTGAGAAATTGAAACTGTCTCTGCCTTGTCAGGAACTCACCAACTCTAACGGAGAGACACCGAAAGTGACCTTGGAGGATTCTCCCTCTCACTTTTTCTCTCTCCCTCTTTCTTTTCAGGGACCGAGGGGCAGAGCTCACCTTGAAATGAGACTCGGGCCAAACCAGATGACAGAAAATGAAGCATCAGAAACATGGCCGCGGTACAAGGCCAGACCTGCAGATGGGAAATGTCCTACCTGGTTATGAGAGACACGGGGAGGCCACGAGAGCTCGGGCAATAGACTCAACGCCCAGGTCTCTCACCGTGTCTTGTCTTTTTAGATAAAGACCCAATCCTGCCTGTCACTGTAAACTTTTTAATGCATCTCCTTAAACACTTGTACCGCTTAAATCCCCCTTAAAGTACTCCCTCGCTTCTAAACACAGTCCTATTATCTCACCTCTAACACCAAGAAGAGTCCTATGTACTAAGCTCTGAGAAAATGATACCTCCATGTAAGGGTAAATGGAAAACTGTTAACATTTACCAACCTATTACTGTCTGAGAAACACTGTTTTTTTTCTCTGTCTCTCTCTTGTTCAATCTCGCCTTTAGAGGATTTCTGAAAGAAGAGAAAACCTGACTGGGCTTCGTTTCATTCTATAAGCCAAGTTGAAGAAGCAGCTGGGTCACATTGAAACACACAGTTGGCAACTGCTTGTATAAACGACAAAATATGCATTTAAATTACCTTGAGAAATGCATTTACAGCCTTGAGTGTGCACATACAAAAGGGTGATATAGATAAAAAAAGTATATTTAATATTACAATGTGTCTTATTAAATTATGCTATAGTACATTTTCTGGAAAACAACTAAGAAACTGTTCATAGAGGGAAAAAAAGGAGCCAGACGGGAATGTCAGTTGTTGGCTAATCCAGTTAATTAACCATTGTGTCTGTTGACCTTAGCAGACACATGGTTATGTTAGAAAAATAAGGATGTATTTTATGGTTTATATGCTACATGGGGTATACATTGACAAATATATTCCTTTTGTTTGACAAAGAGTCATCATGTCATGTTACATAGTAGATGGTAATGATTTTGGTCAATTAGAGAAGAACAGAATTCAGATAGCTTTTTTTTTTGCATTAGTGTATGTAAGAACTACTATCACTGCCAACAGAGCATAAAAGAATACTGTATTTCATTTGTGTGAAACAACATTAAATACTATTTGTTTGAGGTAACTTGTCATTTATTGTAGCAAACATGTCATCAGTTAGAATAATTTACATCAGTAATTCTTCTCTCTCTAATTCTCTAATTAGTAAAGTATTGGGGTGATAAATTAATGTGAGGTATCTTTCTGAACTGTTAAGGAGGGCCATGGAGGGGCCTCCAGGACCTAAACCACAGCATAAGGGTTAAATACCAGACGAATAAAAAGAACTTCAACACACTGATGCAGAAAATCATATAAAAATCCAATATTGCCATACAGCATTCCTACAAAATTTCCCAGAATGGCCTAATACACACAGAGATATTGCAACAAAAGGAGATAAATCACAGTATAAAAGGTTTGACAAATTCATACAGTCATACTCTATTATAACATATCGCAAACACTGTGTGAGCATGCACCTTTCCCCCACATTTGCTGCAACACAGACACAAAGTGCCACACAAAGCAAGTCTGCGCCTTGAGAGGCAGCGGGAGGATGCAGACTGTGCGATGATGAATACAGATGTCAGATGGCCACAATAGAGGTCGGATCCTTAACTGGCCGACTGACCTGTCGTTCTAAATAGAAAGGGTGGCCAAACCATTGAGACCGGCCATCAATCTCTTTCTTTAACACAATAATGATTTACTCCATTCAAATCACGAGGGTGAGTGAAGAAGAACGGAACAAAGAGGAGCGTGTATGTGTGTGAATTTCATTTCCAAGGCAACTATATGCATGTGTGTGCGCAACACCGGCACGCGTATGTACATTTTAGTCTGAAATGTGTTCACGTGCTATGATGCATAACCACGCACATCTCTGTATCACGTCTCTGTAATTGTGTTTACAGAATCAGTCGAACTCTGCCGCCCGTATTGGATTGCACCACTAATACCTGGCTGTAATATATTGATCTTCCCTTCCATACTGTATATCCAGACAACAATTTCACATGCTAACGAAGTGTGAAATGATTTGTGAGTGCAACATCTTGTCCAATGTATATACAAGCATGTGCGACTATTAGACTCATTCAAATGGGAAGCACGTCCGGTTCCAGTCTGCGGTATAGTGTCTGCAGTGTACAGCCTGTTGCCCGACGAGAATGGACTCAGATTTACCAAATTTGTTTAATCTAGCGTGGTTTAGAGAGGCTAAATGGATTGTTCAGTGGTAGACCGAATTTCACACATCTACGCATTCATCAAGAAGCCTTAAATCCAAACTAGCAATTACAGAAAAGACCAGAACGTGTACATATGGCCATAACCATAAAGAAAGTGAGTGCGGAAAACAAACAGCGATAAATGTGATGAAGGGGGAGGCAATAGTATTATAGAGAGGGAGGAGGTAGGGTATTACAGTGATGAAGAAGTTGAGGAAGATGAAAATGGTGCTAATGATAATGTTGACAATCACTACAGAAATCAGAGTGATTAGGGCCGTGCTTGTACTGATGAAAATGATAGTTTCTAAGATTACGCTCACGAGTGAGGGGATGATCACAACGACAAGTGGGACAAATCTACAGCCAATACAGTCTTCATACAGCTGAATACATACAGCAAAGAAAGAAAATGAAGATGCTGAAGCGCTCTCTGTCACAGTTAAGGAGCTGAAAAATCTTTAAGAAGAGTGTTAAAGCCACTCAAAGATCTCCACGCTTTAAGGGAGACTAAATTCAGACCAAACCTCCTCAAGGGAGACTGGAACCAACAGAGTTGGGAAAAGTCAGCCAAGTCGTTAATGAAGTTATGACCAGAGTGGCTGCTGTGGAAGGAGATCTTAATCACCTGCAAAAGTGGAGGGCCGAGACCTACTCCAGACCCATTTAGTCCACGACACACTAATGCTAATTAGTGGGAAAGAAGGGAAGGTTTGTAATCTGTTCAATTAGCCTGGCCTAGAGAGGCGTCCTGTGGGGCTGAGGAGAGATTTAGGCCCGGATCCGCGTGCTGTTGCGCTCGTTGTGGCTGCAGTTGAGGCTTTACTCACAGCAGTTTGCAGCAGTCTGCTGTAACGGAGGGCCTTGTTGTGTTACCTACATAGATGTATGAAGAGTTATCAAATCTAACAGTCTACGGTCAGACCTGAGGGTTTATATAATGGTCATGGTGAGATTCTATTAATTTCCAAACTTATCACGTCTCTCACAAAGTGAACGAATTTTAGGTCAGACTTCTTTTTCTCCTCCTCTCCTTCCTCTTTGCCCTCCCCTCTTGCTCTTTCTGCAACGCGGCAGAAAACATCCACGGTGGTTAAAGAGTCAGATATGGAGACGGAGACTCTGAGAGTGTGTCAGGTCCCAATCCCCAGTCTCTCTCTCTCTGCTGCCTGCCTGGCACCCCTCCATGGCTGTTTCTGTGCCCTGTCAGCAGTACAGCCAGGCAGAGATATGCATCCACCCTGCCCTGCGCTCAGCTCCGCGCCGTGCAGTGCGCAGATGTCCACACAATTTACTGCCCACACCAAATTGGATCACTTCTCTGGTGTTTTGTGCAGGCCTCGCACCTGCTGTTTTCCACCTTCTCTCATAAACGCCTAAACATCCAGAGACTGGGGGGGGAAAGAGAGGCAGTGGTAGTTGATTTAAGGAGCAAATATAACCACGAATGGCTGAATGAGATGGAAAAATAAAGGGAAAGGGTTGATGGTTGAAATGAAAAGAGGAGACCTATCTGCACTTTTTGAGCAAACCCTTTTCCTTTGTGCACATATCTGTGAAAAGAGCCTGCTTCTTAAGTTATTCCTGGAAAATAGAGCGTAGAAAACATTGAATAGTCTGCAGGTTTCAGCATCAACACAGCCGCTGATCATGATCAGTTTGACCTCGGAGGCAGCCGTGTCATCTGGCAGGTTGGCGGAGTTGTCGAGGTTAAGCACAGCCTGACATCAGCTGTGATGCGACTGAGTGACAACTCCATTTTATCCCAGTGTTGGCTGTGTGTAGATCATTACAGCAAGAGCAAAAAAAAAAAAGACACGTGTGTGCATCCGTGTTTTCTGGTATTACATTAGTGCATGCGAACCCTGAGGGGCCCCGGCAGGTGGTGGCACACTGTCGAGATCAATTATCGATCCCTCCTGGACTGCCAGGTGTGAGATACTACTGCACCACACTCAGACATGGGCTCATAACTCATCATTGCAGTGATGGCAAGAGAGAAGAAACAAGCAGCAGCAGCAGAATAACTGCGCCTTCACAAAACAGCAGTCTTGTTGTTATGAGGTTGGAGAGCTGCTGTCCTGGATTATGTTCAAGCAAAGCCAACTACATTATGGTTAAGGTTTGGGGAAACTATTTATTTTGTCTGACTGTGGTTACATTTGTATAGTTGGTGAGTGTTGGGATGTAAATTCTGGTCCAGCCACCACCCTGACTTGTACACCCTTAGTTTCTGCCTCAGCACATAAAGGGCACTCTTCTTCCTGCACTTACACTGACTGCTGGCATTGAACTTAATTTGTGCCTCGCAGAATCATCCAATACGAACACAATTTCCAGGGATACTGCTACACTACATGCTGTCATGTATGGGCATTGTAGGTCATGATGTAACTATAACACAAACTGCAGCCAGTACATACAGCTTGAACAGACACAGATATATACATTCATTTGTTTACACACATTTGTAATGCATACTAATATATGCATATATATTTCATAGTTCCTTACAGTAATTAAAGTGGTTAATTTTGTCCTTTGTTTCAACCCCAGGTGGTACAAATGAAAAGACCAATGAATCGCTGTGATGTTCTATCAAAGACTAAGAAATCTGTTTTTGAGTGCGAATCTTCTGTTTACAGTCTATTAAACTAAGAGTTCTCCTTACCTTATATGGGTCTGATGAGAGTCAGTAATATCTGGTATAATCATAAGCAATCTGCCACTGTGCAACTTTTACATTTAATCAGGTTATTGGGCTTTGTGGTGTACAATCTGCTATCTTTGCCCTCTTTGTTTATGATAGTAATTACAGAGAATCACCATGTGTTTCTCACTGACTCAGACAGTTGAATGTTCATTCAACAGCCAGTAGTAGCTCTGCCATATGGATCTCACATGTGAAGCAATTATCAAAGGTAATTTTCATGTTCTATCTTGCAGGAGTTAATTACGATTTGAACGATGTGAGAAGATTGGTCTGTGATAAAGGTTAGCTTTTATTTTATTGTTATCTTTTCAGTCAACATGAAGTATAATGCTTTTTCTCTTGTGTCATAGTATTTGTGTATGCTGTGTATCAGTGATATTTCTTTACTTTCAGCTAACAGCATGTCAAATGGCTTTCATAGTTCCTAAAAGCATGTAAATCAAAATAATTACCCCCAGCAAGACAGTGTGTACAAACTAATTTACTGTCCTCCCTGCTCATTCTCCCCAAATGCAGCACTAAATATACATTAGGTTTCCCTAACTAACTGCAGATTTTTGCTGCCACACACAATAATAAGGCCAGTTTTTCAGTTGCATACATTTTAATCTGAGAATCACTCCACCTTTAACAGATAGTTGTTCAGTCTTCTAATAGTGCAGCTCCCTCAAGGTAAAAGTTCGGCTTTATGCTTTTTACATTCTGACAATACCATCAGGTGCATTCTTGCACCCTTGATAGCGCACACTGTTCCTATAACATATGATTTATTTCACAGCCATTCATACATTCAAAAAGTCATTTGGCTGTGATGCCAGTCTATTAGTCAGTATCTTAACGAGATAAATGATGATGCAAAATGCAAAAATGGTTATGACCTGGCTTTCAAACTGCAGCATTTTAACAACCTTTTCCCTACAGGGGGTCATAGACTTTCAAAAAGAAACCATTGCACAGTAAATGGTCCCTATCACAATAACACATCTACCATGCAGCATTTATCACTTTCCTTTGAAATTCAGTACGTTATCATTCTTTCTCTTATGTATGACAGGATAAACTTATTCAATGGCAATATTTAACTGTACTGTCCATGTGCATTTGATTGGTCGTATCTAGAGTTAAATACCACAAATATTCCTGTAATGTGATGAAAATGTGATGGAAACCTGACTGACTCCACATCGGTATAATAAAATATGGCATATTCACACCCCCCATATCGGTGCAGATAGAAGAGACATTCAGAGATTAGCTAAATGGTGAAGTAATTGAGGAGACAGTGGAGGAAATGAGATCAGATTATAGCAGTTTAAATCATAATAGTCTCCTTTTTAAAGTGGATTATATAATACAACAGTGATGATTAGAGCTAATCCATGACCACAGAGCATGGATAATGGAAGAATCAGTGAATAGATTGCCAGAGTTTGTATGAAATGATGGTTTGGTTTCTGTAATTACATCTGTCATTTGTTAATGAAACCATTCTGTGGAGACCAGGGTAAATATCAGACCCACCGGCACTGGCTTGGTCACTGCAGCTCTGCAATATTAACTAATAGGCAGGTGGACTGGCACAGCAGATAATCAGGGAGATGCTTTGAATAAGATCCAGCACAATTGAAATATTTGTGATTAAAATGATGCTGAGCCAGAGCGGCGTGCAGCTTTTGTTGTTTTAAGGGAAGACAAATTCATCCAGTGGCACCTGCAGAAAACCTTACTCTGGAGGTTTGAACATTTTCTGTACTGAAAAGCCATAATGTGCAAAAGGCAATCCAGCCTGAACCATTGAGAGAGCCATAATGGTAACCAGCCACTCCTGCAGAGATGGATGCCCTGTCAGAGGCAGTGCCAAAAGCCGCTGGAAGTGAAGAGGGAGGGTGTCACCTCAGCCATTTTGGCACAGAATACACCTGGAGGGGGGCCTTATCACCTCCATCATGATGAGCGCGCTCCTCTAGTAACGGCTCATGTATACTTGTGTGCCTTTTTTCTTCTTCACTGGACACATTCTTCTCTCTTTCTACTCTTTTGTATTGTACATTCACCGTCTCTCTTCATCTCTCTCCTCCAGGCTCTATGTGCCATCTCTGGTGCTGCATAAAGCATCAGAGATGCTGCTGAAGAGGCTGAGAGGGTAAATAGGCATGAGGGCATCAAGCCCACAGCTCTCTGCCAGAGACGAGGGGGGAGGGATCATCAGCAGAATATTGAGAAAACCACACTGACAAAAGGAATCAGACAGCAAATGGACCTTGCAATAGAGAGTGTTGAATCATTCAGAGGCTAAACAACAGGGTAGTGCATCAACAGAGAAGCTGATAGGTGAAGTTTGTGAATGCATGTGTGTTTGTGCGCATGCATGACTTTGCAACTTGCTTCATTTAACGCAATGCTAGCCAGCTCAGGAAATTACTGTAAGTAAAGTAAACAAGGTCCTTTTTGCAGCACCTTTTCCCCCTCAATTCTGATTGTTCTACTGTACAGAAGAGTCAGGGTCAGTGGAGGTTTATGAGAGGAAGTTCTGTGCAATACCACAAGGACGGAGGATTAAAGTCTTAAACTGTATGTTAGTTTACATGTGAAAGTATTGCTTGTTCATCAGTAAATAAACTGAATTATGGTTCATATTTATGTTATGTAGGAGGGTGAGATGAGGTAGGAGGTAAAGACAGCACAAGGCTGTGTTAGTTTTATGTAAACATGCTGCAATTTTAATGGACACTAACATCCTTAGCGGGACCCCCTATGAGGAGCAGAGGGGAAGGAGGGGGAGGGTGGAACGTGGGAGGCTTTCAGACCACTTTGCTCCTTTGAATCTGTCAATTTTGCTGTGCTTTTCCCATCCTCCCTCTCTCCTCATCTCCCCATCTTCTTTCACCTAAGGTCTACTCATGCATGTTATCACTAAGCTGGCAGCAGTGGGAGGCTACAGAGGAATTCTTATGCCCGAAATGCTCCCCCGGTGCCATCCAACCTTCCACCACTCCATCTCCATTTTTACTGCCATCGCTCCACAGCTGTCCTCCTCTCTCACTACTGTAACCATTATACCATTATCCCTTCCCTACATCCAAAGTGTGTGAGTGTGTGTGCCGTGCCATAACTAATCATTTCCTCTCCTCTCCTCTCCTCTCCTCTCATCTCCTGTCCTCTCTTCTCCTCTGTCCTGCATAGTGACAGGCTAGCTGTGTTCTGTGAGCTGGAAAAACTCTCTGATAAGCAGAGCGGACTTCAAACAGGTGTGACAGGTTTGCATTTCTCCCACCACCAACTGACTCCCTCCCCTCCGGCGGAACCAAAACGCTGCGACTAAATCCACAATAGTGCACCCTCACATGCTGGCGCTCCATTTTACGCCCCCGCGGTTACTGTGCCACTGTGGGCCATATCCCAGATATGTGTGCCAGTCACCCAGTGGTTCTGCAGTGATGATGATGATGATGATGACAGCCTTGCACTGCCATTCAACAGCTATGGTGTCCACGACTCGGTATGACTGGACCTGCCATCAGAAGAAAGATGGCTGAGCAATCATAAACAAATAGGCCCCTGTGGATGAACAAATACACAGAGCGGCTGACTGTATATATCTGTGAATTCTTTTTATCATGTGTAAAATGTTTATTAGGATACATTCAACACAGTAAATGCAAATAATGTTGGAAGAGTTGAATAAAAATCTAACAGTGATTATCCTCTCAGCCAGCTACATTACGTATTTCAAATTTCTTTTTGCAGCTGTCATAATCGCACTAGTATATTTCAACTGTGCTGGATCACAAGTGTATTTCAATCCACTAGTTTCCAGTTTTTTGTGCATTTTCAATTTGTGCCTCAAAAATTGGGTGCAAAAGTCAGGAATGGAAAAAATTTGAAATACTGCAAAAAAGTTGTTATACTTGAGGAAAAGATGGTTTCACTAAAAGCAGAATGGGAGAGTTTAAAGGAATGGTGCTTTCAGTACAGGATAAACATGGAGTACACAAAGCATATGAACTGAACATCCACTGAGGCTACAGCTTCACTGGAGCAATGAAAAATTGCAGCTGACAAACGTATTGGATATGGATAGTAATGTTCCTAAAATGAACACATGAAATGCACAGAAATTCCATATTTCCCTCATGTTTTCCAATGCAGCCCAAGAAAGGGTCATTTTCAGTCTGTTCATCATGTTTTCCATGCAATACAGTGATCGACAATACCACAAGCTCAGTTACATAATCTATAGTAAAATCAAATGAGAGAAATTAAACTCTGAATAAATAATATGAAGCACAGAAGTGTGGTTATTTTACAGTTTGGTTGCTCCTGCATGATTCAGTCAAGGTAACCACAGTGGATCACTGCCTGTGATGGCGCTGTGCTTTGGTATACTTTTTAAATCAGAGGCTGCAGAGAGAACGCACAGTTCCTGTCTTGCCGCCCTCAGATGACTATGTGGGGGTTTAAAAGCAGTTGTAAATGACACATTCTGTGTTCGTATAAATCACCCATTAATCTTTAGCACACTTCAGGCCACCTTGGTGACCATTTCGGTTTAGTTCCCCCACATTACAAAAACACATATTCCTCCACTTCTTCCAATCTAACCCTGCAGATTTTTTCATTACATGTGCAAAGCTTTTCAGAAAGCCTATCCTCTTCTGAAATTTCTGCTGCTACCCAGTATAATGACTGTGATCTGGATTTGGTCTGTGGTGCTAAAGGCATAAAATGACATTTGAAAAGTGCAACAGCAATGTGCCTTTGCAGAGAAAATGTCTCAGTTAGTGAATAATCCACACACAGACACACACACACGCTTTTCAGACAATCTGATGGCTTCATCTTTGTCTATACCTTCATCTTCCAGACACCACTGTGTAAACGGACTGCAATCACTACCCATAGATGAAGAGGAAGCAACAAGGAAAAACAAGAGAGTAGAGTAAAACGACACTTTGTTAAAAAGTTTGTCCCACTCTTCCTTTTTTCACAATCTTACACTTTCTTTCTATTTGCATCTCATATGTAAAATTGAAAAATGAACAACACAGAGGAGACAGTAAAAAACGTTTTGGGGAAAATAATGTAAAGAGCTGCCACAGATATTGCCCTATGTTCTTGTTCTTTACATTTTGTAACCTCACACACACATAGATGCACCTTTCACAAACACACACACGTAAGAAGAAGTTGCAAATCTTGTGATACATAATCCTGAGATGACGGTGCAGAGCGAGCGGGAAAGGTTCTGTAAACATGTAAGGATGGATGTAGTCATAATTTAAGTTGTGACTCTGCTTGTAGAAAATAGAGCGGGGGGTTGAGAAAAAAAAAGAAAAGAAATATGCTTGCAGAGGATGTTTCAGAAATGTATAGCAGAGGTGAGGAAAAAGGGACGGAGGGGGGTGAAGGAGAGGGACGAGTTTTGAACAACCTCCAGCGTCCCGGTGCAGTGTGAACAAGGTGAGGTCATCTCTGGGGGAGCTGGGGCTGAATTCTAATCACAACAATAAGGTCAACAGAGAAATCCCTGTCCGCTGAAATGTCACTGTTCCTGTGCTCTGACACGGCTCCCCACGCACAGCATCACAACAACCAGCTATCGATCACACACTAATTAGGAATGGATGAGGCCTGCTGTATGCTGCATAGGATTACAAGGGACACAAAGATGTGGACGTTGTTGCGCGCACGCACCCGTGAGAATCAAATATATTGCTTCTGAACGAACACACATGCGCACACACGCTCATGTGACTAAGTTGTTTGACTTACGCACACTCTCCTGGGATCGGAAGTCACCGGGTGAGTAATCTCAACCTGAATTGACCACGGGCTGAGGGGAAAAGGAAATGGGGCCGTGAGATAAAGATGAACCGCATAACATGACACAAACACACACAAACAAAAACGTAAGGAGGAAGATTGCAGCATTTCATTCAGGATCAGCGGTGCTCCTGGGAAAGATTAGTGTGTAACTAACTAACTTACAGCAGTGAGAAGTCCGGGATATAGATTTTCATCAGACTGTGATTAGGATGAGAACACGCCCAGAGCGTGAACTGCTGACCTCAGCTTGACATGCCTGATTGAAACTGTGGTCGCCATAAATGAAATGTTTATGTATGTTTGGTTTTGTATGTAGTGTTTCCATGGACAACATGATCGCATTTACAGTCAGTAAAGCGGGAGCTGGCCATGTGAATGAAAGCCTCTGTAAGCCACAGTAAGAAATGCAAAGTGGAATATGCAAATGTAAATTTCCCCTTTCAAAGTCTTCTTTAAGTGAAATCCTCAATGTTCCTCAACACAGAAACACGTTAGGCTTGTGGATAATTAAATCATCATATGGATTTATGTTTCAGCCACTGGATTTATGTATCTGAAAATTCATTTTTGAGAAATTCATTTTTTTTTATAGAAGATGTCTTGAAATTCTATTGACTATTCTATTGAGCTGTTTATAGATAAATGATATGAAAATATCTCTAAAATACTTCAACCAAAAATCAAGTAATGCCATTGTAATACAATTTTCTGAATAAATTCCACTAATGGCTGTGATTCTCTAACACAGCCTGAAATATTAAAGCTACAACTGCCTAGATATGAACAGTAAAAGCAAAATCTCTAGCAGTTGACAAATTTCTATTGTCTCATGATACAGGGCATATTGGCATGTTGCCCACCCTTAATTACAACATATAACATCTCATACACACACCTAAACACCCACACCCCTAAACACACACAGAGTCACTCAAACCACCAGTAAAGAGGACGCGAGAGACATAGTATGCTCTGCCATCTCGATTCAAGCCATCAACATTTAGATGGGAGCGATAGCATTGTCTTAGCAACAAAGATTCAGACTGCAACACCACCGCCGGTATGCATGCGTGCGCGTCCATGCCTGTGTGTACCGTAACGCGTGCGGAATAACACGTGAAAGAGTGTCCGTCAGAAAGACAAGTACTGAAGGGAGAGATGACAGAGAGTTGCGGCGCAAAACCTGAGAAGGAAATGCCTGGAGAAAAGAGAAGAGGCGCGTTGAAAAGAGACAGGCAGGAAAGCAGCACTACGAAAGAGGAGGAAAGAGCTTTTGAAAGGGAAGTATGAAAGGAAGCAAGGTGGGGAAATGTTACACAGATGGAAA
Organism: Amniataba percoides; assembly: GCA_037176925.1. NCBI lineage: Eukaryota > Metazoa > Chordata > Actinopteri > Centrarchiformes > Terapontidae > Amniataba > Amniataba percoides. The sequence continues at coordinate 10,315,501 of JBAJHX010000049.1, read as the reverse complement.
TTTTACGAACATGAGAAAAAGCTGCAGTGTTTTCAAAGCTGGGGGCCATAATGACTCTTAATTTGCATTGAGTCTGTATTCACGTCAGCATTACGGTACTCCATATGAAACCATGATTGACGAGCCTTGCTCTGGTGACATTATTAAACTGATCCAACTCATTAACATTTTAACTACCTGGGCGCTTTGGTCAGAAGGGCAAAGGGAAGGAGAGAGATGCTAATTTAATGCATAGATATTATATATTCGCAAGTTTTATTCACTTGGGCGACACATTTTCACCGTATAGAAAGTGTAAACCCAGATTCACACCGGATAGAGACGTAATGTGCAAGATTTTGATGGCGGCGGCGGTATATACGCTATGTATATGTTGTGCTGTATCTCTCACCTCTGCGCCTCTGTCTCGCCTCCTTTCAGTCAATTACCCTGAGCACAGTTTTATAATATACAAGCTACCAGTCTGCTGACTAAGACACATTATCTATGCATCCACAGAGGATCACAAACAACAGCTTATTGCTCATAAAATGCAGCCAGGCTTTAAACCCCGCATAGACACACACGCGCACAGACACACAACACCTACCTACGCCGGACCTGTTTTTCATTCAATTATCAGCATGTCTGTGCAATCTAAAACAGCTTAGAGACAGACAGAGCGCTACAAAAATGGGCTGTGAAATCTGGCCTCCATAACCGTGAGAAAGAAAAAGCGGTGGCAATACTTATAACGCTGAGCACAATTATACCACCTCCGTCTGCCTCTGCTGCTCTCAGACAAATGGATAGGTAGATTAGTTTTGCACTTGACTGGTTTTGTCTGGCAGCTCCAGCCGGTCCCCGTGTCACAGGCTGACGACAAGGCCACCGCTTCCCCAGGTCTGGTCGCAGCGAGACAGGCTCATTTGGTCTGCTGCGGGGTCTCCAACTGTCACCGCCATCCTGCCTGCTGCTCACAGCAAAAACCGGAGATGCAGGAACACATAGATGGATCTATGAGAGGAAAGTGGATGGCACAAAGGTGCGATGAAGATATAAGGGATGAACAGAGGTGTTGTTTGCGAGGATGGATGCAGTGACGGATGATAAGAAGGATGGGAGCATGGATGGTTAAAAAAGGGAGGGGTAGGTGATATCGCTAAAATGCTCCATCACCAGTATGTATAGCCTCATACCATGACAAAGATATAGGCTACAGCACTAAGATATACTCACAGACTCAAATATTGTGACACCTTTTAAGAAACATCTTGGCATTGTATCAAGACACAGAATGATCTGAATATGTGATGATAAAGCAAATAAGAGGATTCGCTGTAACATAACAGAGTCGTTCTTCAACTCACCTGCACGTGAAGCAGTGTACCAGAAATGACCAATTATCAGCGCAGGTTCCATAAAAAGATCAAAATGAAAATATCTGAGATAATCACTTGAAGTAGCCTTGGGACTCATTGTATGAACTTCACCCTGACGAGGCAATGTTAAAAATAAACATACATATGATTCATTAAAGGAAAAAAAATGAATAAAAGAGTGGAGAAACATAACAAATGTTGATTCCAGAGAATGAGAGATCACTGACGTTCTCTCCACCAACAACATCAAAACACTAAGAAACATGAACGAGGGAGTACCTTTCGGAAAAATACTTCTCTCCGGAAGGATTTGGCGCCTTGTAGAAAATATACCAAGAAGCATCGAAGCTACTCTGGAGGCTCATGGTGAGACTTTACTAAGACAGTTTATATAGACTTTTCCTTCAATTTCTCACCTATTTTGACATTATGATAACCAATCCCAGACTATATTGAATCTTATATAACACTATCAATACTATATTGAGTTATTTCTCAGCTCTTGGATGGGGGGACAATGAAGATAAATGAATACAGAAATGAGTGTGGGGAAAGATGCATGAACGTATGGACAGATACATTTAGGAATGCACTGAATTAGGGAAGAATAAGGTGGTTGATGGCTCGACAGAGGAAGTGGATGAGAATAGATGAGCACAACAGAAGCAGGTGAAAAGAACTGCAATGAACCACATGGCCTAAAAACAATGCAATTTACAAGCATATGTGTCAAGGCTCTCTCTCTTTGTGTGTGTGTCTGCCTCAGTCCTAGTGCAGACAGGTGTAGCTGCAGCCCAGTAAACACAGTGGCTAGTATTTCAGTGTCTTGTCTCCATGCTAAGAATAGTCAACCATGCGTCTGAAGCAGCGACTCACTGAGCAAGCCTCTCATCTCGCACATACTGGATGACCTCAGCTCACACACACACCAGGGTCTCACTGGTATACCGACGTGTAAACAACGTTTCTGTTTATATGCATGCTCTTTGCGCGCAGATACACGTGTCGGTGCACGCCGCATGCCCCATCTTGAACTCAATTTTGGCCACCGCCACAGCCGGATCTCTTCCCATCTCCCATTTCATTCCTCAGGCCTATATGTATCACTCCTCTTGCTCCTGCAGCACCCTCGGTCCCCGGGGGACAACAGGTTGCTGGGTTGTCAGGCTGCAGAACCCTCAGAGATGGGAGGGATGACAACGTATGTCCCCTCGGGGATCGGCCAGGGACAGGAGGAGAGATAGGAAAGCAGAATGGAGGGACAGAGAAGAAGGAGAAAGAGACAAGAGAGTGCAGAAGTGAGAGGAGTTATAGTCTGTGATGTGATTTAACCCCACAAGGTAATACAGTATATGCACGGAGGCAGAAAGGGAAAGTCCTAAAGCATCTTTCCCTGTCCCAATTCCCTTTTCCTCAAAGTGATATATTCTCTTCCTGTCCCAGCAGATATGGAGCACATACAAGCGATATCGTTCACTTTAATGCTATCTCTACTACAATTCCCTGGTGAAAAAGGGACAATGAAACTTTACAGTGTGAAGAGAAAAGAGTTTGTGCTGTCTGCTGTGCTGTCATAGGCCATATTCTATAAGGCCTAAATGCTCAGTTAAGAGCACAGAGACAGACAGACGGAGGATCACAGGGGACACTTAAGTCAAAATATAAATGAAAGAAAGACACAGAACCAGTCATGATTCTCATAATACAGTCATTTTGTACTGTGGGAATATCTCGACAAAAAGTAGTGTTAAAGGTCGCAAGGTCAAATCATACTTGACACCACTGGTAGTAGTCCAAATTAGAGAATGACAGAAGTAATTTCTTTGGAGTCTAAAAATATTATGTGAGAGATTATTGTGCATTATCAAATGATGCATACATAAACTCTCATTCACAAATCCTGCCGACTGAAGGAGGAGTAAGTGGAAAAGGGACACCTTCCAGAAAACATGTAACAATATACAGTGTGTGTCAGTTTATCTGCGTTACGTGCATGTGTGTGTGTGTCATTTGCCTCCAGCCTCGGAGCTGGCCGGCCTCTCTCTGGGGCCCATCTGTGTAACCATAGTGATTGAGCAGTCCCCATCTCTGTGTGTTAATCTAGTCTTCCCTGTGGGCTGCGATGCGTGTGTCTATGTGTGTGTGTTTCTGTAGTCTTCCCATAGGCAACAAAATACAGGTTGGTGATGCATTCATTATGAGAGCTCAGTAATTTCCCTTAAACTACAGCTGGCTAACACCCACTGTCTGGAGGATACTTCAGCGCGTATGTTGTGTCATAGTGTGCGTGTGTGTAGTTATCGGTAGATCTGAGTCACTTGTCATGGGTGTGTGGAGAGAGCAAGGTGACATGCACAGGGCAGCTGCTAGTTAAATTGGGCCTGAGCAATGTTGCATGTAAACACACACACACACACACACACACACACACACACACACACACACACACACACACACACACACACACACACACA
>JBAJHX010000049.1:10292265-10311566 GCA_037176925.1 Amniataba percoides | reverse complement strand
ACACACACACACACACACACACACACACACACACACACACACACACACACACACACACACACACACACACACTCAAGTTTAGCGCAGGTTTATTTAAGAACATGTGAAGTTTCTAATGGAGGAGTGGGTCTCAGCCAGCCCTCTAAATGTTTTTGTGTGGGTGTGTCCATATGTGTGTGCTAGACAAGGCTGTGAAATAATTATAACTATTTGTTGTGCCTTTGGCTAGAGCTTGCACAACAGCATAGGAGGCAAACAGTCCTGATTCAGATAGGGAAAGTACAACTACATATACATAAACATATATGTGTGTGTGTGTGTGCTCTAAATCTCTGCCCTCTGTGAAAACAAGGCTCCATTATCAGCCCAGTGTCATTCCAGATTCGACTCTCCTCCGCAGCAAAATTGTGAGTATTCGACACAAAGTGTTTCTTTTGTGTTAGACTGCAAGCAGGAGGAGTCCTCAGTGTGAAAGCCGATGTCGTTGTCAATTTGTGGCACTCTATGAGAGGACAAAACAGGTGATAAAAAGAGGGGGGAAGGACAAGAGTGTGTATGTCATTTTTAATGAGCAGGTCCATCTTCATGAAGGCCGCCTTTAATGCTTTAATAAGATGAGAGCCAGCGCTGTTCTTGCTAACCCACCTCCAGTCTACTACTTAACGATGACTCCGAGGGGGTTCTCCACCTGCAGAGCATCTTCAGAACCCTCAACCACAGAGGAATGTGTGTGTAGATTTTCAACAAGGACGACATGAAGCATCGGCTCTCCATGCTGCTTCTCATAACTGCTTTTTTCTTTGAACTTGCTGACCGGCTCCGAGCTTTCTCCTCATCCACTCCACTTCAAGCTCTTCTCAAAGACTTTATCTACTTTACATTTGTGATTCCATGCAACTTTCCCCCGTAGTCCCCCTGCCCTCGTTCACCACCTCCTCTCTCCCCGTAGGTCTGTAACTGGGAAATGATGGACAGATCTGCCAGTCTCTGGGTACTATGCCATCAGATTAGCATGCCACGGATACCAAGGCTGTCAGACAAAACACATTCTGCCCAGCCCTTCCTCATTTACATCCAATTACACATGCACGCGAATGTTGCGCGCATGTATGTGCACGGGCTGACATGCAACTCGCCCGATGCGCGAGCAGGAACGCGATGCATCTTCCCCCCTTTTCTCCCTTTTAAACAAACAGACTGATAAAGCATAAAAAAAGTGCGTGTGTTAATGTGTCTGGATAAGTTTCTTAGACAGGTTGCAGAAGCAGCTCTGCCTGAGACAAATTATAACTCTGCATGCCAGTTCCTTGAGTCAAAAACTAATAAGAGATTCAGAGACTGAGATGGCTAGGGAGAGGAGAGAGAGAAATTAAGACAATAAAAAGCTGAGCCAAAGAAAAATACATAAAAAAGAAAGACAACAGGGGGAGTATGCAGCGTTTATCCTCCATGTTGTGAAAGTTGGCTTGCAGCTCGGGTCAGAAGATGTCCAGCAGGGTGCAAAAAAAAAAATTGCTGGTTGGAGGAGCTGCTTGACAAATCAGTCATCCTTGGACCACAGGGATTGGACCTGAGTGGCGTATGGACCTGAGAGGTGGCCGGCAAACTTCCTGACATATCAATCGTCCGAGTCCTACGGGACACAAGCTATACAGGGAGACACAGGTGTCAGGGAGGCACGGGCTGGCAGGTTCAGCGCACACAGAGAGGTCGCTGAAAACCGCCTGACCCATCTGTCGAACAGGGAATGTAAAGCCGAGCGCTTAAAGAGGAACTGAAGCTGAACCATTTACACGAAAGCTGACAGACAGAGACACCCGAGATGCAGAGAATAGAGACGGCTTGGCGAAAAGTCTGACGGATATCAATCTAGATTTTATAAAGCACGCTCAAATGCGCATATAAAAGGAAACAAATGCAAGCACATAAGCACATATAAAATGCAACAGGCAGGCGGCCATATGCTTCTGGGCTCTTCTAAGACAGTGCACCCCGGGGAAATTAAACAATATCAGTAATCTCTCTTCGTGTTCCCAATCATACTCCCATGACTCGATGTAAGAGTTTTAATATGGTTGTGCATTTATGAGTGTGAAAAGGAGAGGGAGGGAGAAAGGGAGGAGAGAGTAAAAAACAGAGAGAGAGAGAGAGAGAGAAAGTATCTGAGGATGCATGTATACTCTGTGAAAATATATATATGAATATGTATTGTCCTAGCAGATGGGCTGGCTGCAGTGTCAGGGGGCGCACACAATGATTTGACGATGAGAAGCGCATATTTAAATGAATATGATATTTGCATACCACTGACACATCCAGACCAGTGTATTAGTGTGTCTGTCCCGAGCTGACAAGCAGAGCATCTGTTTAAAAATCTGAAGAGATAAAAAGAACTGCAATCGCTCGGAGTGTTCTTCCCTCGGTTTCTCTTTCGTTTCTTTCATGGGTCACAAACTTGAACTGTTGGAACAGTCGGGAGTTGGGGGATTTTGCAGTAACAGTAGCAGGTTTCTCGTTCAAAGGTTTCTGGAGAGGTACTTACCAAGGAAGAAAACAGATGAATAACACTGACTGAAAGAGCAAGATCTGATTCTCAGGCGCACCTGTTGAAATTATCTTGTTCATACAAGCGAACGGCCTCATTAATCTATTTGCCTCTTTTAAAGTGGAAACTGGAGGGAAGGATAGTGAGAGGGATTACAGCTCAATAACAGGCTGGCATTATGGCTCCCTGTCCCCCACCCACACAGGGATTAGCGAGGCGGGGAGAACCCCACGTTAGCGTTGTAGCCTAATAAAATGGCCATCATATAGAGAGGCATTTAGAAGCAATGAATACCAATGAGTGACTACAGATCACATTCAGCAAACTGGTAAATGAAAGCCATGCATCACAGTGACGGAGTATAATCCATCTGTTGGCTGACTGGAGCTCAGCTGGAGCTCAACATGTTGGCCTCCTCGCACTGAGGCACATCTTACTGAGTGGCCCGGAGAGGAGGACTAATTTTTTTTGCTTCTCAGTGGAAAAGGACATCATGGAAGCAGAAATGTAGTCGGACGGTGGTAAAACATACAACAATAATTAACATAACATAACAATAATTAAAATAACAATAAGTATGTAATATAGTGTTTGTAACATACAAAATACCATAGAGAGATGGATTACTCAAGAGGTAAACCAACGTTCACTCCATATTAGCTCTGTTTTAGCCTCCACCATCTCCTGAGGCAAATTTTTTTTCTTTAGCTTCTAAATGCTCCACAATGTTCACCGGCTAGTCTGTAATTTCGCCAGTCTGTTATTTGGTGCTGAGCAGGTGGTGTGGAGTGGAGTTTTAGAGCTTTTTCTGCAGGAAACAGCTGCCTGCTGCTATGAGCGCAGAGTGAACCAAAACAGTAAAATTTTTATGATTGGAAGTCCACCCAACATATAAGGGCCCATATGTTTGTATTGCTTAGCAGCCAGTCAGAGTCTTTTGATTACAGGTAATGGTAATAGGTCTTGCAGAGGTTACAGGTCTTATGATAATGGTGCAGAAGTAGCTCAGTCTGTGGGGACTTGAAAGGGGGGGTTGTTGGTTCAAGTTCACTTCAGACTACTCAAATACAGAAAGTGGACTGGTAGCTGGAGAGGTGCCAGTTCATCTTTTGGGCACTACCGATGTGCCCTCGTTTTTATATTATTTTTGAGAAGTTGGCTGACATTTTTGTAAGACTAATGGCTTAAATGAGAGATAGGGTATCAAAAATGTGTGACTGATCAATTCATAACTTAAACACTATGACAGATGCTGTAGTCACTGCGTATGCCCAACACAGAAAGGTGACAGAGTGAGGGACAGAGGAGGAGAGAAAGAGAGGGGGACAATGATGAGTGTGGTTCAGCTGTGTTAATAGTTCTGCCCTGGCTGGCCGTCTCTCCCCACCATGCCAAGCCTCAATGATTTATGGGCTATTTGGAGATAGCTGGGATACTGAATGTACACAATCCCTCACACCCGGCTGAGGGAGAGAGAAAGGCTGTGGGGGGGGGGGGAGTAGCTTGGGCGTGGATCATTCCTCACACGGCCCACAAGGGTAAAAAGAAAGGGAATTCGGGGTGGGAAGGAGGGCAGGAGAAGTGCCTAGAAGAAGAGGGAGACTTGGGGAGGAGAGCGAGTGGTGATGAATGCAGGCAGGTGAAAAGTATCGGAGCAGAGGAACCGATGAGACAGAGGGCCGGATAAAAGAAAAACTCAGTAGGGAAAGTGGGAGGGGACGACAGAGTGAGTGAGGGAAGAAATGAGAAAAGAGTGGGGAAGGGGAGATGAGCAGAAGGATAAGAGGAGGCCAGCACTTTGATCTGGACCAAAGAGCATTGGTATTCACCTTCAACACTGCAGAGGGAATCTCCCCTTCCCCGCCGATCACTTCATTCTGGCTCTTCGGTTTTCTATCACTATCCGCACCCCTCTTCTTTCCTTATGCTTCTGTGCGGATAGGCCCACTGACACACAACTGTTTTCTCATTCCTCATCTGCTATTTACCATCACGCCCTGCTCTAATTATTGATTTGCAGTGATGGATCTGAATAAAAAGAGCTGAATGCATTTTGTCAGCGTGCGCTTGGAAATAGATCTGGAGAGAACACCCAGAGTCGACATGTGTGTTAGAGGGGGAATAATAACAGAGGCTAAACAGGCGTCTGTCATATTCATTTCTTGGCACTTTGCACACTTTTTAGGTGCATTGCTGATATTGTGTGGTAAGATGTGAATCACTGTGTGTGTTTCTCAGCTTTATGAGAATGTGTCTACGATTATGTCACAAAATGACATAATTAATCCTGCAGCGGTGACTCTGGCATGTTTGCTGGCTTCCACCTAGAAACGCATTCGGCCTTATTAAAGAGTGAATCTGTCTCTCCTGATCCACATGGCGAGAAAGAGAGTGGTGATGTGCAATAATTGGGCTTTCTGGTGGAGTCTGGGCATGTAACATTTTGATATTATTACTTTTTTTTCCCAAATTGCTCTCATCGCTTGAGAGTTTTATGAGAATTTCTGAAAAATGCACATAAAAATGTTGTATTGGATTGTACCCACATGTATGTTAAATGTTATATATAAAATTCACATGATGTGATTACTTGATCAATTGACTAAGCTCCACATAAAATAATTGCAGTTACCGAATCACCTGGATGTTTGGCTGCCTTACCTGTCTCTTTCTCTCTTTCTCTGTCGGCGTGTCACTTCCTCTGAAATACCTGGACGCTATCTAGACTATTTTCAGCCGAGCAATTACATGAACAATTTAAGTTGTCCTGGTTTTTGCCACAGTTGTCTTTCATCCTCCATTTCCCTTTTGCAGAACACTTTCATGCCAGCTCTGGCTCACCTAAACGCACCCTCAACTCTTGTCACTTCTTAAAACAACAACAACACCTCTTCAGTGCCGCCATCTTACCTCTAATTCTACACTTCATTCACCTCTGCCTTGCTTTGCAAAACATCAGTTCCTTCCTGTTGTCTTTTTTTTCTGTTCATTAATTTTTAGTACATCGTATAAAAAAAAATAAAATTATGTTTTTGGTCTATATATTTTTGTTTTCCTTTTATATTGCCCGTTGAATTGTGTTGATTACCACAAACTTATCAAGGGTGCAGGTGCAGATGCATATCTGGTACGTCTCATGTACTTCAAGGCAGGATTGGATTGGACTGTCTTTCATTTTAGTTAAACAATCAGTTGCAGCCCTCTCCTTCTGCTCTATCGTCCAGCCCAGCTGCTCACAGTCAGCCCATCAAATGCACCGCATGAAGAGGCTCACTGACTGTTCTCCGTCCAAGAGTTGGAAAAAAAAAAAACAAAAAAAACATCAACAACAAAGCTCCAGAATAAACAAGAAACACTGACCACAACAATGGGCAGAAAGAGCCTGGCCACCACATTTCCTCCACTAAATGAAGCAGGATTTCCTTTTTCATGGTCTCCTGGCTGACTTCTGATGGCGGCCACTTTCTGGCTTTCCCTCTGCTGTGCCTTACTGCCAGATTCCCCTCCAAACAGCCAGGCAGTAATGGCACATAATGAGAGAGCCACGAACCTGCTTCTAACCCTACACGGTGAGCCGCCAAGGTGGGACACCTGTCATTTATGTGAGTATGTATGTGGGCTATTATGAGACTGTAAGCATGTCTAAAAAAGGATTTAAGACCTCATGGACCACAAAATGTCCTGCTCCTTAGTCTGTGCATGCTAGAAGAAGTCTATCCATACAGACGTGCACAGACCAGACAGGGATGATAAAGGGGATTTAACTGCTCTGATTAGATCTCATTTAAGTGTTTTTAACACTTTAATTAACATAATGTAGCATTGTCTAGGAACTGAAGATTTCCATTAAGACATTTATTTCTGACTAACTTAATTATGCGCTGTCCAAGACTCGGGGCGTTTTTTATGGTTTTCCAGCAGTGAGAAACAATTTCAGCTTTAATGTGCAGAAAAAAATGAAATGTGGCCAGAGGGTGCCAGAAACATCAGTAATGTTTATCTTGAGTGCATTTATACTGTAGTTAACTCAACATTGGACCTCTGGCCTATGAGATAAAATTCAGCCCCTGCACAGTCTTGTAAACACTTGATGCTAATGACCCGACCAAACAAATAAAACAAATAACTGCAGGTCTTTCTTTCCTGCTGATAGCTTGATATTCAGACTAAACTGCCATTTCGTTATCAGTCTGACATTGGTTTCTCATTAGCCATTTTCTGTTGGGGCTGTGAGTTATTTTGCCCAAAGCAATATCTGTAAAAGCTGTAAATGTCCACTTTGTGCCATTTAGCACAGACTGAGCTTTACCTTTAGTCATGCATACTCACCAAAGTTATTTGTTGATTATTTGTTACATGTTCAGCAGTCTCTGGTAAACTATTTAGTGTTACATTTTTGTTGTAACTTCGCTTCAGAACCGTGCTGCTATCAAATAAAGACTCAGCTTTTTCACTTAATCCTCTATCAAGGTGTTCAAGAGGAAAAACAACTATAAGCACTGAGTCTGTGCAACCAATTTCCTCAAGTACCACAGGGACCAAATGATGAATTAAACCTTTTCCCAAAACCAGGAGGGAAAACACCAAAAGCACATTTCTTCTGAAGAAACGCATTCTGTTCGGATTTAAAAGGTGTTATTTCAGTTGTTCAGTTTACAACAGCCCTTTATAACTGTGTTGATATCGTCCATGTCCTGCACCGCGTTCGTTCTGATCCAGGCTCAAACGCTCTGGGACAGTTAGAAGATGTTCCCAACCGTAGAGTCATCTACACAGGCATGGATTGTCTTTCTGCAAAAACAGGGACAAGTTTAATTGATTGACAAAAAATTTAGTTGTGGGCGGCGGTATAGACATCTGGAAGCAGCCCAGAGCACTGCACAAAAATATGCACAATCTGTTCCACCTGTAATTGACTGAATCAAGCATGATTAAGAGTCACTACGGTGAGTTTGTTCCTCTGCAGATGTAGAAGAGCAGGGTGCAAGGACAACTTGCTGTCACATTGGTCAGCTACATTGTGCTAAATAATAATAAATGTATTAACCCATATTTACCACTAGAATAGGATTAATTTTTTTCTCTTCTCTTCACACATTGTGTATGCCAGTGGGCTTATGTGCGTGCTTATGTTTTATGTTACAGAGATTGATGGAGTTGAAGGCCAGTGGGTTGCACAGTTGTGTGGGTGTAAAGCCAGCAGCCCTCTGTCAGCCTGTCAAAAAACTGAGGCATGCCAGCAGCTGCGTGTGTGTCACCTTCTGTGTGTGTGTGCATTTGAAAGTGTATATTTGTGTGCAAGTATCGTGTGCGAGCGCTGGTGTGTGTGAGTGTCTGTATTTGACATGGGGACAGCCTGGTCCAGTGCCAACAGCCCAGCATGAGCCAAGTTTCCTCTCGATGTGACACCTGCTGGCCATGGGCAAGAACAGGACACACTGGGGATGGCCCTGATGGATGGTGGCGACTAGGTGTGTGTGTTTGTGTGTGTTTGTGTGTGTTTGTTTGTGTTTGCGTGCGCCATTTGTGTAAAGACAAATCTATCACACATGTACAGCTTCACACTGTGCATCTATGAATGTTTAAGCAGACATCTGTGCGCGCGTGCCTGCGTGACTGAAACGTGCATGCTGGAACCCAAAGAATTAACGGGCTCCTTTGGTATGGGACTGAAAAATAGAGAGAGGGAAGCCCCAGGCACTTTAACTGCAGCCTCACAGATAAGTGAGTCTAAATCTGCAGCCTTTTATGCTTTCATCTGTCCATCCATCTCCCATACACACACACACACCCTGGTCTCTAAACTCTATCTAAAGCTCAGTCTGTATTCCTCATAAATATCTTCACTTCTTGAGTTTCCTCATTCCATTTTTTAAATCTCATCAAACATTTCCTAACGTCATTTACTCTGTGCTGAGAGGTACCTTCTTTTCATTCCTGTTCAATGCCTCCCTTCTCCTATTCATCTCGTCATTTACCAATATCAGTCAATATTTCTCTTCCCTCCTTCATCATTTCTCCATTTTCCTCCTCTCTCTTGCTTCTCTCATGTTTTTTTTTTTTTTTTGCTTCACTTGTCTCAAAGCTTGGCCATTGTTTTCATTCTCTGCGCTAATCTGCTAACAGCAGACATTGCTGCACAGACACATTGGCGCGCAGGCTCACGTGTGCACGTCCACACACAAGCGTCCGGACACATGCGCGCAAAATCATACATACTCACAAAGAGCACAGAGTGCAGCAGCCCCAGACACGAGGGCTTAAACAGCGGTTAATCCTCTAGCACAGTGTTTCTGTCTTCCACAGGGCATTGGGCCCGGTGCCATCCATGGAGATCAGTGTGTATTCACCTCCCATCCACTCCCCTTCCATCCACACAAACACACACTGCAGCCCTGTCACGAGCACCACAACACCACTCCAAATTCCAGGTATGAGAAGGGCAACGTGAAAGACAAAAAGCATTAATAACGGCAGGAAAATTAAATATGTACTTTGGCATATGAATAAGGAGGACGCATACTGTTATATGCATACTGATGCAGTGCAGTTACAAACAGGAAAAAAAATACAACAATGTGACACTACGTGGCTGATGAGATTGAAAGAAACCTCGTGCCTACACTGAGCATGAGGGGCTTAAAGTAGCTTTCGACAAGCCTCTGACTCACGAAGAAAGGAGAGAGGAGAACGGCAAACTGAAATGAGAGAGAGAAAGAGAGAGAGGGAGTGAACAAGTGAACAGAGTAAATATGGGTCTTTTGAGTTTTGGCCAGGCAGACAGATTGGCTCCACATCAGAAACACAGCACATGAAAAGAGGAAATCTGGGCGATTTCTCCATTTGCCACGGAGGAGGCCTGCACAAATGAAACTATCATCCATGTGCACCCCCACAAGCCCCTCTCAACGTCGCCTTCCAGGAATCCTCCCTCCCTCTGTTTGTCTGTCTGTCTGTCTTTCACTCCAGCTCCTCATGTCTCCGTCTCTCTCCCCTCTCCACCTCTAACTCCGTTGTAGCCCGGCCGCCTCTCTCTCACCAGCAGTGCCTCTGTCACACCTTTTCTCCACTCCATATGTTAATCTGTTTCTCTGTTTCTCTCTATTTCATTACCACTATCTCAGAGTTTTTCTCTCTCCCTGTAGCACCCATTCCTTCACTCGGCTCTATCCGTGGGAGAATGAGGTGCTTTAATGAGTCTGTTCTTTCGCCCTCATTAGAGGGTGGACAATGATTGATGCAGGGAGGAGGTGAGAGGACGCAGAATGAGAGACTGTGTGCACATGCAAACACAAGCAAACACACACACAAAAGTGCACAATCAACACCTTGACCAGATTTATTTGCGTGCGTGTTTTTGTGATACTTCAGTGGAAATGCCTGCCTCACTACATCTGAGAGAGATGGCCACTTTGCCAGGGCCTGATGGGAGGAACAGTTGGTAATGATCAATTGGCAAACACATATGTGCGTGTGTATGTGTGTGAGTGTTTGTATGTGTGTATGTTTGTGCATTAGTAAATAGCAGTGTCTGTGGAGGCAGTATAGTTTTGTTTGTCCCCCCCCACCCACCCACTGAGCTCCATAGAGGTTTTGGGTGAGACCATTTTAGAAGAAATGCGCCTCTCTCCATTAACAAAAAATACAGAGACACTAAACTAGACTGGAAGAGGGAAAGAAAGGGATGCCACCAGGAAAAAAAAGTGTGAAGAGATTCCAAATCAGTGTGCGATTTCACATTCTTATCACACATACACACACACACGCACATTTTGATGAGCCAATCAGCACCAGGCCTCTTTGGGTGAAGAGGTAATTACAAAGTGCTAATTGGATGTCATTATTATTAGCCCTGATGAAGGGGAGAGGGTGGAGGGAAGGAGGGCAGAAGACAAAACCAAGGACCTCAGAACATGACAGTTCATGACAGAGAAGCTTGAGTGCATTTGTTACAATAAGGTAAAGACCAAGTGATACAATTTACTAAGCATCTAAGAGTAAAACTAATCAGAAGATCAAAGATCAAACAGTTTTGATTAAAGCCCAGCTGATAATGGATTTCGAGAGATGCTTGAAATAATACAAAGTCATTGACTTTGAAACAATAACTTGAGAAAAAAATCTCTAAACAAAGCAAGCAATAGCAAACACAGAAATACAAAACTTTTTTTTTGATGAACAGTAATTGTAAGTGAAATTAAAAAAATCATAAATACTGTAAATGATGCAAATGAAACAAAGCAATACTAAGCTTGAATTGAAAGTGAAATAAATTAATCAAATATAAATGTAAAATATACATAAAATGCTGGTGCAGTGGTTAGCACTGTCGCCTCACAGCAAGGGGGTTCTGGGTTCGACTCTCGGTTGAGGTAGGCCCTTCTGTGTGGAGTTTGCATGTTCTCCCTGTGTTTGCGTGGGTTCTCTCCAGGTACTCTGGCTTCCTCCCACCATCCAAAGACATGCATTAGGTCGGTAGTGTGTGAATGTGTGAGTGAATGTTGTTTGTCTTCTATGTGGCCCTGCGACTGACTGGCGACCAGTCCAGTGTGTAACCCCGCCTTCGCCCTAAGACAGCTGGGATAGGCTCCAGCACCCCCGTGACCCTGAGTGCAGGATACAGCGGGTTGGAAAATGGATGGATGGATGCTACTAGTAAAACATGCTTTGTGCTTTATTTTCTCAGGCTTACATCAATATGAGGTCAAGTGATTCCCTTATATTATCATAGGACATTACAGACAACACATTTGCATTAACGTATAAAAAAACAATTCAGGAGAGTAAAAGGGGATATTAGACAAATGCATAAACACAGAATGAATCAACTGTCCTGTATTTGACCCTGAAATTCACAAATAACATTGCATGAATTTTTCATGTGTTTGAGCATTTGATATCAGAGGGAACCCTAATAAACAAACAAAAAAAAAAAACAAACTCGGCGGCAGACGGGCGGTGACAGGCAGATGAAACGCAAGAGGAAACATAAAAATACTGTTTTGCCGTTATCATGCTTTTAAAAAGAGGCCAAGCGCTGAAAGTGAGATGGAGATAGAAAAGGTACGGAAGAGGGGTGGTGAGAGGCTGAGAGCGAGTCACAGGCAGAACTCGGGTTTGAGCTGAACATCAATCGCCAAGATGAGAGGACAGAGGAGGCATGAAAAGGGAAAAAGACAGAGGGGGAGAAAGGCGAAGCGACAGGGAGTTGTTTGATGAGTTCATACGAGTCAGGTCCTGGGTGGCCTGGAGTCAAGGATTAACCACTGTGGAAAAGGCTGAAAGGTCAGTATTGATTGACACTTTGGCTTTATAGATAGAAGATCCCAGTTTTGCATGTCCATGATGCAGCACTCTTTGCCACAAATCTTTAACAAAAGCTTTACATTGATTTGTTTTCTAACCCTAAATATATATATTTTTTAATCAAACAAGTGAATATATACCCCTAACCCAAACTTTGAACTGAACGCTAATGCAGAGCCTTCATACAAACCACAAACCTGACTCTTGATCCCTTAATAGAAAAATATAGGTATTATTAGGACAGACAACGTTCTTTTGCACTTGTTTCCTCACACTGTTGCAGCCGCAGGGAGTACACAGAGGATGGCAGTGGGGTATTATCAGGAATCTAAACTATGTTTGCATTTTTGTGGCAAATCGTTGCATCAACATTGCCCTTGTACTATATCCACCTTCCTCTGCTCTCTGTTTTCACATAAACAGGAACAAATGGCATTTTATCTCTCTCTGGTTGTGATAAGTCTGTCACATGGACCTCTCCTCCCGCTGAAGCCGAGTCCTCTGGCCTACGGCTTTTACAGCCTTCAACAGTGCAGAATGACAACATTTGGTGAGACAGAGCTGCAGCATTTGTTTTTTGTTTTTTCCTTCCACAGAGTGTGTCTTAATTTATATACTGTGCTGACTACTTGTACCAGTTCCCAACACGGCTCTACAGCCCACATAATGCACTCTGCATAATACAGAAGTCTATACAAAGGACTGGTATCAGAGCTTTTTTACCACCCAACAGCTTGTCTGTGCATGGTAAATTGCACTTATATGCACAGTAAAATACAACGCGTGTGAGCTTGTGGCTGTGCTGTTGCACGAAAGGCATAGCGATGTGCAAATGACTGCTCATTTGAAGGTGAAAATAAGTGACTGAGACCCTTCAGCCACTGCAATCAATCACTAGAGCGGATCAATGGCGTGCGGTTCAGCCCAGCCAGCACTGCAGAAACAAGAGGTGTGGCGGGTTCGTGTGTGTGTGTGTGTGTCCTGCAGGTACAGAGTAAGAGGAAGACAGAAAGCAGCTGAACGAGAGAGTGAGTAGAAAGAGAAGGCTGAATGAATTAGATTACAGCGTGATATGGAGCCCATATCAGATGCTGTGTTCTGCCTCTTCAGCTCCACAGAGCCGCAGCATGTGACACGCGGGTGATTGTCTAAAAAAAGACGACCATGATGAGGATGATGATGCAGATTCCCATCAAACTCTGAAAAGGTCTATTGATGAACGGTCACGTCTGAAGCATGTGAAGAAAACCACATCAATCCGTTTTTCGCCTTTCGTCGAGCGCTCGCCGCCCTGTCCGCAGTCTGTCTGTCTTCAAGCTAAACCTCCAACACTTTCACGCCCTTTCTCACGCTCTCTGAATAAAGCTCTATGTCTCTCAGTCGCTCCCATCAAACACTATACTGTAATGCAGTTTACAGGGCTGTGGTCTGGACACCAGTGGAATAGAGAAAAGGCCGATTCCTGAGTCCAGTATCACATTGGCAACAGATTTCTAATAGACCTGCTTCTCTTTCTCCTCTTGAACCAAGCAGAAGGTGTGATAATATAATTAGAGGTAGGTTAGAAGTATTTTTCTGCAGTTCACCCTGTTCGGGCTTTTCTGTAGAGGTGTCATTTACTCAGGCGTGAATGTGAAAACTGACCTCCCAGTGGTGGCTGTAGGTGACGCACGGAAGCCTGTGTGACTGGAGTGTTTTCTGGGTGAGAAAACTGAAAGAATATATGCACATCTTGTAATATTTGGTTAAAAAAAACTAAATGTCATTGTTTTATTTGTTTTGAATATTAATAAATAGTAGATGAAAATTAAACTCCAAAAAGGTATTATACAATAAGTTTGCATTTTATTTTCCTTTTTTTCTTCACTTTCTAGAACTTTTTCTGGTTTGTTGTCATCATTGGAGGACCTTGTTTAACAATACGCTATGGCAACAGCTGCGTCTTGTTGTAGGAGGAAGCTACTGTGCTTCACATGTGTGGAGACATCAAAGTGCGAATATGGTTTTAAACCTGTTTTTCGTTTTTCATTAACAAGTACGACAAAGTTCTTGCACAGTTGAAAGCGCTCATGATAGGTGCATATGAATAAAAACTCTTGATTGTAAAAAATTAATTTTATGAATACATTTCACCTGATTAAAATGAATATAAATTTTACTATTTTATTCACTCATTTTATTCAGAACACAGCGTTCTAAATAAAGTGAAGACGGGTGATCGACAATTTGTAGGATTCTTTGTCTTTTTTTCCTCTGAAACGGTAAAAATACTGTATATAAAAACTGAAAACAAAGAGCCTTATCAATATGCAAGACATCTTTTCCACTGATCAACTAAAATGACCTTGAAAGCCCCAAATCCCTCAAAGAATCAAATCACCGGGAAAAACACTCTCGGGGAGATGCAGAAATACAACACAAAGTCATCCTTGGACAAGATTTACTGCGATAGTTTGTAAGGTCCATACCCTGCGGATATGATTAAGAGAATAAACTATATTTAGGTCAGTGAGATGCATGTGAGATGTGAGACACAGGTTTGGGGTCTTGTTAGAGAGAGTACATGGATTAGAACTGTTGTGTGGAAAAATGGCTCCGGGCCTCCTGCGACTGACTGAACTCATCTTCTGTAGTAAGTTACCGTCTACCTTTTCTAGAAAACACACTGCAGAGGACACAAATCCATGGGTACATACACACACACACGCGCGCGCGAGAGTGTGCAGCTGGTGAAGTGCCTGGTCAGCCGGAGGAAGCCATGAACTGGAGATGAACCAATGAACTGCATTTGTTCCGGTAAGAGATCCACCACTGGGTTGGCACGGCAGCCGCTGAGGTGCATTAGATGGCAGAGGGATGGACTGACTGGGCGTATTGATCTTTGGCTGGGTGTTTTTTTTTTTCCCAGTGTAGTCAGCCAGGTGTTAAGTGTATGAGAAGATATGAGATAAAGGTGTTAACAGGCTGCTGCGGAGGAGCAAATGAGGGTGATAAAATAGACTGAATGGATGCAAGCTGGATGCAGATTGTTGGACTAAAGCAACCCAATGCTGTCGTTAGCGTTATGACATAGGTACATATGGGTGGAAAAACATTATGCTGCAACAATATGTCAGTGTTGTGGTTGTGGGTTGCTCTGCTGCCCTCAAGTGGCCAACAATAGTACTTTCTACTTTAAACACTTAAAATGACCCATATCTACATTGTCTTTTTGGTGGTTGTATAAATAATGACTGTTGAAGTAGCATGATATTGTAAGGGTTTCTTCTGGGAATAACCACAATCTTTTCCCAACCATAACCAAGAAGCTTTAGTTACCCTGATTAAATCTTTTAGAAACAGTTACGTGAGTTTGGAGGGTGTTGGTGCCTCTTGACAGGGGTATCTTGTATCTTGGTATGCCGACTTGTAGCTTCAAGTATCACCTGAGAGATTTCTCCTGTCTTGGCTCTCACACCTCTTTCAAAACCTCTCTGGATTAATATGAAAAAAATGTGTTGCCAAGCATTAAAAACAAGACTGTTTTTCTTAGTTCCCATTTTAAAGATACATGGTTTTCACAGGAAATTGCCAGCATTCAAATTTTCACTTGTGAGTCTTGTTTGTGATTTGAAGATGGTCCCCCAGAGGAATGAGTCAATGGTAATATTAGCAGTCAAGATGGAAACGTTTCCACAGCCCAACTTTCTCCTCCTTTCCAAAGGGTTTCTTGGCCTGCCATTCTATCTGTGGAAGAGACACCCAATATCGATCTGGCTCTGACACATCACCGATGACTCACTGAAGGGGGGAGAGAGAAAGGGAATTTGTGTGTCAGTGTGTGTGTGAAAGAGAGAGAAAGAGGGAATGAAAAAGACGTGGATCCTCAAAGTGGTCCCTGAAACTCTATAATGTTCTGTCAGCTTGGACAATATCTAGGCCTATATTGTAGCTCTTTTTTTTATTTTTCATGCTACGATTTGAAGCTAACAACCTGTTCAAGATGATGGCCATGCAGAATAGTTGATTAACACATGCGCACACATACTTTCCACAGAGTCTAGGTCTCTGCTTAGACATAGAAACTCTCCCTCCCTCTATTTTTCTTGCGGTTGTCTCTGCATATTTCTCTCCTTGTGCCTTTATATGTCACCGATCGCCTCCTCTTCCTCACCCGTGGCTCTCACCGTCTCGGCCTGTGGCGTCACTCCCTCTCGGTTTGAAGGAGATGACTGGGCGCCGTGTACAGATTAGGTCCAAGCGCGCCTCACTTTGTGTGCGACTACGAGGCCAGTGGCATGGTTGAAAGCTGGACTCCAACACATTAGATGAGTCATTACACCGGGGAGAGCGAGGGAGCAAAGGGGAGGAAGAGGGTGGAGAGAGCACAGGTAAAAACAAAATATTCCCCCTCTCAGAAAACGATTCCTGACATGAAAGAAAAGCTTATGACTGACTATTTTTGATGATCTACGTGGATTGTTATTTATATATAAAAGATGCTCCCTCCCTCCCCCACAAATACCTGTTTTTTTGGTTATATTGAGTAATGAACATTTTCTTTCAAAAATGGTTATCTGGTAATGAAAAGCCTTCAGCAAGACAAGAGGAATGGAGAGGAAGGGGGTATTAGAAAGTGAATGAATGGAGCAACGAAATTGGAAATGAGAAAAAAGGAAAATGTGACGAAAAAGAGTGCAAAAAAAAAAGGGCAAGACATGTTATTTGGAGAGAGAAGGGGGGAGAGAGAAACAAAGAGGCAGAGAAAATAACTGCGGCAGACACTTTATTCTCTCTCGGTTTAACAATGCAAGGTAGTGTTCCAGAGCAAATCACAGACAGCCTGTGCATACTAATATATTAATACTCCAGTCATTACTGCTACCCTCAGCACAATGGTAAATATTCCCCTAATTGCACATCACAGATAACACTACAGCTTTATGTTGTCCACGTGTGCCTTTGTGCGGGTATGTTTGTGTGTTTATCCATATTTGTGTGACTGCGTGGGGGTAGGGGGGTTGGATGAAGTTAATTGGCTGCCACAGATAACAGGGCCGTGTCACGTTCCACTGCTCTGCTCTCAGCCGGGTTTGAACATGTTTTAAATCAAATTTAAGGAAATAGAAATAAATTACCGTGATGATCGTAAATATCATAACAACATCATTTGGCTGAACGCTGTGTGCTGAAACGATTAGTTGATTCATCAGTCGTCAGGAAGCAAATTGCTACTAGCTGGCTCGATTTTATGAAAGGATTTGCCTCCTCTCACTGTTTTATACGATTAGAAATAAAACAAAAATGGGATATCTTTGGGGCGATAGACAATGGTTGGACAAAAGAAAGAATTTGCGGGAATTACCTCGAGCCCATATCATCTTTGTATGATTTGCTGATGGAATTTTTCACTGTTTCCCACATATTTTATAGACCACACAGTTAATCAATTAATTAACAGCACTAAGAGTCTGCAGTCATGTTAGCAGCTCTGTGAGGTTGTACTTAGGCACAGATGTGCTTTGAGCTAAACGCCGACATCAGCATGCTCACAAAGACAACATGCTGATGATGCAGGTATAATGTTTACTATGTTCATCAGATTAGTTCCAAGTGTTAGCGTGCTCATTAATTAGCCCTAAAAACAACTTAGAGTTGAGGCTGATGGGAATTCTCACCAAGTGATGGGACTGGATGAAAAGAAACCATCAATTCATCCTGAGAAGGACGAATATCTGAATCTGATTTCATGGCAAATCATCCAACAGTTGTTGGGACATTTCACTCCAAAAAACACCATGAATATCACAATGGCAGCAAAAAGAAAGTCAAAGGTTCATCAAAGTAATCAGGCTTAAAACCCCAAACATTCCTCACTGTTAGAAGCAGAAACTTTTCTCCATCTAATATGGAAATACTCTTTTGTCTTACCTTTGTGGTATCAATCTCTGCAGCTGTGTTTATTAGGAGATAAGTCTCTCCTGCCACTGGGTATAATCCAAACATGAGTTTGGACTTGGATTAAGCAGCTTTATTGGCGCCTCAAGGATTAGTCTCCACCATAGGGAAAGTTGGACACAGCCTGATTTTGCTGAATGGTTAAAAGTAAGGATGGACATGGCCACTTTGTGAATTTCTGATTTCTAGTACTGTTACTTATCAGGGGAATTGTAATACCGTTATCAGTACTCAGCTCTTTGATGCTTTACTGTAAACTGCATCACTGGATGCTGGAACAGCCAATAAAAAACTACATTACAAGAGGCCACTGTATCTGACAGTTAACGGTACAATGTCTGAAAGTATCTTGCATAATGCTGCTTACTTAGCCAAGGATGCAGCCTAATGTGACGAATGCATCCAACTTTTGTTTACACTTCACAAACCGATGAGTACTCCCTCACTGTGGGCAGAATTGACGTCGGAGTGACACAAGCGCACTAACCACCCTAAAATATGGGAACAATTCTCTGAAACGGAATAAATGAGAGAAACAAACATAATGTCTGTTCCCCCTCACCAAACACTTTACTCAACCATCCAGCCTTGTTTTCATTCATGAATATTACATAGCCCGTGATTGGCTGCCAGATCATTACACTGATGAGTGAGAGCAGGCCATCTGGTGGCAGTGAGAGGGTTATCACGACTCCACTACCACTAAGCAGCCCACACTTGTGAACAGGTTTGCTGAGAGAACAATGTGTTTCTGTGTCTGTGTGTGCAGCTGTCTTCACCCAGCTGTGTTTGAATGTGTGCATACAGTAGGGAAGAGATAAGAAAGTCCCTGGCTTCTTAAATACAGAGTGTGCAGCAAAAGCCCCTCCAGAAACACAATCTCTGGGGTAGCTTTGGCTCTCCAGAGGAGAGGCGGGCAGGCAGGCTGTGTGAGGTATCTACCCAGCGGGAGAGAACTCGTGACAGGCTGCTTGCGACGGCATCCTGGCCCCCTTTCCTGGAACTCACCGCTCACACAGGTGTTGGGCTCAGGTGGGCGAGAGGAGAGGAATCTTGGCAGGCAGGTAGAGCCGAAGAAGAAGTGCAGGCAGGATCGTGGGCGGCGGAGAGAGAAGCAATGAGGGAGGAAATGGAGGAAAGGAGGAGAAGGTAGAATTGGGTACAGTAGGGCTGATTTCATTTAGTCAGGTGAGAGAAACTTACTGGGGACTATTTTTCTGCTTACGTCACCTTACACCGAATGGTTAAAAAAAAAAAAAAAAGGTGCCTTTCTTCAGCTTCCTCTCTGGCTCTCGCTTCTTTTTTTCCCCGCACTCTAAAACAAGCCTATATTCATCTCTGGGGAAAACATGTGAATGAGGAGAGCTGAGAGGTACTCAGCGTCTGTCCTGCTTTTACATCCTGCACACACACACACACACACACACACACACACACACACAGACATACAAAAACACGTCACACTCATTCACTATTTAAGGAATAGCAGTCACTACAGAGGAAAAAAGAAGAA
>JBAJHX010000049.1:10270824-10290323 GCA_037176925.1 Amniataba percoides | reverse complement strand
AAGATCACTAATGAAGAAGTTTTACCTTTAATCTGTACAAAAATGAAAACCGTAAAAATGACAGTAAAAACAATTGGTGCTTTTATAGTGGCTTTAAATGAGACTCCCAGGCAGCCTCACCGTATCAACAAGATGCCAGGAAGTCGTTGCTCCTGGCAAAGAAATTGTGCCAAAGTTTTAATTACTGAGCTTTGAGGTCTTTAATGCTAAGCTATATTCCATGTTCACCGCACACATGAAAATGGTATCGGTTTACAAATACGACTTTTTTCCCCAAAATGTCAAAGTATTCCTGTAAGGATTTTTACTAATTACAACTTTCTTTGCTTCAGCATGATCATTGTTAGGTAAAAATAAAAGCTTAACTGACTGCACAGATACTCTCCATGGTATATTCATTTTGAGATACACCCTGTTGGTAAAGTATTTATATCAGTGCCATTATACTCATTATAAACCTAATGCTCAGGCCTGTCTGAAAGTAGCGTTACATGGTTTTGTCGTGATTCGTGCAGGGGGAGTTGCCACATTGCAGAGATCACTGCAACAGATCAGAAGAATATGAATATCTATGGTAACACAGATGGTCCAAATATCGTATATCCGTGTCCCCTTTCCAGCCTTGCTGGTTTGGTAATTGAAGCATAGCTCAGGGAGAATGGTGTATGTGTCTAGAAACCTGAGTTCAGCTTCTGTGGGATGTATAATGTGGAATTTGGAAGATATAATGTTTCTTTGTTGGTGTGCGTGGGTATGTTGGTGTGTGGTATGTTTTTAGAGGCTGTAGGGGGTGTTTCGAATATGGGAAGAGGAAGACAAATGGGTTTACTCTGCGTTGATAGTTCAGTGCCATCTCTCCTCACATCCCTCCATCCCTCTCTCCCCTTGCATCGTTAGAGTTGTTGTCTGGGTTTGCGGGGCCCCGTGGTGTGATATTGAACACGTTGTAAAAGACTCACGCCCTGCACATTAGAGCAGCCGACACACACCGACACACGGAGAGCAAGACATCGGCATAAAGACGGCGCATGTGTCAGAACGTCTGAGTTACTGCAGGGCTGTCTGGGGCAGCAGTGCAGAGAGGACAAAGCAGGGAAACAGGGAGGAAGGGAAGAAAAAAAGTTTTTCTATCCTGCTTTAATTTTCCTGTGGGACACTGGGGGAGGGGCGGCGTTCAGCAGATCAATAGTGAAGTTTGTCTCTGTCAATGCAGAGTTCGGCTTGGAATAGAAGAGGAACAGGAAGAGTGGAAACATGCAACTATTCCTAGCTCTTCTGAATGATGAAAAATCTCTGAAAAGGAAACAAAAGAAACTCATTGTTCTTCCAAACATGTGAAAGTCACACAAATACAACAAACGTTCAACAGAGATATAATCCATTAATAATGATATAATCCTGATACAAAACATAATCAATGCTAGGTCTCTTGCCTTATCATATATAGTTGTTTTTGTCCAAAATTAATATTTAAAAAAAGGGGCACTGCAACATCTCTGAGATACACAGATATTTCAATGATAAACAAGAATTTATTCTTTTGTAGGTGGGCACCTTAAGCTGTTGATCTCTATTTCTAGCACGGGATGCATGATGACACTGAGTGCCACCAACTGTAAATTCCTCACAATCATGGAAATGAAAAATAGGTCACCCCACTCAAATTAATCTTTTTTTTTTTTTTTTTTTTTGCAGGCAATCACACGTGCTCGCATCATGGGAGCATGCAAAGGGTTACTGAGTACGTCTGTGCACTTTTTGCTGATTAGTTTTGGCAAGCCAAATGTGGATTCTGGCTCAGAATTAAGCAGGGTAACCAGCTGCCATTCATATGAGTTGTGGGCGAGTAAGATTTAACTATGATAAACTGTGAAAAAGGCTGAAACTGCAAAGGCAATAAAGAAAACAGATTTTGAAGATGTCCTGCCATAGCAAATATATTTAGACTGCAAACTGCGAGGGCTCTGAGATTCTTGTTAGGCTGAATTTGTGAATGTCTGCTCTGGTTTTTGCAGAACACTGTGAGGGCACTGAGGGTAATAGAAGACAGAGATGTAACAGCATCGTATTTGGTAGTTTCAATATCATATAATCGGCGAGGAGTGGTTTCCCAGGAAACTGCATTCGGGCTTGTAGCCACTGCAGCCTGTCAGTGAGCACTTTTCTAGTAATTCACCACGCACACTGGGAGCAGACAGGATTTTACCCACTTAACTGGTGCTGACACACTGTAACACAGTCACACAATATGCTACTGACCCATAATCGTAATAATTTTCCTTTTGAAGTGCTGAAGTGTGTACTGATTAAAGAGCTTGCCGATTGGTTCAAGGACTTGGATTCAATCTCCCGCGTTAGAAACAAAAGTCCACCTGGTTGAAACACTGAATATCAATGTCAGTTCAAAAGACTGCCCTGTGCAGTCCCTTGGAAAGTTCTCAAGCAAAAATAAAAATGTCTTTTATGTTCAATAAGGTTTATAAATATAATAAATTATAACAATAAAGTATCCTCCCGTTGTATCTTTATGTGTGAAGTCAAGCCGCTTATGTTCTGCCAAAAAATTTTAAAAAATAAATAAAAAAATAAAAGGAGCAAGAGCGAAATAGCTTTTCTTGGTTTCGAAGCGCTGCCTGCCACACTGTTTTGACTGAGCTCCTCTGCTCTCACTCTGTGTGTTCCACCACCCACCAAACAGCCTGAAGACTTGATTTGAACTCTGGCATGAGAGCAGCTCATTATTGCAATGGCACAGAGGTGGGGAGAGAATCAGATGATCCAAAATTAAATTTACATAAAGTAACCTTGAGGTGAAATGTAACAGCTGATGGCATTAGTGAGAGAATTAAAACGACACCCTCCATATTCTTTTATTTCCTCACATTCTCTGTCTCCCTTAATCCTGTGAAGTCAAGGATTTAGTGGGAAGAGATTGATTATCAAGTGCTCTCTGACACAGAGGAGCAGACATTTACCTCCTCCCTCCTTCTGGCTTCCTTCTTCCTCCTTTCTTTTCCTCTCCTCCCCTACTTCTCTCCTGTCTGCGATACACAGGGAATCGATACACCCAGCGTCAACATTATAACAACATTATATCAATTCTGTCAGTGCAAAGGCAGGCCGATCGTTACTGCAGAGATGAGCGCTGGCTGTATCAGTTTGGGCTGAAGCAGCACTCTGATTGGCAGAGTGCGACATTGATTTATCTATTACTGAGAGGAGATAGCATTAGTGTTTATCACACGGGCTTGATGTCCTGCCAGGAAGAAGTTAGGGACGGCAGTGCTGTGAGAGTGTGTACAGTAGGTGTGTGTGAGTTTTGCAGGGTTATGTATATTTAATTTAGCCTACAGATCTGAGTGTGAATGTAGGACTTAATGTGTGTGAGGGTGCATTCTGGACATTAACAATTCCTTTTTAATTACAAGGCATGAGACAGGTTAAATGGGCTCTACTGCCTGTGGCAAGTTTAAAGGTCAGACTAGAGTGAATGCAATATGGCGTTCCTGTGCTGAAGGGATGACATGGAAATATCTTAGAGGGAAATTACTTAAATGACTTAACAAAGCAGACGAATCCTGAATCTGGATTTATGAAAAACAAAAATAAAGAAAAAGCATAACAGAAACAAGAGAGGGCATAGCTTTAGTAACGGTTGCCGGGAAACTGTTTTCATCTGGCCTGGTTGCCCCTGTTGACAACCACTTGTCCTATGTTAAAAAAAAAAAAAAGGCTGTATCACTTGTCCTTGTCGTGGAATCTCCTGCCAAGGTGAATCAGAGTGCCGCTGTCACATTGATTCACTCTGTCTGCCATGTTGAAACAAGTGAAATTGTCCAACGATTATCTGCCAGCTTCATAGAGTAACATGCAAGACGATACCGGCACTGATACAGCCAGACCTGGATGATTTAGAAGTACACACTTCTACCACAGATTGAAGGTAAAAATAAACCCAGGACAGTGTGCTAAAAGAAGGAGCTCAATGGACACTTGAGAATATTAATGAAGCAAACAGGAACACTTTGATGAATTCACAGAAAACTTCATCTCATTTGCTGCATCTCCAGATCAAAAATAATCCTACTTTCATATGAGTAACATATTACAGACAGAGAAAGTAACATTACAAATTCAACAAGGAAGTGTTAATATATTTTCACTGAATTCACCTGATATTTCAAACTGATATTTAAATTTTTTTTCAATGGTCGGACATTCTTAATTCCAATTAAAATGCAAGGTATGCTGTATCATTTCAAGTGAAAAAAAATCTAAATATTGCAAACCACCTTCTTGTTTTTTGCCAGCCAAAGGCTTATGCGTGCCTGCCTGCCGGGCAACTATTCAGAAACCTCCCTGAAAAGGTGTAGTCCTGCTCTGTTCCCCTTCCTCTGCCTTCCCCTGCTCAATCCACTCGCCCGAAGCATTATGTGAACTCCAGTGAGTGCCCGTCCATGAGCAGATGAGAGGGTAAATCCAATCTGTTAAAAAGCCACAACTCAACTCCAGAGCCATATGGCCACCATCCAGCACTTGACCCAATTCTGTGCAGCACTGCAGTTGAGCTGCCACACAGCACTCGTAGAGTCTTTTGTTTTTTATTTTGGGAACAAATGTGTCTTTTTGTCATGTGCGTGTGCCTCTTTTGCGCAAAGGAAATGATGTGTGTAGAAAAATACTGTCTGGGATTATTTCAGTCTGCACATGTGCCAAGGTGCTAATGAATGAGCTTATATGCATGTGCTATTAGTCATTACTGAGCCTGTTAGTGCATGCCCCTTATTAAACTCTATGCATTGTGCGTGTTTGCATTCACTTGAGCCAGTGCTTTGCTCAGTCTTTTGCAACAGGAGAGCACCATGTCAACGAGCCACTAGATTACTGAGGCATAATTAAGGTTTCACGGCCTGCAACAGATTTGGAGCAATGGACATCATTGCCCCACACTTAGATAACGTGCCCTAAATATTTAGACTTTATTGCAGGTCGTACGGCTGAGAGCAGAT
Organism: Amniataba percoides; assembly: GCA_037176925.1. Lineage (NCBI taxonomy): Eukaryota > Metazoa > Chordata > Actinopteri > Centrarchiformes > Terapontidae > Amniataba > Amniataba percoides. The sequence goes on along the minus strand of JBAJHX010000049.1, from coordinate 10,285,314 downwards.
GCAAACACCTGTAAGCTGTAAGAGTTGATTCCAAATGGCAATAACAGAAGGATGTCAGTGGAACAGCTTTAACACGTCTAAATGCCTGAATACCAACGCTTACTGTACAGAATGTGAGTATGGATGAATTTTGTTGGCAGAATAATTAATGAACATGCTCCGCTGGGTTAATTATAGCTTTGCTTCAGAGGGCAAATGTAAGAAAAGTATTGGACGTGCATTTGGGTGGCTCACACAACAGAGAGAGGAACAAAGAAGATAATAGAAACCTGTTCTAACTTAACCTTTCAGACAGCACTCGGGAGACAGACAGAAAGAAACAGCTGAGGAAGTTAGCACATCTCGCTTGCCTTAAAGATAAAGTCAAGTTAAAACATTTTCAGGAGGAAAAAAAACTGACTGATATTGAGAAATAAAGAGCTAAGAAATAGAGATAGGGATTAGGATTGAGAAACAAATGGAAAAACTGTCTTGAAGGAGGTCAAACTTCAATCATCTGAGATGCAAAGATGTTACAGAGGATGTTTTTACTGCGCAAGTCCTTTAACGCCATTAAAAAAACAGAGAAAGAGAAGAGAGCGTGTGCAGAGGAGTAGGTGTATAGCGATGGAGAAAAGTAATCCAACATTCCTTGCTGTCAATATTTCATTGGTTATTTTACTGACATGTGACTCTTAAAAATATGTGCTTCCTTTCTCTATTCCCTTAGTGCTGGTCTCTCTCTATTGGTTTCTCTTCCTCTCTTAAGTTATCCTCCTGGTCCCTGCATAAACATTTTTGTTTCCACACCATCTCACCGCTACCACCACCACCACGCATTTGCCTGTCTTTATTTGAACAGATAAAAGTGCTGTCGCTCTTTGACAAGACACACTTGGCTGCTTCCTCCTCTGAGAGGAGGAGAAAGTTAGTAAGTGAGTGATGGGAAGAGGAGAAGGCTGATATATGCGGGTACAAAAGTTCGCTGCGTTTATGCAGCCTTTGATCAGTCGAGCACCTGTCTGCAGCCCCGAGGGCCACCATAGTTCATGAGGTCAGCCATGCAATGATCTGCCACTCATTTCTAGTACATTTGAAATATTAGAGCCGTAAGGTTTGCAGAGCAACTGCCACTGTGCACTGAGAATAAAAAAAAAACAACACTTTCATCTTAAATGTAGAGGTTCACCTTTTGCCCCATACTTCCAAAAAGAATCCGCTTAAAAGAAGAAGCTTAAAGACTGCTGTCATTGTAAATCAGAGACAATGTGATCTCGTTGACCTTTTAATGACTTCATATCTTCATTGTCTGGTAGATGACCATGCCTTCAAGAAAATGTACTGTATATGCAGTAGTATCTTGGTCTAATACCAGGCTCCTGCTCTGGGAAAGACAGGGCAGATTCAACAGACATCTTCTATTAAAGCCAGAGAGACGCAGCAGCACTGAAGAGATGCCTCCTTGTGTCTGAACAGAGACTGCAGGATCGAGGAGGTGGACGAGGGGCAGCAGGCAGGAGTGGAGGGAGCGGCATCCCTGACACAGAACTCCGGTCTGTTTGGATTACGTCACATACATCTTTTAGACCCATTACCACTCTGACTGGGAAGCAGAGAGACGGGGTAAGCAGAGATAGGAAATCGAGGGGACAGACACTGAGAGCCAGAGTTAAAAAAAAAAAAAAAAAGGAAACTGTGTGGGTGAGAATAGAGAGGGATAGAGAAGGATATAGGTAGAGAAAGAGAGAGAGGGTAGAGGGAAGTAGGGCGATGTGGCAGAGCATAATTTATTATGGTTCCCTTTCTCTCAGAGAGAGCCCAGGAGCAAACGGCAGTGTGAAATATTCAGAGAAGGACCAGGAACAGAAACACCGGCTCTCAGTGACGTAACGCAGCTGCAATGCTGGAACAACGCCCACAGAACTGTGCTCCGCTTAAAACCTTGTTTGTGTGGCCAGCTTTGATATTAATTTCCAAAGTTACGAAACAATGAGACAAATTTAGACTTACAGAGCAAGTTTCCTGAGGAACGCATTCCAAAAATATCTTATTTGCTACATCTCATTAGATTGTTTGACGCATTTGTGATGCAGATTTTGCATTTTGATTTAATGACTGTTTCAAACAAAGAATCACAATGAATATGCAAAGGCATGTGAACCTTCAAAATAGGTTTGTTCCTCTAGAAGTCAAAAAGTACCTCTGACACAACATGATAAGACCTCCATCACTCTTCCTTCACAACATTTCTCCCTCAATCTCCTTCTTCACTTGAGGGACTTTTACTATTACTCCTGTCCATCCCCCAACACTCTTCTTTCCCAAGCTTGTCTTTCACCTCCTCCAACCTTTAATCAAACTCAACCTGCTCGTCTCTCGTCTCTGTTACCATTCCAAGGTCACCCATTCAATCATTTCCTCTCTTATCCAGTCAAATTTACCTTTTTACAACCCCATCCCAACAGACCTTCCAATACGTCCTGGGGCAAACAGAGGAGAATGTGTGTACGTGTGTGTGTGTATCTGTGTGTGTATGGAAGGGTTGTAACATTATGGATGACTTCATTTAGAGGGGCTATTAACAGAGCATGTCCCTAGGCTGTGGACCTTTCATACGAGTCCTCCCCGGAGAGACAGCAAACAGAGAAAATAGAACGGAAAGCATTTGAGGGCATGCAGAGGAAAGGAGATGTCACTGAATGTGTGATGTGTGTTTGTATACAATTTAAAAGTCAGATTTGATAACCGTGCCCTGAATAATGCCCATTATTTCCTAACACAAAGAAAAAAAAAAGCACTTTAAAAAGTCCCAGGATTCTGGATTGCAGTAAGGTTGTAGAATACATGATTAGGTCCAGGGTTAATATATGTATGCACTACTCTCCCATATAACCTTCCAGGTGCAAACACACACACACACAGGCACAGATACAAAAGCTCGGTACAAGCACTTTAGTGTGTGTGTGTATGTGAAGAACATTGCTAATATTGCTACATTATTCTTGGTAAATACCAGCCCCAGCAGCCCCTTTTTACTGTCAGTTTGCCTGCATGAGTGATGATACTCATAATATCACACTGATGTTGTGCGATCATCAATCATATGATCAAGAGGGAAAAATAAACAAAATTGCATGAAGTGAATCATCAGCCTTAGTCGTCCTTCTACATTAACAGAGTCTGTGGTAGGTGTTTACTTTATCAGCTATTATTTGAACATTTGTGCCACAATTTATGGACAACTGTGCTGTATTTGATTGTTGCGTTATTATTTGCTGGGAGATTGAGAAATGCTTTTTTATTTTCAATTTTTCTGTCACGGCAGCTACATTAATGCACAGTAAAAGAAACATGCATGTGTTAAACTGCTGTATTCGTTAACCTTCGCAAAGACTGGCGGGGTTCAGAGGTTTAACAGCGTCTTTGTTTTGGGAAAGATTGAGGTGTTCCTGAAAAACGCAGACGGCTGTAAAACATGTCTCATATAATATACCAAGAGACAAGTTAAAGGCCCAGGCGCCTGCCCACTCTCTTAATCGCCACACAGTATATTATACCAACACCTACAAAATGGCCAGAGAGAGTGAGAGAGAGGGGGGTGGAGGTAATAAAAAAACGTGTCATTTCTGAGACTGTGTGATATGTGTTTGATAAATGACAAGAAAGGTAGAGAAGTGTCCTTTTATTCCCATTTTTATTGGAAAGAGGGCTGTGGAAAAACTGTAGACACATAACACAAGCTGGGAGAGGAACTGAGGGGAAGAGCAAACATGGAGTGCAGGATAGATCAAGAGAAGGGCTCCAGGCAAAACATGGTACATACTTTCACATACTCTTTCCTCACCTCCAGCTGTGCGGCAGTGAGTGGGTTCAGTGTGAGGGAGCAGCCAGTGAACGGGAGCAGGTGGTGTCTCAGGAAAAATAATGCGATGGAGGCAGGCATAATTAAGAATTATCAAAATAAACTACACATAAAATTAAAAAAAACACCCATCCACAGACACACAGACGTATGCATTTGCAAAGTGCTTGAATTCACTGCCAGTTGCCTTGTGCCTGCTTGTTCTCGGTGCCATGGACACCTGGACCTGGTGGCAGTGGATGGTTTGGTGAATGGCTGAAGGTAAATGGGAATCAATAGAGTTAAGGAAAAAGAAGAATGCTCTTCTCCCTCTGCATTGATTCTCAGCTCCTTGGGGCAATGGCCCTGGTGTTCTAGGCTCTGACCTCACACACACAACAGCTTTAATTAAGAGAGCGACTTTTGCAGCCCACCAGCCACCTTATATAAGAAAATAAGATGTGAAAGTATGGCTCAACATGCACTCAGCGCTCGAGATTCTTCTTCTTACAGTACGACGATGAACACTTTGCTTTGGAGTAGACCAAAGACTCACCGCTGAAGAATAAAACAAGTACATAAGGGATACCTGACGAGTTATGTATTCCTTGATGACAATGGATGACCTTTAGTCTAAGGTGTCCTTATCATTGCCTCTCTTTTTCACACTGACATAACTTCTTTGTGTCTTATTGACTGTGCAGTTTTGTTGTTCTCTCTCCGGCCCTTTGCAGCTGTCTTTTCTTGCTTCCAACTTCATCATAGCTGACTTTAAAAGTTCTCTTTTTATTTCTTCCTACTGCTAATAAGTTTGGACCATTGTTATCTTTAATACTGGTGAAATTTGCCCCTTTTAAGCTTTGGTCACTAAAGTCATCCAAACAATCAGAATCAACACACCTAGCAGCAATATTGTAATTGTAATCAATATTCAGCACAGTAACTAAAGGTACATGCATGGTGCATGAGGGGAAATGGTGAATCAACATTTGGAATCACCGGTTTCAATCTTGTCAGCATGACAGATATACTGCCCACTCTGCTTCGTCAAAGGGGTTCCTGAGGGTAACTTTTCGAATGCCATCATATTTCTCCAAACTGATGATTGAGGTAGTTTATGTGTTGACCTGTACTTTGTCAGCCATGTTCCTGTGTGAAAGACCTGTGCAGACAATTACAGGGTACTTTACGTGTGAACTGATGGAATCCCACAATCCCACACTCCAACAGCCAACCTCTAACCTTGCCGCCTGCATCTAACACTATGTTATTGTCAAAGAGGCAGCAATATAGCACTGTGAGGCGATAGCACAGGAAGTGCACAGATCCCCAGCGTGCTTTCCGCTGGAAGTGATAAAAGGGAGAGGAAATTAGAACAATCTGGGAGTGTGGAAAGCTTGTGACCTCTCACACTGACAATCAAACACACAGATGCCACATTCCCCCACTCTTATTGGTCGGCTCTGCTAATGACAGTTTCTCTTTAGGTCAGAGGCAGGAAATGTCAAACCAGTTAACAATATGACAGGAGGAGAGGGATGTCGGTGCTTTAGAGATGGTGGAGAAAGAGATGTGCTGTAAACATCACCTCCTCTACAGAAAGATATATATACGCAATAACATCAATTTACTCATTCTTTCTTCACTGGGAGGGACAGATACTTTCCTGAACTGCATTACTGTTTCACTGCAGTTGTCCTAATGTTAAAAACAGAGCGCACGGTGCACAGCTGTGGTGAGAGGAATGAATAAAAGCGAACAGAGGCATAAAGGAAGACAAACTAATGTTGACACTGGGGTGTAATGATTCAAATTTTCTCTCTCTCTGTGCTTCCATACACTCTCTCCCACACAATAAATGGATGGAAATGAGAGGCAATAAAAGGATGAGATGAAATCATTTTCAAAGGCACTATATTTATTTTCCTCCCATCTCCCTCATTAAATGTTGCGCTCTCTTGATGATAACCAATGTGCGGACACACTAACATGCATGTGCGCACACAGAGAGAGAGAGGGGGGCATTAACTTTAAGACAGGCGCGCTCACACTTATATAGATGGAAACGGAGAGAAAAACAAACAAACAGTCAAGCAAAAACAACCAAATATATAGATATTTTACATAAATGCACTATGTACATATACGCATACAGAGGAAATATCACAAATTACACAAAACCTTCCCTGTTCAACCACACAGCAAGTGCCAGATTTTTAATGGTCTCCCTACAGGTGATTAGAGGTTGGTGGAGCATTGACATCTTGACTCATGGTGGGTGCTGCTGGTAATGTTAAACAGCGTGAGGCCCCTCTGACCCTGCCCTTGCTGCAAATAGACCCATTTACATACAAACCCCTCCGTGAAGCCTTTAACTACACTCCCAAGGCCACTGAAGAACCACAACGGCTCTGCCTATTAGTTGAGGAGTGTGATGTGGGATTGCGCACGTGTTTTTGCTCATGCGTGTCTGATACATTACCTCTAACAACCTGCGTGGACATTAGCCTGCTCATAAGATGCCAATGCAACATCGATGTCATGGATCTCAGAGCTGCCTCAGCATGTTCTCATGGACTTTGACCCTCAGGGAGGAGCGAGAGGGCAGCTGATAATGAGACACTTCTTGTGTTTCTCAGCCTCTTTGCGTTCATCTCTGAATGTCCTTTCTTTGCAAGTAGATGTTTGTACACACATAATTCTAATGAAATATATGTGCTTGTTATGCAGGGATCCAGGTCACTCACAAACAGACAGCCAGACATCAGATTTTCAATGCAAATGTGAAACCAGGTATGATGATATGCTTTTCACAGATTTAGAAGTACAAAAAACGGCTTTAATTCGCATCAACTCGCTGTGAGGGTGGAGCTGTGAGGATGGCAAAACTCACTTGGCAAACTGTCAACAGTTCGGTGATGCCCTCCTACCGCATCCAGACCTTATCATGATGAATTGATTGTCAGATGTGTTTGTGTCAGGGGGACCGCGAGGCGTCCCGCTGGTGAGTGATTTATAGAACCAGAGTCTGAGAGAGAGACACCCCTCTCACGGATGACAACGCCGCCACTGTCACTCGGCCAAGGGTGGACGGAGAGGTGTCTGTCTGTCTTTCACAGCACAGTACAGCCTTACTGTATGTGTGTGTGTGTGTATACGAGAGGCTGTGCAAGCAGGTGCTGCATGAAGGCTTACTAGTGTGTGAAAAAGAAAGGATAGATGTGTTAGTTGTACAGTATAGGCGCGTGTAAATCAAAGGTGGCTAAAATGACAGTGTGTATTTATTTATCACAGCAGGGTTGTAATGTGTTACAGACACATTTCCCAACAACAACAGGTGTCAGTGTAAAGTTGCTACATTATTAACCCCTCTAAATACCATCTCGGGGTTTTGCAAAACCAAATAATCAACTCCCAGTCCCTGAGTCACTGTCATTCTAATTAGTTGTTAATTAGTTTTTAATTGAAAGGAAGAAAATGCCCTCTTATTTGAGGCGCTTCACAATGAGCCCTTTGTGATGTGAAAGTGTCTTCTTCTCCAGGTGGAAATATTCTAGCTACCTTGATTTTATGAGGATCACAATAACACCGTAATCAACTGTAAAATCGCTCCGGCGCAGACACACACACACACACACACACACACACACACACACACACACACACAATGCTGCCATACTTAAGTTCCCACTCAAGCAAAATGACGAGAGCAAACATTCGAAGGAATACAGAGGCTAAGTGCTCAATCACTTTAACATGCAGTAAATTCGAGGGACCTTAAGGTCCTCTTGAAGATGAAAACTCTGGACACTGAAATGAAATGCTCTTAGGCAGAGTGGAGAGAAAATGTACCATGTAGTAAAAGTCTTTGTCAGTCGGGCATATTGGTTGGATAATGAAAGCTTGGTACACCTGGGACTCTGTATAGATAGCATACCAGAATATCCTATTACGTAATGAAACGACACAAACAAAACACTTCAAATAATGGCTAAAGTTTCGACTTGAAAGCACAAGCAAAAAGCAACCGGTGACAGTTTAAAGACAGAGAGAAAATTCCCAAAAGGTGCAAAGACATGTGGAATAACACTCATCATAAAATTAAAAACTAAAATTACCGCTCCCAGGGACTAACAAGTATTACTGTTAACTGTTAAAATGAGCAACAGCTGTCTCTTTTGTGCAGCGAGCCAAACTGTGTCCACTGGGCTCTGAAATGAGAAAACACTGTAAAGGAAGCAGGGAGGATCAGGTGTGGCGGGATGACAAGTGTTTGCATAAATTACAGCATGAATCCCATCAGCCCTTTTTCTCCTCCGTCCTCCTAATTAATTTCCTCCAAGCCTCCGTTCTCACACAGACCGCTGCCCTCTCGCTCGTCTCGCGCACATCGGTGCATGGAGCTCTGCGAAGACTTCCACTGGTTCAGGCAGCGACCGCTTTATTACTTCACTAGGAAATCATCTCGGAGTTTGCTTTCCCGTCGGAGCCCACGAGACAGAGGGCAGCAGCAGCAGCACCTCTGCCGTCACATTACACAGATCACAGCTTACCCTCTCCCACACGCAAGCTCATAAAGAGGGGAGGCGAGCTGATTGATTGGGCACATAATCTCTCACCTCATTTACTTGCGCATGTTTGTATGATATGAAGGCTGTTAATCATAAAAACACTGTATGTTATAATGATTCCCTGCTTTACATAATGTCCAATATGGTAAATTGGAAGTCTATTGCTGGTCAATACTTGTCATGTGCATGTGCTGTGCCTGTGTATGCGTAACAAGGAGCATCTGCTGGGGGCTTTAATGGGATCATTGATCTCAATGGGTAGTATTTGGTTTGTTCGGGGCTTTAATATCTTTATATATTTTTTGTTTTTATATCCACTATCTCTCTTGTTCCAGCTCTACGCAGCTCTTATCCTCTCAAAGTCAGCCTCTTATTGTCTTTTTTCCCCTTTTTTTTCTTCAGGCGTTTTATCTTAATATGCAAGACATTGTCTCATGTTGTGGCAAAGACTCTTGTTTCTCTCCTCTCCTCTCCTCTCCTCCTTTCCTCTCCTCTCCTCTCCATAATTAAGGTCATGTGAGCTTTAGTTGGCTCATGCTCTCTCGTCCATTACGCACACCTGCCAGGATCCACCCCTTGCGAGTCATTCTTTCTTCTGCTCACAATGTTCTTACATATTTCAGCTTTCTCCAAAGCCCCCGAGGTCTCCGAGCAGCAATTAACTTTGTCTTTCAGGTGTGCCAAACAAACACGGACGCACACACGCTCACATTTAACTAGTCTATACTCTCACACAAATAGTGACTGACTGTATTTCTTTAGCCTGCAGATAATGTTATTACAAATCGACTGTATGTAAGCAGGACGGATTGCCATGAATCAATGTGACAACAGCCATGGAGGAGGCAGGCGAGGCACTCTGTGGATCTCTCTGCCTGCGTGTTTATTATTGGCCCAAGCACTCAAATGTGCAAATAACCTTCCACGCACCCGTTAACCCGAACTTCCTCCCTGTTTGACTTAGTCGCACTGAGCTGATAGGTCATTAGTCACTCGGCACTGTTGCTAGTTATAATGTCTCCCCTCTCTCTGGCTCTCTCTCCCCTTTCTCTCCCAGTCTTTGCTGTCATCTGTCTCCACTGACAGGGATGTTAATGTCGCACAATATGAAAGTGCTTTTCAGCCATGGCGGTTGAATGTGGCTGCCGTGTGCTGCTGGTGTGCTCGGGAGCGCCTTGAGGTTTTGCTCCAAGAGAAGTTAAGATAGGATGAAAGTTTAATGATCCCCCTGGAGAAACTGGGTCATTGCTGCAGCAAAGACTATGAAATGTATAAGATTCTGGACAATAGAACAAACTGAAAAATAATATAGTCATACTGATGCACTGCTGAGTGTAAAATAATTCTCAAAATAACTATCAGATAGTATACTTAATATTTACAATTGTACAAATTGCAAAAGACATTTTAAGATATATGCACGGTTGTCAAATAAATCCAGCTAACGTAATTTTATGCAAATGCACACGTACAGATCTGTGCTAAAAATATATTTGTATAATATGGTATGGTTCATGGTATGGTAAGCTTGAAAAACTTTCTCCTTAACAATAAAAAGTTATTAAAATACACTTTACACAGAAAACTTTATTATCTCATCTATCTCAAATATTGTCAGCAATGTATGTAAAAACTGAAAATGGTGGTTGTGGGCGTTCAAGCAGGAACTCGAAGTTCCCTGCAGGTTTAGATATTCAGCTGTTGCTGCAAAGCTGAAAGTGTTTGATGACAACGTATCAAAGATTTTGAAATAGTCTGACCTAACAGCTGACCAAACAGTTTTCGACTCAAACTGCAGTCAAGTTAAGCCGTCTGTGTTGCTTTCTGTAGTGTAAGCAAGCCAGCTGGGGTCTACTGTGAACCCTGATACTCCTCACCACACTCATCCCACTTCCTGATTTTCAATATATGAAAATTTTATCAATGTAGGAGTTGGAGAGTTGCATAGACAGTATTTCGTTCCTCTTTAAAGCAACTCTGTGTCGAGTTGACAAAACAATCGCACCGCAAGGTCCATTGCTTTCCTGGAGCTTCCGATTGTATCTTCCTCAGCAGATGGAGTTTGCCCAGTGTGAAGCTCCAGAGCAGCTGAATTGAATGTGCCTTGTGGTGAGATTGTTTTGTCAATAACTGTTTCCAAGATTAAGAGAAAACTTTCAGTCTCAACTTTTTTAAGCCACCATGAAAGAGAATTTCTAAAAGCTCTTGGAAAAATGAAAATTTTGACATCTACAGTTCCATGACAGCTGGAAAACATCTGAGGAAGATCACGCGATTTGATTGAAAGCTCCAATATTAGATGGAGAGTGATATTGTTTTGGTTGTGAACTACTATTTCCATGGTCAAAAACAAAGTGTCTGTCTACAGGTACAATTTCAAAATCTTTCAATTTGGCGCCCCCAGTGGTAGTATGAAAAATGACAACATAGCAGACAAACTAAAGCACTTCCATCAATTAATCAATGACAAAAAATGGACCAACTACAAAAAAAGAAACAACAACAACAACAAAAACAACAACAAAACAACATATGATAATATCCTTTATCCGTTTTTCTACATTATCTTTACTGTTGGAATTCATGAAATGTAAAATAGCGTTTTCGGGTTTTAACCTGTGAGGGCTTGGGAGCTGAACCGTAACATACTGTATAACCATCTCTACAAGTCAGGGTTCTTGACTGAATGATGAAGCAATAGGAGATGGGATTGTGGGTATGTGGGGTGGGGTGGTGTAGGAGATGACACTGATGAAGTGAGACAGCAGTCATGTGTTAAATCACTGCTTCAGTCTCCTCTGCTCTCTGCAGCCAGTGTTGAGTAACCCGAAAACAAGATAGACAGGTATGGGCAGACAATTCCCTTCTTCTCTTCAGCTAAAAGGAATCCCCCCCTCCTCCTCCTCTTCGTCCATCCCCCTAAGGGAAACTATCTGACACATGGGATGGTTTGGTGAAATCCTTGTAAAAAGAAAAGTGAGTTTTTTACATCTCTCTCTCCTTCTTCACTGCTTCATCCTCCTGAATGACTGCCAAGCTCATTTCACCGCAACAAAGCCAAGTCTGATTTGAATAATCAGATTTTTTCTCCACTGCAAAAAAGTATTTTCTTCCTCATTAATTTTCATTTGTCAACACGTTCACACACCTGCCTCCCTATGACTGGTGCTGTGTGTATGTGAGCGTGCATGAGTGGACGTGTGTGCGCTTGTGTACACAGATGGGTGCCGTATGAATGAGAATTGGTGGCAAACTGACAAATTGAGTACAGATATGTAAAGGGGTGAGAAGGAGGGAGGAGAAGAAACAAGTGGGACAGAGGGAGAAATAGACCATGTGCGGTAGATGCAGACAATTGCTCCTTGAAGCTGTAGACAGCTGTGCAGGGGGAGTAAATGTGATTGTCCTTGTGTGTGTTGCATTTGTGTGTCCCTGCAGTGTTTTTTTTTTTTTTGCAAGTGTGTACTTTTTATTCTGAAAAAAAAAAAACAGATAGTCATCTCCAGGCATTTTGAAAAATACACACACACACACACTGTAAACACATCCTCCTACCACCTTCCTTATTCCTCTACCTTATTGTTGCCATTACTTATCCATGAGTATATCCTTTTATAACCTTGCTTCTAGCCCTTCATCATTTTAATGACCTGTAAAAGCAAATGGGGTTCATGGGCCACTAACAAGAGAAGGGAGGGGGGTGGGGGCATTAATTAATTGATTACATGATCAATTACGTGCGTCTGCGGGCAAGTGTAATTAAGGCCTGCCATATGCGCCTGGCTGATGTGACCAAATCCCTCACAGAGACGGCCTGTCACCACTGTACACACCGCCATTTGTTTCCAAGAGAAAATGATTGTGTGCGCGTGTGAGCTCATTCGAGACGGGCTTCCATTTGTGTGTCTCATTATTGTATTTTGGCACTATTTGTGTGAGTGTGTGTTTATCTCAACTGCACGCCAGACAGATTTGAATTGCATTTGCGTACGATGTGAGGACGCGCATGTGCATTTGTGTGTGTGTGTGTGTTTTTGCGCCGTCCCCCCGAGGCCTGCAGGCTGATAAAGACTTAAAGGTCAGGTGTTCCCTCTCATTTCTCTGCCTCTCCAGGTAATTACTCCAAAGCACAGTTCAAGGCACACAGAGAGACAGGAGGCGGGTACACACTCGCCATGGGGATCAGACGGAGAGAGGGAGCGGGAGATAAACTCGCCTCTGCTCTCGTAGTCTAACCAGTGAATTAAAGACAGACACCTGGATAAAAGATAAAAGCCAAGCCAAAAGAAAAGAAAGGAAAGAAAGAACTACTGACAAAAGTTTGAATAAAAGATTCTATTTGTGGGAGTTTATTTGCACAGGTAAGAGTGCTCTCCTCATCAGCAGCGTGTGTTTATACAGCTTTTTGGTTAATACTCAAGGCTGTAACAGATTTTTCAATTCAGTACACATTTCTTAGGCTGTGCGCAGAGCTGTACAGAACATCTGGGCTCCGGGGAACTACAATGCAGAGAACTTGAGGCTGTCCTGATCAATATGTCAGACAGCGGGGCGAAGCAGGGCACTGCAGTAAGGGCATAGACACGTAGTTAACACTGGGCGTTGAAGTGGAGACACACAAAAAAAGGATTCGGGTCAGGATAAAGAGGGTAACTGGGCTAAAATTGTAAGAAAAATCTATCTATAAAATCTCAGACAGGGGATAAGATGAAGTGAAACACTGTCTTTTCACACTGTGGGTGGTATAGGATGTTTTTTTCTTTTAAGAATCTTTTAAATAGTTGCCTGTAATCTTCACTAATAATCCTCTTCCCCGAATAGCAGCAGTGATAGTAACTGTGCCGATTACAGTCTCATACAAAATGCATGTGGAGAAATCCTCTTAAGGCCAAAACATGCTGATCTAATTCAATCAAGGATCTGATATGGTGACTGAAGACTCAAACGTGATTTGCTATTAGAAATATGCATGCCTCAGTGCTCCTGTGCTTGTGTGTGTGCGCGCGTGCATGTGGGTCTGTCGAACGTTTTGCCAATTTCACGAAAGCCCTGACAGTGTGCGATACGGGTATCAGCTCTGAACAAACACATACATGCATGTACACATGTAGGAGTATCATGATGAGGAGCTTAGTGTCGCTGTCAGCGCGCACAAGTGAAGAATCTCAGAACATCCCTGTATTCCCAGAGAGAGAGAAATCTCACCACTCCCCTCCCCTCCCATCCTTTATCCCATTTCTTACAGCATCCTTGATCCGATCACCAGGCTTCTCCTGAGCTTCAAAGCATGAAGTGAAGAAAGAGGAATCCCTAATTCAAATAGGTCTTTCTCTCTCCCTTTCTTTCTCTTTACCCTTGTGTTTATCATTTGTTGCCTACAGAGGGCTTTGGTTCGTCTGACAAACAGTCAAGACATCACAGAGATCCGATTACAAAGGCAAAGGACACGAGCACGCAGACACACATAAGCGGAGATACGCACACATCCACAGAGGAGCATTCAAAGAAAGCCGTGTTTATAATAGGCCTTGCCTTCTGAGGGTGCCGTCCCTGTGCCTTTGTGTGGAACAAACCGAGTAACTTCACACTTTTGCATGAATTCCACATCCAAGACACGAACTAGATCAGTTCTTCAAAATACAGAGACTGTATATTTTGAAAGAAGGAGGAATTCAAAGGGCATTTTGTGCTCTCATTTTTCATGGGAATGCCGGTTGAAAACCTTGTTACCTCTCTGAACTCTAATGCATGTGTGAGGATGACTAAGTAGAAGTAAGAATACCGGAGTTTGGGATGGAGAATATGACATTGGTGTGTAATTTGTGCTTTATGTCCATGGCAAGCCTGTCTCTTTTATGCTGTCTCTCATGGGTGCAGCTGCCCGGAAGGCCACTGGCATTTTAACAACTGGCTGCAGATGTCCTCGGCGGGCAAACTTACCGCAAGATACTGCACACTCATACAGCTCCATCATTTCAGATCTCACATTCCAAAGGCAAGGTGATTCTGATGATTGTTAAACCAAAGGCACACAGGATCAGTCCTCGTTTGAAGAGCTGTGCGTCGCCCTGACTTGATCTCCAGGGATTTGCAAGGACA
>JBAJHX010000049.1:10245462-10265946 GCA_037176925.1 Amniataba percoides | reverse complement strand
TTTCACTTTTTGAATAAAATTACTGAAATAATTCAACTATTTCATGATATTCTAATTTACTGGCCAGCACCTGTATATTCATACCCAAGGAACCACTGTTGGCCAGTGAGCAGGCCCACCTGAAGTTTAAGGTATCCAGCAATTCTTTGACGAAAAGCTTGCTGTTTTGTTTGCATTTCATGCTTTAGGCATGTGCATGATGGCCGATGGCACACAGACTGTTACTGACACACGAGGAAACTTGTAAACACGAAACCCATTAAAGACTAAGACCAAAAATGGCCCAAAGTGGTGATAAATGAAAAAAAAAAAACCTCATAAACAACTCGTCATTCAAATGAAAGGGGAAGACATGATATATTTGCCATCTCTCTGTCCTTGCTCTGATTGACAGTTGGCAGGAGTAACATGCAAAGAGACAGAGATTTGCAAGAAGGAAAAAAAAAAGAAAAAGGCAGCTGAAAAATAAGGCTGGTGAGACCACAACCAGTAATAATAATGTGTGTCTCAAGTTCATTTAAGAAGCATATCTTTAAATAAACATTTAAAAAGGCAATACATATGTATTTCAGTTTAATACCAGGCTAAATAATTTTCTAAAAAAATCTCTGTACTGTAGTTTATATCAAGTACATTGGCCATGTTCAATGTAATGAAGCAATATGTTGGGTGTTTTAGCAATGAAACTCGATATCATAGAGGAAAAGGCTATCATTTTCATACACAGACTAAACTTGTTACTGGAACCAATTTAGATTGCAAATTATAAGGAGTAAGGACACAGGAGTCACTTACAAAGCAAAACTGCCAACTGTCAGACTCACAGACACGACAAAAACAGCAGCCCACCTTCTCTGCTCAAACACAGACCCACACAATGCTGTACACTGTCAACATGCCAGACAGGTAGGCAGATGTGTTACTACCTTAAAGCATCTTGGTCTGTGCATGGCCAACAATAAAGACATCTACCACCCACTAATTTAAATTTCTCAGCTGTTTTCAACCTTCAGCTTTTCAGACACAATGGATTAGAAATAAAAGCCTGCCTCTTTTATCATCCTACCTCAAATCAAGGTGTGTTACCTTCTGAAGAGAAGTAAATAAAGGCCCTGTTCACTATTTGAGGAGATATGGTATGACATTTCATAGTGGTCTGAAAGCCATCCACACAGCTAACTATTAAACCAACACTGGGAATGAAAGTAAATTTAACCTCCATTGGTTTGCAAGGCATGTTTCAACCCCAACAAACTGTTGTTTTTACCTTTTCCAGGGGGTCTGAGTCTCAATTAGGAAGAACATTAGGAAGGAAATGACTGCAACATACAGTATTTGTTAAATCTCAAAGTCACACAATGCATTTGGTGAGAATGTGTATGTTTACCAGAGCACTCCAGAGGGTACCTTTGAGTGCCTTGCAAAAGGACACCTTAGTGGAGGTTTGATGTGAAAGGGAATGTTTCCTCACCCAGTTTGGTCCATAAGGAATTAAAATTGCTACATGCCCACTTCTCTGGTCTTTACTGCCCTGTTTACAGAGGTGTTCATTTATCTGTCTGGCTGGTTGCCCTCTGTCTGTCCTGTCCAAAAATATACTGACTTTTCACTTTCATGCAGCACACCATGGCTGCCATGTTTAAGTTTAATCATGGAGCACAGACAACCCCATGTACTTGGCATACCTCTAATAGGCAGTTCCAGTCTAGACGCGAGGGCTTATGTGGGCTAAACAGAAAACATAAGACATCTGCAGGGCACCATCCATTCAGTCTCCATTACCCCACAGATAGGCTTTTTCAGTCCCACTCTAGCCATCATCATCAGTCAGTAGCCAGCCTAAGCACCCATATAGACCCAGTGTTCTGTCTCCCAGCCAATTAAGTAGCAGTTATGAGTCCAGCAACACAGCTCTGATGGGACGAATGACAAATAATCAGACATGCTCAGTCCAAAATGAGCCTGGGCCTAATTGGTGGACATTAAGCACACTCTGAGTAACTTGGACCAGACGGAATGGTTAAGAGGCTGTAACAGTGGGAGTGTGTGGCAATAAGATTGGACGGCTGTGTGATGGCAAGCATTTAGAACTAAATACGCTGGTATATTGCTCTCTATTTCGCTCTATTGTCACTTTTATCTCTTCCACTGTGCTCTTCCCTTCCCTACCATATAGCTCTATATCAACATGAGGTGTGATCTCGAGCCGCGAAAGAAGTCAGCTCGACTTGAGAGAGGGAACTGGCAAAAGCAGGAACACCAAAGGGAGGAGCTGAGAATTCAGAGCATGAGGGATTGAACAGACTGCAACATTTCATCATCAAAACTCCAACAAGCAGCTATTCAGAAAAAAAAAAAAGCCCTGAACCGTGTCGATTTGTTTCAGAGGGTGAAAAGCCGGCGGTGAGATCAAACAGGCCTTTGATATTTCTGTCATGTATAAAGGAAACCATACTCTTGGGAGGATACGCTGGTGAACAGGCTCTTCTTATATTCACTGTTTATCTTACTCTCTGCCAATGTATACATACACCTCCGTGGAATCAGTCCCAAAATACACAATGCAGGCTTCTCTTACCCACTGCATATGGATACAAAACCCTTGTGCTTTGGTTGTATTTCGTCTGTCTGCGCTTGTCAGAAGAGTTACAGCATCCTATTTTCTTTGACGAGGCTTCCCTGGCTGTCATAAACCCCCAAAAGCAGCAACCGGTGGTTCAACACAATGCCACTAAAACCACCTCTGTGTCCATCTACTTCAATTTTTCCTGCCTCTGTGTTGGATCACTGGCCAGCCTGACGTTGCATGTGGGCAAAAGGCATCAAGAGCTGATCTACTGATGAGGAGGAATGGCTGCAGAGTTAATGTAATACACTGTGGGCAAGGTATTAAATGGGTTGAAGCTGAGAGGGACGGAGAAGTAAAGGAGACAAAGCACTGTGCCATCACATCACTTGCAATGAAGATAATTAGTGGCGCTGTGATATTGATGGATCCTATCTTGTGTTCATGCCAGGCTCTCTCGTCGTGTCTCTCTCTCTCTCTCTCTTTGCCTCTTGCTATCTCTCCCACTTAAACAGTGGTTAATAAAGAAAAAAGAGTTCAAACAAAAACCCCAAAGTACTATCATCCTACTGTCTCTCAACCTCAGGAATCAATTCACCAATGAAGAAAAAGTGGATTCTAGCTAAAACTATGCAATGATAAATCAAATTACCTAGCTGAGAAATCATTATTCATAAGCCACCAGAGCTGTCTGGCTTTTAGATTCATTCTGTTTTGTGGTTCAATAAGGCCAATAACTTACTGCATAAACTCAGCGCTAATTGTGTTACTGCGTGTGGGTGTTCGCTTCTGCAGTCCAACGTTTGATATATGGAGTTTTTCTAGCATCATGACGCTCCTGTATATGAATGAACACACACATTCTGTGCGCACACACACACCCTCAGAAGCTTTCAGTAGTAAAGGTCAGGTATAAATAGAAACTGTTAAATGCTTGTATCAACTCTCAGTTACCTTACTGCACAAAGGACAGTTTGAAATAGTGCTACATCGCTGCTGTATATCTGTGTATATGTGCTACAACGCGTGCGTGTGTGTGTTCACGAGCGTGTGCGTGTACGACTCTGTCCTGACCTCATGGAGGATTCATTGATTGCTGCTGTGCCGTCATCCAGATTTCATTTCCTTCGGAGAGAGATGTGCATCCTAGCAACAATCTCACTGTCTCCACGCACACATAGCAGAGCTGCTTGATGTGAGCACATTCTCCTCTCTCTCTCTCACTCACTCATTCACACGCACACACATGCACACACACAGTCCACTCCCATTTCTCAGCCGGTAGAGCTCAGCACATTGAGGAAACTCAAATCAACTGCATTTCCGCTGATCAAATCCAACTGCATTAGAATTCATTTTGAGGTTTCAAGACAATGAAAGAAAGTTTCAAATATCCTGCTGAGTGCAAATGATTAGTATATTACTTGAACGCAGACCCAACTGATTTATGGGAACAGCTTGGAGGTGAAAGAAAGAAAATTGTTTTGGGCAGTGGGTAAGATCAGGATGAGTCATCAACAAAGTCATGGTTGAGTTCCCCTTGAGAAACTTCATCGTTGACGCTTGACAAGGATATGTTTGATGCTCTGAAATGGAAAATGGCTGGTGTGCATTGGTGTCATTATGTACATAGTGCATTTTTATTTATGTCTGTAAAGGGGAAGTGCATATGATTACTTGGAGGAAAAGGATAATGGTAGACTGACAGGTTTGTCCTTAGACCTATAGAGTGTGTTTGTAAGGTCTCTTTGGATATCTTTATGCGTACTCTATGTGTGAGCACTTGACAAAGGGCATAGAGGAGCTGTGCCTCTTGCGAAGTGAGGCCCGATTACATCAAAGAACCATTTGGCTTTTGCTGAAAGTGGCCGCTATAAATCCACAAACTCTTGTTCTCTCCAGGCGAGCTCATTTTATTCTGGTAAAGGATGCAACCTCAGGTCCGTACAGCAGCAGAACAGCTTGAGTTTCCTCAACTTGATAAAGCGGGCCCCAGCCTTTCCGACACAGCACTGCTGCAGTTGTACTGATCCACTGCTTATCCAGGGAAACTGGACCAGTGGGAGACATTCAGTGTCTTAGCTGAGTGCCTCCCTCCCATCTGCAGAGGTCTGTTTTTGGAGGGCTTAATTGGAAGTGGGAGAATGATGTCTGAAGAAGGTAGTCTGTGGTGAGACATAATGATCCTGCTTCCCACCTCTTCTCTACAACCTTTGTCTCTCTTACATTACTTTGTTGTCTTCATGTTCCTTCACTTTTTCTCAGTTTTGTGCTGGTCTACTATTGTCTCATCTTCACAATTCTTGTTCCACCTCCGTGGACGTTTTTGTCCTTACTCACAGTATTTTTGCCTCTTTGTGTTCGAAAAGAAAGATACTTTGTAAAAGAAAATACAATAATAATGGACCGCGACTAAAGAATGAGAAGGTCCGGCCCTCCAAATCACTTTGACCAACACAGCTGAAAAAAAGCCACTGAATGCAGAACAGACAGAAGAATTAGAAGTTAAGGGAAGAAAAAGAAACACAAGAATACATTATGGAGCTTATCATTTGGACCCAAGACTTGGCTGTAGGTAGTGTTGATACATAATTTCTTGAGGTACAGAGCCAACAAGCAGCTGGGTATAGAATACATTTGCGTCTCAAGTTTAGGCAAATTACCATATTATTTACATCAGTCTAATGGCTCTTCTCCATGCAGTGGGAAAATCAGGAAGAAAAAGTTGAAATGATTCCTCCCAAAATACACGAAGCTTCCACCGCAGCCCCTCAGAAGCTGCAACAAAGTAAATGAATGGATATGGGGACATTAAAAATGGAAATTAATAAAAAGGAGTAATTACCTGTGGATTATCTCTGTGTAGTAATTAAACAGCATTGGCATATGCCTGATACTGATATGCCTGCAGAGCTTTATGAATTATGCTGATGTCAGATCAGCCTGCAGCTATTGTTTTGCTTTGTGCTCTCCTCTGCTAAGGGCCGGATGATTCGCCGAGGCGGCTGCGAACGGACCACAGGGGATTCTGCTGATCTCTGTTTTCAGATGAGGTAATCTAGGGCTGGTGACAGTTAACATATGGCGATCTTCTTACCAGGTATTCTTGTGGGCACTGTTTTTTTTTCCACAAACAAATCTTGATGGAAAAGTTTTAGGTCATTTTGGGAAATAATCTTATTCGCTCTCCTTCCAAGAGTCTGATGAGAAGATTGATGCCCGTACATTACGTATGAAGCTGGAGCCAGGAGACAGTTGGCATAGCTTTGCACTAACACTGGAAACAGAAGGAGACGGCTAGGCCAGCCCTGTCCAAAGGCAATAAAATCCACCTAGCCGCACCTTGAAACCTCATTCATTAACAAGCAATATCTAATTTATTTACCCCATACAAGCAAACAAAGTTGTAGTTTGTTATCTTGCCTAACTGTCTCCTTGCTGATGCTTCATACATGTAGCACAAAGAAATGAGCATGATAATGACTCTTCTCTATGTCGATTCTCTGTAAGAAAGTGAACAAGCACATTTCCTAGAATACCGAAATGCTCCTTTAAGACTGATCTTTCATGCTTGCAGAAACTTTGCTAGAAGGGACAATTGACTCTCATCTACAGGATGAAAACAGAGTATGAAAAGGAGATTTCTGCTCAATTTGGAAAACCAACTTTAGGCTGGAAATTAAAATGACCCCTTTCTATTATAGTGTTACACTTATGAAATGTCAGGCTTAAAACCAGGTACCATTTGAGTGCCATTCAATGCTGGTACTTCCCTAAGCCGCTTTATTACTGCTGCCATTCCAGAAGATGTACAGCCGACCTATTCTCTCTGTAATCATCTTTGTGTAATTACGCCCACAGCTCGTTAAATATTGCGCCATGCAGTCATGGAACATGAGCTGAGTGGTATAGGCAAACCAGGCATTAATGACACTGGATTGTACCAATCAGGCTCAACCGGAATAACTTGTTATCAGCTCAGTTTTGATAACCACGGCAAACGCTGTTACACTGACAGCAGATACTGAAATATTGCATTTATTTTAATGAGGAGGAAATTCAGTTCTACACTCAGTGCCCTTCAAGCGCTTCGGAAACAGGCACGTAAAGTCACGCACGCTCAAACAAACAGAGGGAGTAAGTGAGAAGGACAGACATAGCGGGACGTGTCTCCCCTCTGTGGTTCCCCGAGCGGGTGTCCATCAGGCTAAATGAGAGATGAGAGGTTCAGCTTGGCGTGATTTGGATGTGATCCTAATGACTGGAACCTGGCTGAAAGACAGGGCCAACCGCATTCGAGCATACGGAACGAGCACAGACAGACGCGCGTGCAAACACACACACGCAGAACCAAATTAAAACGCACGCACCTGTAAACAGACACACACGCGCATACAAACAAAGGGGAGAAAATCCATGACTATTGGCAACTGTCGCCTTCAATCAAAGTATTTTCCTTCAGGTCTGAGGGAGTGAGTATTCATCAGAGAGATGAGGCAAGGACGCATATGGGTGAAAGCTTCTATAACAGCCTTCATTTCTCCCCTACAAAGGAAGAAAGAGGAAGACAAAAAGGTAGACGAGACCAAAGGGCTACTCCTTTTGCTTGATTACAGCCAAGCACTCTCACACAAGAGAAATGCCTTTAGAAGGCATTTATAGGGCTTGTTCAATGATTAATGACTGCATATGAGGTAGGTGTATGCAGGCAGCATAGCGTGACCGTAGCTGTCCCGGTGTTCACACTACACAGGCATCAAACAAGCGTGTACACACACACACATCTGCTCGCTAACACACATTTGCCTCTGCGGTCGTGACAGTGGGAGTCAGGCAGGAAGGGCTGAGCTACCTGTACTTTAGCTAATGGAATGGAAGGGTCCCTGCTGGGAGCTGTTCAGCTTGATTTCCCTCGGCACCACAGCCAGCCGAGGGCCGCCACTCGATGATTATTCCAGCCTGATCTCACCAAATGGCGTATGATTAACACGGCGATGTCTTCAGTCGTTTCGCGTGTCATCACAATGCTTTTTTTTTTTTCTTTCATTTTTGTGTGTCATATAACTCCATGTCAGGTGATGTAGTATAAAGAGTGACAAAGCTGTCAAGGAGGAGGTAGTGGTGGATTCATGAGCTGATGTATTTCAACTTACTCACACAAGTTAACTTAAGTAATGTATTTAATTTATGCAGTGTAATGTAACAACTGGACTGCGTGCAATTTAAACATGTTAAGCTATATTATTTGGTTTGAACCCAGAACCTTCTTTCTGTGAAGTGACAATGACAGCCACTGCACCACTGTGTTGCTCTGGTTATTCAACAGCTTTAGGCTCATAAAGCATGGTGTGTTTTCATAAGGCACTGCAACATGTAGTATCCCATGATACATCATTAATAGTATTTTTTTTTTGCTTGCTTTAGAAATGAAGATTATGAAAAGTTATTCTTAATAAGTTAGTTTTTCTCATTGATGACAAATGTACCCCCCCCCCAAATTACCAAACTGTCTTTAGTTCCAGCTCCGGAAAAAAAAAGTGCTCTCACTGTAAATGTAATATTTTTGGATATGGGTTTCGTTGTTTGAACAGAAAAATAGACAAGGGGATACTTTGGTATGGGAATGGAAAATTGTGACTAAAAATGTAGCCATGTTAGCACCTCAGCTCAACAGGTCTTAATCCAGACAGAAACAGCTCAACAGCTCCTGGGTGGGTTGCCATAAAAAAAAGCATGCACAGTCCCCAGGTTATAAAATTTAGTGGTCATCTCCTGACATTTCCTCTGGCACCATCATCAGGTCAAAATTACATTTTGACACTTTGATTTCTGACCATATAACTCCAAAACTACCCACTTTCCCATAAGGCTCAGCTGTACTTTATGTTCAGTTCTAATTAGCAAATGTTAGTATGTTACCACACTAAACTAAGATAGTGACAAGTGACTAACACTAACATGCTGACAGAGCCACTGGCTTAACTGTAGACTTTCTGTCGTGTTTACTATTTTCTGATATTTCAGAAATGAAAGAAACCAACCTCACTGAGGTGAGTGTTGTAGTTGTTTTTTTACTTTCCCCATTCCTCTATGTTATTGTTATGCACCAAAACACCAAGGGAAATTCCTTCTATGTGTAAAAGCACTTCAGAAAAAAAACGATCCTGATTCTGATTCTGATTCGTGCTGTGTCTGTCTGTGTGTGTACGTACATGTGTCACAAAGGCATTTTTTTCTGCGTGCATGCCTTTATCTTTGTGTGCTTGCTTGTGTTGACCTCTCTCTGACTCAATTATTTTTCTGCCTGTAGCAATAAGGATTAGAAGTTTTTCACTGCTACAGAAAAAAAACGCAATTCATTTGCTGGAAATATGACAATAAAAATGGAATTGGTTTTCTTTGGCTGAGGAGATAGAAAATCTGAAAATAATTTTCTGCCCCTAGATGACATTTTTCAGTCTGGGAAAGCTTTTTAGTTTTTATTTTCCTGGGAATATCACTTCACATAAAGGGCTGGGAGATTAAAGGAGGGCAGTGCCTACAGTATACGACCATCAACAAGACAAACATATTGAGGGCAGAGGACCTTACAACAGGACTTGTTAACATGAGACACGTGCAGTAAAGCTCTGTGAAGGCTGGGAGCAGTTATGACGTAACTCCTACAGCGCGGTCCACATCAGTGCGCTTAACGCGGCAGCTTTGACGCGTCGAGAGAACACAGAGAGAGTCGAGGGCCAGAGGTGACGGCGGTGGTTTTACCGTTTGATGAACTTAACAGAGCTACTCTAAATTCCTTACTTCCTGACTGAATTACACAAAAACGATACAAGTGAGAAATGATTGGAGTCACAAATGCCAC
This sequence comes from Amniataba percoides, assembly GCA_037176925.1. Taxonomy (NCBI): domain Eukaryota; kingdom Metazoa; phylum Chordata; class Actinopteri; order Centrarchiformes; family Terapontidae; genus Amniataba; species Amniataba percoides. The sequence goes on along the minus strand of JBAJHX010000049.1, from coordinate 10,256,518 downwards.
TGGAAAAGCGAATGACTACCTTCGCCCCCCTGCTGAGTGGGTAAATGGCTTGTGGGGGTCTGACTGAGTGCGTTCTAGAAATGACTGGAGCTTTTGTATACGCAAAGAACAGACAAGACAAGACAGCACAAGGTTTGGATTTTGAAAGCTTTGCTTAAAAATGCATTCTGTGTGCATGTGTGTGCACATGTACAAAGCAATGCATCTCTGTAAAAACATCACAGGCAACAGATTAAGGCTTTGATTTTAAGTGCTTACTGAATGATGACAACTGTGTAAATGTGTGTAAATGTGTGTGTGTGTGTGTGCACAATAAAATAATTTATCTGTGAAACAGAGTATTTGTCTCCACGGTTAACATTTAATGTGAAATATTGGAGCAGACATTCTCTCATCTATCGATCAACTTGACTCAATTTCTTCTTCTCTTCTCTGTACATATATTCTGCCGTAATTGGCTGCACTCTATCATCTGTCTCTCTTTCTCTCTCTCTCTCTCTTCTTAACAAATAAACAAACCCATTGCATTTACAGTCTGATTGATTTCCCAGCTCTGTTTTTACATTCATCTTTGTGTTAATGCATTTAAGTTAATGTGTTGTCATCATCAGCAAGACAGAGGAGTGGAGGTACTTGGCTTGGCAAGTGGGTTGACTGAACTGTGTTTTCCAGATTCCCTCTGAGGACTGAGTACTAAGCTAAATGAAACTCCATTGATTTACTCATATGCTAACTCAGAGAACTCTGCATCACATCTGTAACACCACATCACATCAAATATCAGTTTAGCAGAGGCTATTTATACAATTGCAGAGCCACCATCCTCATGCCAGAGCACAATGAATACTGTGCATTGGATAAGCAGCTGCCTGAAGGCCTGACACTCTGGAGGATACTGAGCTTATGATTGGAAAGTTACACATCTCAAACCAGTTGGGAAAATCAGGGCAAGGGGTTTTAATGAAGTCTCCTCGTCTGTACAAGCACTCTTGTGTGCCCTTGTCATGTGCCCTTGAACAAGGCACTTAACCACACCAGATGTCAGGAGCGGAAAGTTACCAAGTACATTTACTCAAGTACTATAGGTGCAGTAAAATTTTGACTTGAGAATCTCCATTTTCATCAAATCAAATAATATATAAATAAGACTCAATAAGATATAATTAATGCTTCACATTTCACTCAAACAGAAAAAATAGCACTGAGGTTTATCATGCCTTACCATAAGCATTTCATATGTGAGTTTCTCTGGCATGAGAGCATCTGCGCTGTACTATGTATTTGAGGAAGGGCACTGCTGATACAGCATTCATGCTCAATCTTCTCTCTATAAACAAAAGGTCATCTTTGTAAAATCTGTAATCAAATATTTCCTGTGTGACTGCATTAAAACCATGGTCTGCACTAATCATTTTAAAGTGCTTAAAGAAATAAAAAGTCAAAACAAGAGGGAGTGAGCCAGGCACTTAACCCCCCTCGCTCCCCGAGGGCAAAACATCACGCAGCTTTCTCTGTGACATTAAGACCAACTGCCGTTAAAAGTCACTGTAACTGAGAACACAGATCAGTGTCATCACGCTAGCTGTGGCTTATCAGACATTACACCTCACATGGTAAACAGAGAGAGACCTCAAGTGAAAGTTTCAACAGTCACAAACTCTGTTCCTCCAGGCTTTACAACATAATCCATCCAGGATGCATGACTGATGCTCCATAAGGAGAACAAGGTGGTGACTGTGTCTCTCTGTCTCTCCCTGAGTAATTATCTCTCTTGTACTGGGGGGTCCTTGGGGGATCATCACTTTGCCCGCTCCTTTCAGATGCAGTGCAATTACGGTTCTTTTTTACAGCACTCAGCCATTCCACGCACATTAAGGTAGGAGAGCTGAACATATATTTTCTTGGCTTTAAATCGACGGCACTAAAAAGAGGAGAGAAAATAGCACCCCCCTCCCGCCCATCCCTCCCCCCAAACGCACAAACACACTCTGCACACGCTGTATTACCACTAACCAGACACAGTAGTTTAGACAAGTTTATAATGAATGCAAGCTGCTATATTACTCCCATGCTGGCATATTGATGAAAGTAGGAGAATAACAGAAGAGGAGGATGGAACTAAATTAAACTGAAAGGTGAAAAAAATACTAAAGTAATAACAGAGAGAAGGTAAGTAAATTAGAGGGAGACAAAGCAGGGAGAAATTGCCCAAAAAGTCAAGCAGAATTGGAGAAACTGGCAGAAAAGCGAGGCAGAAAGAAGAGGATGGGAGACGTCGAGGACAGTAAATGAGAGACAGAGCCAGTCTTTAAGTCTGTGCTGCCTAATAACCCTTAGCTGCTGATCGGGCTGTTTCTGGGCGCCGACACTAAACGTCCTGTTCAGTCGTCCCCAGTCCCATAATCCTCTTATCCGAGTTGATTTCAGCACTGTGAAGTCACAAGCCACTGTTTGCTGCGAAACTGTCTGTGGCAGAGCTGTGATGCCCGTCTGTGCCTTCAGCTCAGGGAACAAAGCCCAGAGGAGCGGAGGGGAGGCGGTGGGGTAGACAAAAGTGGACACGAGGTGATGTACTGTGAGTTCAAATAAAATGAAAGTAAAGCGGGCTGAAATAAAAGATTCGACCTGAAGTGATACTGAGCTGCATTCCTCGGAGATTTAGCCCTGTGTATCTCACTGCACTTAAAAACATATTACCTGGAAGGAAGAGAAACTCATAAATCTTCTCTGTTATTCCCTCCAAGGTCATCCACAGAGGGCTCTGTTAAATCAATGACGGGGATTCGGGAGCTGATCTGAGGTCAAGGACTCAGTAGTTTGACTCTTGACCTCACCTGGGAAGTCAAGCCTAAGTCATGTGACATACGAACTGGGTACAAACTACAGGTCAGATTGGATCACAGTAGCGTTTATATAGTATCTGACCTTGTTGGGACTACATGCAGGATAATACATCGGCCTGGATGAGAGATACGAGGGGGAATGTGCACTGGTGATATTGATTAAAAAAACGGAAACCACTTCCGTGCATTCAATAAAGCCGCATTCACAAAAGCTCCCAGCACTTTTCTTCACCCTAATCCCTCCTTTCCACATGTTTTCCCCTAAAGGATACCTGCAGCTCTCCAATTTGCTTTGGGAGAAAAGCAAAGCAATGAGAGTTTCTGACTGGTGCATGTGTGTGTGTGTGTGTGTGTGCGTGTCCCGCTGTGAGAGAGATGGCTGCCCAGCTGATCAGCTCTACAGGGCGCTTCATGCTCTGTTAAAGAGATAACACTCGCAAGGATTGAGACCTATGCCTTCTAGCAAGGGCCATCTACACATGCGCGCACATACACAACATACACATACAAACACACGCACACACACGGGTGTCGAATGGAGGAAAACTGATTGGTTCGTGTTGGGGGGGGGGTTACAGTTGGGCAGGGACCCTGAAACATGCCAGGGATTATAGATATTTACAGTTTCAGGGCCACAAGTGAGCTGTTTTCATGAATTTCCAGCAGCACCCATGCCGTCACACACAAAAAAATGGCGCTGTTTCCTTTCTCTGCAGGCACCTCCCTCCTACCGGTGATGGTGAAAAGAGATATTGTCAGTGAGAATGTCTAATTTTGGAAATTTCATTCATTTGTACTGTGCATGTGCAATTTTAATCAGAAACTCATCTCCTCAGCACAGCGCTGCACCAGACCATCCATTCTTCCCGATCAATGTCACCAATTCTAAGTCACCTTGCTAGGCTTACAATGAAGGAAACTGATTTTGTTGAGCCTCTCATTTCTACTAATGTGACCATGCATAAAAAGTGGTAAAGTAGAGCGAGGTAAGCAGTCACTCCAAAAATATGCTGAGATTCTACCAAAACTGAATTGCTTAAAAAGTCTTTGTTGTGGTCATGCAGTTGCAACCGGTTTTGTTTACTGATTTGAGGTAAAAGATGACTCATTTCTCTTGGTGCCCTTTATTACTCTCCTTTGAAGCATGAAATATTTCCATATTTCAGTTTTTTAATACTTGAACAAATAGCACTTGTTTGGTGCAGATGTCTCCGTTGAGGCCGGTTTCATATCTTTTGCCATCTTATATAACGGCGGTGTGACTCCCCATCTAAGCACTTCATAAATCCTGTGACAGCCAAATATAGACATTATTCCACCCAGGTCATATTGCACACAATGGTATTGTAATCTCTCCTCGTCTCTCTCTTATTTAATTAGAATGGGCTCATCTCACTCATCTTACACTGAATGATGACCAGGCTCAGGCGGGAGGGCAGATAGCACACGAGATACCGTGTAATTAAGGCTGCGGTGAGATAGCGGGTAGTGAATCGATGGCTTTAGTATTAAAACTGGACTGTGATTTTCATATTTCAGCTGCGGGGGAAGAGTTGAAAATGTTCCTTTAGTGATGGATTGAGTTAAAATATGCGACCTGGCAGCTAGTGGTGTCATTGAGACTATTCATTACAGATCCCATAACTCACATTTTCTCTCCACCCTCTTCACCTCAACTGTAGCTACTATGCAGAGTGGTCTTGGGGTTGAAGCGGGAAAATGAAACATGCAGAATGTGCTGTGGCCCTCTTTTCCCATTTGTTTTCATCTCTGTCAACAGCTTGGCTATATTCTGTAAATCTTTTTTTAAGGCGGCAGTCTACAATTCTGCACACGCTGAACGGGAATCCATCGTCAACTCTTTGTCTTTCTCCTCTTTATCCGTCCTATCCCCTGTCAGGTGAACATCTGCGTTAATAAAGCATCCACAGACACCGGTGCCTCGCATAACATTGGTGATGGGCTGCACGGAACCACAGATAAGTGCTGTAGCTGGGCACTTGGCGTCTATCATCAGCCTTTACAAAGGAGCATGAGATGAGCACAAACAGCTATGATAGCGATTGCCTTCTGGGATAAGACATTTCATTCCTCACCATGATATGCCCAGCTGTTTTCTGTTAGAGATAGATAGGAATGTAGAAGACAAAGCTGAAACGGTTCAGATTGAGGACACGGTCTTATCTTGTTGGGTGTAATTAAACATCAGAGCTGATCAAAGGGACATGTGTTCGTCTGGGACCGAGGGGTGAGGGCGCTGGGACGCACAAATACCCAATAGTGAGCTGATCTTGACGATGTGGGACAGAAACAACTTTAAACAAAGGAATGAATGCTCAGTCTGTTTACAGCACAGTAAACTGTATTACTGTTACTCCAACTGTATGCTTGTCAGTGGGAAAAACTTTTCCCCGTGTGCTCTGGTGATTTCCACTTCCCGCGGCGGGCTGTTAAGCACAGACAGTCTGCTCATTGAAATGGATCCAAACAACCGCGCTATGCGTTCTCTCCTACAGAATAATTAGCCGTGCAGAGATGAACGCCGCCTCACTGATATGGCAATTGTTTATGGAAAATCCCTCGCAGGTCCAGTGTCAAACTGTTACGGACACCTGTTTGGGTTTTCTGAGTTTGAGGCAGATCATTATTGTGAAATCACACATGCTGCAGATTTTTTATGTAATGTGTTAAACACTGCATAAGCATAAAAATTCTTCAAAAGGAAAATATGTAGTTTTATTTCAAATAACAGAAACATGCAAATCCCTGTATATACAATTGCTTATTACAAATAATGTGTTTTTTCGTACCACATATGGAGCTTCATGACTCCAGCCCATGCAGACATCTGCACCACAGCAGTGTGTGCAGCCTCTCCATCATCAGAGTGCTGGACAGAACAAAGTGAGCTTTTGGGCAGGGCAATCTTCCTTAACGAAAAGTGAATTAGCTAATCTTAGAGCATAACTGGCATGACACGGGCTGCATTGAGGCCAGCCATATGGATGCACGGTCCAATGAGTTCTATTTAATAGCACATGCAGGCATACCAGCATTCGCACAAACTTACACCCGTCTGTGTGCGCTCACACAGGACTTGATGAAATATGTGTCTGCTTGCCTTGAAATGATGAAGTTTGCTTTCTGTGAAACTCTTTTAATCTCCCTCTCAGCCTGCATTTGTCTCCAGTTTCTCAAGTCTCGGCCATGTGTGCAGTTTTGCCCATTTATTAGCTGCAGTTAGCTAAAACTAATGCAGTTTAATAGAACAGCCCTGCGGTGCATACTACCTTTATGAAGGTTATAACATTTTTTGTTGAAACTGTTTTACAGAGTTGCTGATTCAACTCTGTGGTTATTTTGAAGGCTGCAGGTTGGGGAGCTGTTGAACTGCACTGTGATGGCTGGTGTTTCTGTTATTTTGTCCACCCCACTCACACAAACATGGGTAGACTAAACAACAGCAATGCCTGTAAGTATAATGTAGTTCAAAACAACCACACACTGCCCACACATGCCTCTAAGAAGATTAAATTTTAAACAGTGATATAAAATGTGGGGTATGTCACAGGTGTATTTATCTCCCCCTTGTATCAATACAATGATGTAAAGCTTTGGCTACTTTTAAACTCCAACCAGCTAACAAGATATCTTTGGAGTGCTCTGGCAACACATGAGAAATCTCATCTTGTTAAGTAAATGCATCACAAGTTAATATAAATCAATCTTGATTTGAATCCACTTGACTAAAACAGGATATCCTTAATGATGCGATCTAATCAAATCTCAGTATTTATGTGCCCCAGCAGACACTCATTCTGCACATGTTTGTACCACCAAACTCTTCTTATGCCCTTAACTGCAGTAATATATCAAATCTGCTCCTGTTCAACAAATTAGTGTCTGCTTAGTCATTTGTCATTTAATTACGGCTGTTGACTGAAATATGGAAGCTGTGCCTACGATGCTGCCTTCATTCACTGAACAAGATGGATTCGCACTGGCAACCGAACACAGCTGTGTTGAATGCGGAGTTTTTTTGTGCTGCATTATGCATGCAGAGAGTGTTCCTCCATTGAAAATTGTACTTGTAAGAGCACAATATTGAATTTGTAAAAGACTCTGAAAAATATGCAAATAAGGGACAGTGGTATAGAAGTGTTTTAGATATATATTGTGATTGATGTTGTGTGATTTGAATACATTAACCGCGCCAGAGACACTCTGGTCATTTCCATATTTCAGCCTTTATGGCAGGGAGACAGCTGCCTACTGGAGAATGGAAATCATCCAATGAAATATTTATCCACATTGAAGAGGAAAACAGCTGGCGTGCACGGAGTAAGAGACAATAAATTAATAACACAAATGTAGGACAGAGAGGAACCTATAGTAGTGACGTTGAGACAAGACATTCATTTCCAGGGCTGCAATTAATAAAACATAACTAGAAGTGGAAAACTTCCCCATCTCTGAACTAGTTAGCTGTTCCTCGCTTGTACCTGCTGAACTTTCTACCTCTGCCAGTCCCAGGTGACTTCTGCTTACTACAAAGCAGTTAAAATGCTTTCGTCTTAATAGCGATGTGATCTCCTTTCTCAGCAAAACCCCTGTTCTCCCTGCAGGAGTGGGAAGCCACTGAAGAGTTCTACAGGATTGAGAGTTCTTGGAAAGACTTTTCTTCTTCCCTCACATTTGCCATCTTCTCTCTCATGCCCCATCCCCCACCCCCACCCCACATCATGCATCTCTCTCGCATGGCTTTTTTCTCCTTCCCTCTTTCTAGTTTTTCTCAGTTCGTGAACTCGACGAATGACTGATTTTGAGACCGTGCAGCTCGACGTGAGGGGAAAAGTGTTGTCATATCAAAGCTGTCAGGCATTCTCTGTTTGCTCTCTGAATCCTGCATTCATCGTTTCCTAGACAGTTGATGTGAATATGCAGACATTGTAGTCTGGGACAGTACGTCGGCTGTCATTCGTCATACAACGAGAGTACACAGTCTTCAGTGTTTCAGGAAACATGTACTATATCACTGAACACACAAACAAACACAACCTGAATACTAGATAAATCTCCGACAATCCTCTGACAAATATTACAAACTTTACACCTGAGCTGCTAGTTTATAATGGTACACCAAGCTAAAACAAATGCAGTCAAATACAACAATCAATTCCTCCCTTCATGGGAGTTATAATCACTTTTTGCTGAAACTCTTTTTGAGAGGCACTGATCCAACTTTATGGTCATTTTTGAGGACGTAGTTTGTGGTGCTGCTGAAGTGCATTCAATTACTCTGAGAGGCATTTCTGATACTTTTGTTCATTTGCCCATTTGCATGTGAGGACGCACCAATTGTCCCAAGTTGAAAGCTTTCAGGTATCTCTGAGTGTTTCTCAGGAGAGACAACAGGACTGTGAAAGTGAGACTGGGGTGGAGAAGAGGGAGCTTAAACACAAAGGGTTAAATGCTTGTTCCTGTCTTCACCATTAGCCATGACGTCTGGGTTTTCTTAAAAGAAAGATCTGAAACAACAAGAAGAATAAGGGATTCTCTCTGAATGAATAGCTTTAAAACCTAACAAGATCTTTGTGCCCCTCCAGCACGAGGGCGTGCCCGACCAGGAGGAGTTCTTTATGGAGGAACCAAGAAAAACTAGAGGTCTCGCAGCATGAACAGAAGGGGCATTTTTATTTCTTTTACCCTGTTTACATATCTCTCCTTTCCCTTCTCCCTGCGTGACCTTTCTGCCACTTCCTTGCCCCCGCATGTCAATACCTTTCACCATTAGACTCCATGTGATTATGCATAAAACCATTTCAGGGGAAAATGCTGTTTCTCTTCCTAATTATCGTCTTTCCCTTTACGCCTCCATCTTCCTGTCCCCACTTCTGACACACTAACAACGGTTTGCTCTCCCCGAGAAGCGCTCTGTGAATGATGGCTTGCGCTGCGGCTGCTGTGAAGTCTCCCATGTGGCAGGCAGGTGCAGCATTGAGCCGTGGCTTCTGATCTTCCAGGTGGCTCTCATGATGACACTTTTGCTCACCCCTATTCCATCTTTACACATCTTACGCCTCTATTTTGCTTGTTTTCAACCTTTTTTTTCCCCCCTGCCACACTCTCCTACTTATTCCCTGTGAGTACAGTTTAAAGAGAGACTTCCTCCTCCATCATCTCTTTCTCCTCTTGCCCTTTCTGTTAGTTGCTGGCTATTAAAGGAGGCAAAGTGATGCCCTGTAATATCTGTGGAGCACAGGGATGAGTGCAGTGGTGGAGGTGATAAGAAGGACAGCACAGCTGATATCGGTTTACTGGGCTAATGGGGCATGAAGGAGCGCCACAGAAATCAGGATTTCCTTTATTCCTTCCATCTGTGAGCGTCCTTTAAAACGCTCTTACACTTTGTTACAACTTGCTTCGTGTTCTGCATTATCGCCTGTCTGCATCATTTAAGCGCACAGCTTGTTCTCACTTTAAAGTGCAGTCATTAGTTACCGTTTTACGAAACTGGAGACAAATATCATGCAAACTCGTTGTAAAAGCAAAGAGAAAGTTACACGGGAGAGGGCTGTGACTTTGGTCAGGCGTTTACTTCATGATAACATGTTATCTCTGCTGGTCCGCGGAGTGGTTGTGTGATGATAATCCTGTAGAATGTTTTTGTGTTCCTTTTATTGGCTGATTTTCTCTTTATCTGCTCCATAATCATTCCCTACACACAGACATCATTACAGAGATGGATTTTCTGGGTGAGGGAGTTAGGTTAGAGGGAGAGAGGGAACGGGGGGGAGAGAGAAAGAGAGGTCGGGAAATGGAGAGGAAGCCTCTTTTCCATCTTTTCATTAATCACAAATCAGTGTATTTCCCTCTGGAGGCCAGACCACTCAGTGGGAAGGAGAATAGGCTCTTTCTCCCTTCTTTTTTATCTCCCGTCTGTTCAATACATTTCCCTCCCTTCTTCTTTGCGGGATTTCTCCAGTCTCTAAATGCCAAACCAATAAACCGAGAAACCAAATTCCCTTTTCTCCCTCTCTCTTCCTCAAACAGACTGCATGTTCAGTATTTTAATAAAAATCAGAGCTTAGATGGTCACATCTGAGAGAGCAGACACGCGCACTCAAACACATGCAGACACATACACAACGATTGACGTCGAGTGCATGCTGTCTAATACATTCCCAGAGCCGGTTCGGTCTAACCTACTGTTCCACGCCTCAGCAGCCACTGTGACTATTAGTGGGATCTCACAGGGCTGAATAAGCAGTGGGATTGTTCAAGCTGAATAACAACACAGCAAACTTAGAAAGGCGAAATACGACTTCGGACCAGGCAGTGAAAATCACAGGAACAGAGTGGGAGCCGGCTGTCATTTTGATGAGAGACTGGCACGATGCAGTGGTATACACAATCAAAGAAAAATACTTTGAGGGAAAAACTCAAGAGCTGTAATAATGTAATGTAGGTTACTCTAACTGCCTTCACTGATCCTTCCAAATGGTTAATGTCCCATTTCCTGTTATCCCCGCCTGTGTACATAGACAAATGTGTCCTCTCATGAGCACATATATATGACCTTGATGTGCAACATAAACTACGTTCTATTATGCTCAGCGATGCGATATACATGAGCATGAAAGAAGACATTGAGTGAGTGGTATCCCACCGGTAGCAGAGCTGAAGCCTTAATCTCATCTGAGATGTCTATCTCTGCATCTCCTTACTATTTGAAATTGTGGCCTGCGAGCCATTGGTGTCGGGAGTGAAGACACCTGCACGCATAAACAGCCACACTAACCTCATTTTGTCAGTTTCTCTTTAAAGTAACTGCCACAGAAATGCTAGGAAAAGATATAACAAAACCTTGCACCTACCTGTGCACATGCACACTCGGTAGTTAACTATTTTTGGTTATTTCTGGTTCGCATTATAAAAAAGAGTGCAGAATAATAAGAATTCTGGGTAAGTGAGATGTGCGTGTTGATATTTTGATGTGCCACCTTCAGTCCCAGTAGAAGTATGGCGGCGAGGGCAGAGCGGAGAGAGGATAATGATCCTGCTGATAATGGAGGAGTGGAATCTGGTAAATGAGGCTGGATATGCACAGTGCTGCAGGCTGTTCCTTTGCACCCAGTGTCACACACACACACACACACACACACACACACACACACACACACACACACACACACACACACACACACACACAC
>JBAJHX010000049.1:10208981-10219098 GCA_037176925.1 Amniataba percoides | reverse complement strand
GGCAGTGGCACCACCACCTGTCTACCAAGGTACCCACTGAAGGTCAGTGTGTGCGTGCTAACATGTGGGAGGGCACCTTATTGCAGGACACACCACCACACACTACCACTGTCTCATTGTTCCTTTTTCTCTTCTCCAGTCTTGCTAAGTGCCTGCTTCAGCTCTCCGCCTAGAAGTGGTGCTGTCAGATACATCACATTACAATACATGACATCACAACAGTGTTTAAGTTGGAAAGCTTCACATAAAGCTCGACACAGACACGGTGATGACTGCGATCTTCGTCTGGTCCTGTGTGGGTGTTTGCGTGTGGGAGATGTTTGTGTTTCTGTGTGTGGGAGGAGCATGCTTGTTTGTGTGTGTTTGTGAGCAATCTGCTGGGTCATCGTGCCGCGGGTCTTTTCAAGTGCCTCAGAAGAAGATGCAGTGATCTTTCGGCCCCGGGAGAGGAGTTGTGCGACGATGCTCTGATTTTCCGCCCTCTCTTTATCTCGCCCTTTCATCACCCACCCCCATCCCTCCTTCACTCGCCTCCTCACTCTGTCACTAACCCTGCTGGCGTGAGTTACGTCACATGACACACACGCCGAGACCCCCTCTATATCACGCTCTGACCTACCTCTCCCTATGCAGGGTGAGGTGTGTGAGGAAGAGAGACCTTGAGCGCATGCTTGATTTTGAGAGTTTAAAGATGGACAAGTGAGAGAGAGAGGACTGCTGACCGCATGCATGCAATATGAGTGTGTATATTTGTGTGTGTGTGTGCACATTTCTATATGTGTGGGTGCCTACAATCAAAGCAGTAGGGAAAAAAAGAGTTAGGGCCTCCCTCCAGCAGCGCGTGGACTATATTTCTCCTGCAAATGAAAAAAGAGTGGGCCTGCCACCGGTGTTTTACTGTAGAGAGACAGGCATGAGGTTCAAATCATATACAGGACTAGATCACAGTCATAGTGAATAATACATGCATTCCTTATTCATGGCTGCTTGTGCATTTCATGAATAGCCAGCGAGATGACAGGACTGTTCGCGGTTATAACTGCCAGCTATTGTTTAGCTAACAGCAGCGAAGAAAAGGAATACAGAGGGAAAACGCTCACCATTAGCACACCTGCTCATTCTGTACTGTCAGTGCTGCTGTAATGAGAAAACTGGGTCTGACGGCACACTGTGCGTGTGTGTGTGCACTGGCAAATATGCCAGGAGTCTGCACAGACAGGCTGAGTGGATGCGCAGGTGTGATCATACACATGTACATTAAGTGTGCTGCAACTTAGGGATGCAAATAATGATTGTATTAATTATGTGTTAACTTGTTGATTATGTTTTTGGCATGTTTCAGTCTGCTTGTTAAGTCAGGCTGATGCACAACAAAAAGATATTCAGTATGCAAAAATGTAGTAGAGAGAAGCATGAAATCCTTATACAGTACGTGAGCCAGGTTACATTTGGCAGTTTTGCTTGATGAAGTACTCAAATTAAAATTGTTCTGCATTTTCCATTGATTGACATGTTGATTAATTGTTCCAGCCCCGCCTTGGTTCATTTAACTTAATATTAACCCTCCATGCTGCTTGTCAAAAACCCTTATCCCTTAAGTAAATTAAAGTATTCCTGATCTCAAAAGCACAACCCCTGGTCCAAATAATACAAAAGTGGAGACCCACCAACAGTATTTGTAACTCAAAAACTGGTTGATGGATCTGTTACATCACAGATTAAAGGGACATAAATGTTACACTGGTAATGCCTGCATTTAGAATTATAACCAGAGAGAAACAGAAAGGTGTGTTTTTCACAAATATGTCCTGATTATTATGTGTATGGCACTGTGGCCGAATAAAATAACAAACAGTCACTTTAATCCTATATAAAACAATTATGAAGAAATAAGGCCTTTGATCTCAATAATTACTGGAACAAACACACACACACACACCTCTCCATACAGATGTGCGGGAACACATTGACACATCACGACATACAATCACGGCAGCACGGGCAGCAGGGAAAATGAGCAATTATTTACTCTGCACGTGCAGTCAGCACGTTCCAGGTCAGTCAGTCAGTCTGCCTCTCTGTACCATCCATACATATGGATGACCAAACTTGTGCTCCTCAAATACAAAGCACAGTCTCTTTGTCTGCTTCGCTACCTTTTTTCTCATCCTCTTCCCCTCGTTATTCCTCCTCCACCTCCTCTCTCAAAAGCAGCGTCGCTGCTGGGTTTCTCCAGACATTTCGTTTTTCATTGTTTGCCTTTTGGTGAGGTGACACACGACACATTGTGGAGTCTAGCCACCCTGGGGGAATACTAATAGAGGGGAACCATGAGTGAGTGAGTCAGGGACGCAGAGAGAGACCGAGGCAGTGCAGAGAGACAGAGATAGGGTGAGACAAAAGGGAAGGTGAAAATGAGAGATTGTCATCAAAAGAAATAAAATGAAACAGAGTCTGAGTGGAGACAGACGGCATAAAGTACGATGAAAATCTAAATTAAAGGAAGAAAAAGGAAACGTATAGGAAGCAGTGGACCAGAGAAAGAGGTTTAAAAAAGAGGAGCTGATAGAGGAAGGGTCAGATAGAGAAAGCTGAAATGGAAGGAGAAAAGAAAAAATAAGAACATGTGAAAAAGAGAGAGTGAGGACGGGACAGAGTGAGGAGAGGAGATGGACAGGAGGGAGGACTGGACATGAAAAAATGTTGTTTAGCCAAACTGAAAGGGCAGGGCAGACGGAGAGGAGGAGGAGGAGGACTGGGGGAAGAGAGAGATGAAAGAGTTTTGCTGCCCGAATGAATAATTCAATCATAAAAAACAAGGGAATCAGCAGAATAGAGCTTTCCCACTCTACCTCTGTCCACACATGGTCATATGTGTATAATGCACATAATGTACATGCTTGTGTTGTGTGGTTTGTTTTAACCCAGGAAACTTTAATTTCTACATACGATTTTCCTTTTCCTAAGCTTTTATTTTTAATGCAGCGCTGTTTGATGCCTTCAGTGCTTTGACCTTTTCTTGATTTCTCTGTGTAAGTGTGTTTGCAAAATGTTTGTACGCCTCAACGTGCACAGTAAGCCACATGTGGTACCACTCAAGCAGGCCCTGACCTGACTTTCATTTGAATTTCTGAGTCTCACGGCCCCCTGCTGCTTCACGCCAGCAGCCCTTTTCTTTTGGATCAGTGACTATAGCAACACTCAAAAGCACGCCGAGATAACAGAACAGGGAAGAAAGATGTACAGGATGAAGGCAGGCTGAAACTGGGGAGGGGGTTGAGGGGCTAAAACCTGAACAGGAGGAAAGTCCAAGGCAAGGTGAGAGACAGAAAAGACGGAGAGGGTATCCAGTATGGTGAAGTGAGGTCAAATTTATTTTTAACATGCCATTGACGGGTTTAATCCCACATCGCCCTGAAAGAGAGGGTAAAAAAAAACAAAACAACAGTCCAACTGCAGTCCAAATGTGAGTCAAAGGACGGCACTTGGGGATTTTACACAAAGATGTGGTGTTTACCAATGCCATATTTTCAAAATGAGTGGGCCCCTCTCTTCTCTTTGGGCATCGCTTCATTTTTGAGTTGAGTTGCGGCTGGAGCGTGGCCAATAACCTCGCACGTAAACATGCACCACACTTAACACGCCAAGTAAAGCTGAAACAACACTGGTGGCAATAAGCTGCGAGGGGAGTGGTGGTAAAATGGATTTTTCTGCTGGTATATTTATTTCTCACAGAATAAGTGTATCAAAACGCTGGCACAGAGTGAAATCTACATTTGTTTATGCTCAGCCGTATTGATGTCGGGCGGTGCGCACAGTGAATATCGAGTTTTGGTAATGTTTGAAAGTGCACCGCTGCGTGATTGCTGGCCCTCTATTTCTACAGCTTCATCTCTCCATCCATCTTGCCTGCATCCACCTCGTCCCCATTTCTGCTGGCTTTTCGTTTATCCTTTAATATAAATCCTGTGTTATGGTGCCCCATAAACAGGTCAGGTTTCACCCAACCAGAACTCCAACATACTGCCACGCGTGCACATACACCGTAATTAAAGGAGGAACAACCCGATAAATCCGATAAATCAGCTGTGATCCTATTTTCGGAAAACACCCTCTGTATCATTTGATTTGTCGTGATTAGCGGTGACATGATGTTTTTGTCAGCTGCGTGCCTGTAAGCAGGGGGTGCAGGGGCCACTAACAACCTGAGCCGCGGTTTTATGGCTATGTTTCTTTTTTTTTTTTTCCTTCCTCCGAGGGTGACATTCAATTGATCAGTACTTTCTAGATTCTGCGCAGGGGGACATTACGGCCAGCAAACAGCCTCGTCAATCAGGCGGCGCTAAAACAAACCCTGTGAGCATTTACGGTCTCTTCGGGCATTCTCTCTTTTCCTTCCTTTACAGCTGTGACTTTCCCATCATCACTCCCTCTCCTGTGTCTCCATCCGCTCTATCTGAGAGCTAATCTCCTTAAAACGGCAATCTCTTTCTTCCCCTCTTCATCCCTCTCCCTTTGTCTCTCCCGTCCCTGTTTCTTCCCACAGATTGCCCTCTGCCCATCACCAGACCTCTCCGTCTTCCCACCTGTCCGCCTGTCCTCCTCGCCTCGTTCCTCTTTCCTCACATTTTCACCCATCATTCTTTTCAACCCAAACAACTCTCCTGCTTCTGTTTCCTTCCACCCCCCTCTACCCCCACTGACGGATGGCTTTTTTACTCTTCACATCTCATTGGCCTCATTTCAAGGTGAAGTTCATATGAAATAGATAATTTTCCAATCCTGCAGCTAATTCAAACTATTAATAATGTATTACGGATGAAGCAGTCAGCAAATGCCCACATCATTTCTCGATGTTGATCCTTTAACGAATCAGACGGGTCGGAAGGCAGGGCTACGTAAAAGGTCAAACAAATTACCAGAACCCCCCTCGCACACGAACACACACACACACACACACACGCCCACACACAGCTGACACTTTCTTCGGCAGAGGAGACAAATATTCGAAAGGTAGAAATTAGAAAGGGGATCAGAAGTGTTTGCACTTTAAATGAATGTGGGAAAAGAGAATTGGGAAATAGGACAGGGGAGTGTGGACAGATAGAGCGGCAGGGCGGGGTGAGAGATGGGAGGCGAGATGAAGGACCGGCTGAAGGGAAAGTGTTACACGGCGCGGTGAGGGAAATGGAGACAGGTGGCAGGTTGGGTCGCTGGTGATTGACTGATGTTTGGGGCAGAGGGAGATTAAAGCAGAGCCAAGAGGCCACCGTAGACAACACACAAAGGGACAAGTGGGAGGGTTGGAAGACAAAACAAAGCAGGAGAGGGGAAATAGAGAACATTGAAGAGGAGCACAACACAGTAGTGAGGTTTATTAAGTTGAAATAAATAAATAAAAAGTTTAATTATAGCTTCTTTTTAGGATAATATTAACTAAAAATAATATGAACTAACTATAAAAATATTCCCCAACATAACCTTTTTCAGCCCTGAGTATTGTCTGCAGGCCCCAATGACCTTCACCAGTAAAGTAGGGCAGCCTGTATGTAGCCTGAGCAGCAAAACCCAGGGCATTTAAAAGGCTGGCAGGGACTTGCTGCACCAGTCCTTTCAATATGTGAAAAAGACATATTGAAGGAACACACCGTTCCCTCGGTTGTCATGAGTCTTTGATTGTGTTTTTCCAACTAAAAAAAAAAAAAAAAAAAGACATGACAGCTTCTTAAGAAACTTTGGCAAATTTATTTTTCTTTTCAAAGTACATCCTGGGTGAGATTAAATTTTGTATTTCAGGGATTTTGCATTATTTCATGTCTACAATACAATGCCAGTTGGTTCTGCAGTTTTCAGTTTGGAAATGAGCAAGGTCACATTTCATTGTTTGGCCAGGCATACAGCTAGTGAAGCCTATTCAGTAATATTTTGAGTTGTTAATTTCAGACATTTTGATGTGAAAACTGAACCCCTGATTTCTAGGCTGACTATATGAGGTTTATCTTGTCATTTTTTTTAAAGTCACGCTTTCATGATTTTATATATCCCCTGCTTCTCTGTGAGCACATCTTTTCTTAAAATGGAGCAAAGAGAACATTTTTCTTCTATCTAATGGCTCTTTGCCCTCCAATAGAAGCACAGTGCTGACCAATAATGTATTATCCAGCTGGGTTCACATCAAGGGTTATATGGTCACAGGTCTGGATGGAGAGAAGACAAGATATAAAACCAAGTGCAAAAAAGTGTAGAGGGGAAGGAAGGGGACAGAAGAAAAAGATAAAGAAAATAATGTAACAGAGGCAGGATTCACCAAAGGAAACGAGAGCAACACAAAGTAAGACACTAGTTTGTAAGAAAAGGAAAGGAGGTGAAGTACAAAGGGAAGCTGGGAGAGAAGAGAATATAAAGGAAGTATCAGAAAAAATGAAACTAGGACAAAAAGAGAGCTAAGCGGGGAAAAAGGGAAGGACTACAAAAAGAAAGAAAAAGGTAAAAAGGGAGAAAGATGGACATGATACAAGGAAAGGGTGGTTAAGGGGAGGGAGGGTAAGCGGAGGAAGGGGAAACAAAAAAAAAGGATAGATGGAGAGAGAAGGGATGAGCTGGCGGAGCAGGGGGGAGGGTGGGAGTTCAATGGGGCAAAACGCATCTCGCTCTCAGTATGACGTATTTCCACTCAAAAAGTCACAGGTGGAGGGGATGCGCACACACGCTTACACATGCCCACACACACACGCATTAACAGACCTCCAGTCGAGGCTATGCCATGTTTCACCGCTCGTGTGTGTCTCTGTTGCAGCTGAACTGAGAGCTCAGTGCTCCGGATAACAACCCTCTATGAGACCGCACAAGCCAAAAGAGCTGGCATGTGCACAACTGCACATCCGTATATCCAATTACGGTGTAGTTGTTGTGAATGAATAATAAATGCCTCTGTAATACTTTGTGCGGTATGCATTGCAGGGACTTTGAGTTCAATGAGACTGCAGATGTTGAATTAAATAATGTGTTTCAAGGCTAATATGATGGTGCAACATGCAAGAAGGCTATAATTCTAGAATGCCTCATACTAACTGTACAGTACTATACACAGGCACATATATGGTATGAAAATATTGCTGAAGGAAAAATAAAACAAGACATGGTGGAACTGAATAAAATCATGTAGCTTGAGTTGGGTTTTATATAAATTCAAGAAAGAAGAGGTATATCATATTATTTACTTCAGAGAGGGATTCTAAAAGTTGTTATGACTCCGCATAAGTGAATCTGCATAAGCCTTGTTGAAACTCTTATGTTTGTGCTCTTCACCCAAGGATTTGTGACCCAACATGGCAGGTGCTTGTTAGGGGTTGCAGTTTGACGCAGTAGCTGGGTAAGTGATCAAATGTAACTTCTCAAAAGTAAAAACATTGAAAGTGGCCACAAGTTATTTAAATACAATGCATGCACTTTGAGTCACATGCAAGGGCCACACAAAATGGTTCCGAGGGCCACATTTTGAGAAATTATGCTTTATTTGAGACAGGAGCGTGTCCTCTGATCAGGATGGACAACCCCCACCCTCTAGAGAGGTCAGAAGACAGGGGAAATTTATATGCTATGCTGTACTACACCTGTTTTATGGTCCGACATTCATTTTATGCCCAGCTGCCATTTCAGCACGAGGTCACGATGTGTGATTATTCATGCAACACAAATTCAGAAAGTCAGGTATAAACTCGTCTGCTTCTGCAAATAGGAGTGAACACTAGGTGATACAAGTTCGCAAAAGACGCCTCAAAACGATCCATTTAATGTTTAGAAGTGCTGCCTGTAGCATTAAGATTGATGCAGGGTTGTGGGTAGAAGTACTGCGCTCACAGAGTCTCAAGAATTTATAGCTCAGGACTCAACCAGGGTTGGGAGTGTGAAGGAAAAGATTTATGCAAAAGCCTGCAATGGCCCTTTAATTCTGAACTTGGCGCAACCCATCTCACCTTCACAACCGCTCTTCATTATGATTGTGGGCACTTTGCCAACGCCACCTGCAATGTGTAAGTGGCTCATACTCTGCTGCATCTCAGTGGAGAATATAATCTCTGGTATAATTGGTGAATGTCAATATTGCGATATTCTGTTACAGAGGACAGCTAAAGCCAATAAAGGCAAGTCTTGGAACATTTGCTGCCCTAATTTGGATGAATTCTTAACAGGAAAATGAATTTGGATTGGAGATGCCTCTTTGGCTGTGTCAGTGAATGGGTCATTATTCCAATGTGGAGTACTTGTCTGATTATGCTGTATCTGCTTCATTGTGTTGACAGTGAAGGGCACGCACATCTGCGTGTTCATATGTGCGGCGCGAATGTCATCATTGTCTCCTCTTAGAGAGTGGGCAGGTTACTTGGCTGCCGTGTCTCAGCCTGTGCGCTTCACTGATAAGCTCCACTGCTTATCTCAATGAACGGCTGAGTAGCATGTATGAATGTGTGTGTGCATAATGAGTAAGGGGGAGAGAGATTTGCAGCCACTCTAGGACATTGTAAATACACAAGAGCAATTTTGTGGTGGTACAATTTGATTCTAATATTTACCGTCCAAGTGGACATCTTATGGGAGGCAATCTGCGGTGTGGAGCGTGTGTGTAAATCTGTGTGTTAGAGACTAGAATAGGTTGAAAATCTGCCTACATACTTCAGACATCCCGCCTCTACAACCCACAAACAAGCTTGTTTTTGACATAATATTTTTATTTCCTAGAGACAAACTGTGTACTCTAACCATATAGCTGCTCCATTATAATAGAAATACATCATCAGTGGATCAAATGATGCTGTCGGCTCTGTGAAGCATCTTCCATTTAGCATCTGTCAGCTCCCTGTTTTGATTTTCAGGCAGCAGCTTTAACGTTTGGGATCTCTCTCGCTGCTCGCATCTTTGTTTAACGGGTTTACTCCGTGGAGACGGCTTTTATTTTATGGGCGAGTGCCTATAATGTGACTGTGTGGACTGTTTTTGTCCCCACACACAAACACACATTCACGCACACCTTCGCCTCAAGAGAGGAACACACATGCACACAGAAAAAACTGATTTTTGTACACATTCACAAATAATGGCTCATAAATAAACTTTATAATTAAACTTTGATTATTTATACATATAAGTTTTCAGCAATTCCATAACACTTGCATTGCTTCATTTCCTACTGTTTTAAAAACTGAGATATAGTATTATCTCCCCAAGTGCCAGCCGCCAGACACGTCCCATCTGCAGTGAACATATTTCTGACCGACCAGTAGAGACAACCATGAGACCTGATATTTGTTGATCTAATGACTAATTCTAGCCAGTTACAGGGAAGGTTTCCCTGCTTCTTATCAGTTCAGGACAGATGAGCTAATATGGATGGAAATTGCCTCACACAATTACCACCACAAACAGGATTGTTATCAGTGTAATATTAGTCTATTAGTCATGCAGCTTGATGCTGGAGTTAATGAGGCAGCGGCTGAGACCGATGCAATGATGGGCAATACGACAGCCAGCACAAACTCAGTAAATTGAAGGCGGGCTAAGTTGTTGCAAGCAAAACTATTGCTGCTGTCACCCCAATTAAAAAAAAATAATAAATCACTGTGGCTATACTGAAATGAATCATAGATATCACTCTCTTCTTCTTTGTCCAAACACTCTGCCATTCTCACTGTGAAGCAGACAGTCACACAAACACAGAGAAAAGGCGATGGTGGCATCTCTAATCCTGTAAAAGCAGCAGCAGGAGGCAGAAAGCCTTGCGACGGGAGTGTTGGATAGAGAAAGCTTGCCTACAGCGATGTCTCAGCTTTTGGATACACTTCGCTGGTAGAAAATCATGCAGCCACACACAATATGCACGCACACACACATATTCCGGGAAACTAGACACGCGGACGCGCACACACACGCCACAGCTTTGTGGTTTCGGTATTCTCTGCCTGCTGTCCCACCTGGATGCTCATGCAGCCTGAGGAGCATGGAAAGAAAGGCAGCGAGCAGTGAAAAGAATTTCACCTCACCGTGGGAGCGGGTGACAGGGCTCAGCTAGCACACACTGGGGCCCTGTCAGGTACACACACACACACACACACACACACAC
>JBAJHX010000049.1:10177705-10194646 GCA_037176925.1 Amniataba percoides | reverse complement strand
ACACACACACACACACACACACACACACACACACACACACACACACACACACACACACACACACACACACACAGTTGTTTCCATCACTTTAGAGGACATTACATTGACTTACATTAATTTTCCTGGAGCCTTATCCTAATATTAACGATAACTGCTACTTTCCTAAGCCTTACCCCATAATTACCCTAACTTCCTTACCTTACCCTGACCTCTTCACCTTAAAATCTAATAATTCACGTTTTGGGGACTTGCACATTGACCCAAAAATGCAGGCAATGTCACACACACACGCGCATAGTACCTTTACAGTCAATGCATATGCAAATTTAGGGGCTTTCACGGTGGCTTCAAAGATTGAATAATCTAACATAGACAATAGGCACAACTTCAAAGCAAATGCTCTTGGCCGAGAAGATTCCCCAACATGCTACAGCACACACATCTAACAACACCAAGTTTTTACACACCAAGACGTGCACACATACCACTTTAGAGGAATGCCTGGCATTTGCCCCATAGCAATTAATTCTGTCTTTTCAACCCTTTAAAGTGTTATGTTCTTTTCTTTGTGATGCAGTAAAGAAATCATACTCATTATGTGCATCAAACCAGAGGACAAAACCTCATCCCTTCATCCCCGTCTCACGGATCAAAAAGACATGAGAAAGGGCAAACAGAGATCAAATGTGCGCTCTGAGAAATCCACCCACAGGGCACCTCCAGAGTCACCACTGGCATACGTAACACGCGCATCCAATATCACAAAACACACACGCTTTCACAGACAGATGCGCGCACACACATTCAACTCGGCTGAGCAGTTATAGGTTAGCCTTGCAGAATCTGGCCTGCAGCTCACAAGGTCCGTTTGCACTGTGAGATCTTAGTTTGGAAAACGTCAACTGAGAATCGACCGAGCCCTGCAGCTGCAGGCCTGACTGAAAAGCAAACTCACAGGAAATAATGACAAGACTTTCTGCCTCACAGATCCCCTGTAACTTGTGTCCAACTGTCTAACAGTAATACTGTAGTAACTGCATCGTCTGATTCCAGCCGCAGATTTATTCAGAAACAGTACTGTCAGGTACATTGTAAACATGAAAATGTTCCCAAAATGATAAATAAAATAAAAGAAAAAAACAAAAATAAATAAAAGACAGAGTAACTGCCCAGTGAGCAGCTCATTATAAAGTGGAGAGAAAAAACGTGATTGGGTTACTGCAGCAGAAAATACAGCGGCTGACACAAAAGCACACTGGCCACTGAAGTACTGATTTGAATGCTTACTTATTTATTATTTCTTTCAGGACGTTTGGTGTGCCTCTAGGATGGATGGATATGCAGATGTACATGAATAAGGAGAGAAGAACAGGTAGTTTGATAATAAAGGGGATGAGGAAACATGCATGTCTCTGCGTAAGGACAAACACCACCACATTACTAAAAACAAAATCTCCTTAAATGGCCAGAGAACATTTCATGAATAGTCTCTTTTATCGAGCCCCTGCTTAAACTGCTAATACACTGTCGGAGTGGTGATGACGAGCCTCTCTGTTAGGGCGCGGACTAATGAGACAATCAGCAGCTAGCTGTCACAGCCAGGACTTTATGATATCAGGGAGGTGCCTCTAGTTTAACAGCCATTGACCGGCTCATCACTCCTTCCTACTTAGCCTCCTCATTGTCGATGCAAAGAAGACTAATCTGTGGGTGGTCTTTACTGAGGCTAAATAACGGAGGAGAGATTATTATGGAAAGGACACAAGTAAACTTAAAATGAGCTCAGATGATTTGTAGAAGTGCCTCATTCTCTCTGTAAAGACAAAGCAAGGTGCAGATGATCAGATACGGAGAGAAGTCCTCATGGACTTGCTGCACATGCGTATTATGAGATAACAGATGTAACTCAAAGCCTTCAGTTTCTCTCTCCCTCTCCCTCTGACCCTCCATTGCTGTCCCCAGCCCCCACTTGCACATGCATATGCTTTTCGTGTTACTCCGCAATACAGCTACGCTCGCCTCTCTGAGGAATCCTGCCCATTTCTGTCTCCACTTCTCCCTCAGCAGCCTCCTCACCACCAAGTGTACTGTACACACAGCGGGAAGGCTGTCAGGAGAGAGAGATTATAATGCCTCTGATCTAGTTAATGGACAGTAATGGTAGATGGCTGATGAACAGGAGAGAGAGGGAGGAGATGGTGACGTGAGCGAGATGGAGAGAAGGGGTATAGCGGCAGCAGGAGGCAGAAAGCGAGGGGGGGGGAGTATTCCAGAGGTTTCCTCTCTGAGCGTGTCAGAGAGGAGATCAACCCTCAACCCCTCTTCTCTCCTCCTGCTCTTTACGCTACTCCTCTCTCCTCCAGGGATCTCATTATGGGAAGCCTTGCTGGCCATGAGGACTGGGCCTATCTGCGTATGAGATGGGCTAAAGAGGGGGACGAGCCCTGTGTGTAAGAGGAAGGGAGTAAGTGGGGGGTGAGAAAGCGGGAGACTGAGAGAGATAGTGGAGCAAAGGATGGGGAGAGTAATACTGGAGGCTGCAGAAAAGAGTGTGGTGGAGAAAAGTGAGGGGGGTGCAGAGAGAAGTGTGCTGTAATAGAACAGTAGAGCATATAGCCTTAGGTACCAGATTGTTATTACTGCTGCAGATGGCTGGGAGACGCTTCCAGCTGATTTATGTTTTGCTATAGTCCATGTGTGTGTATTTATATATGTGTCACATCCATGTCTGCATGAGGCCATATGTGAGCGTGCATGCAACTCGGTGCTTGTTTAGTTTAAGTAATGTCAGCTAAATGGCATGTTTTCTAGATAAATAACCAATTAGAAGCTCAGGGGGAGTTTGCAGTGAGCTACGGCATCCAATCAAATCCCCATAGACCAGCTGTAAACTATCGCTCTCATTGAAATGCCGCACACAGCCTGCTGTAAATATCCAATCAAGTGATTCGGGGTCCTGCGTTCACAAAAAAACAACAGTATATGGCATAAAGTGCAACGGCTAAAACGAGCTGAGATGCTCTTCACTCCAGAGTCTTCCTCCCCTCTCACCCCCGCCCCCCCCCCACCTCTGGGTGCCTTGATCAAGATCTATCTTACCCTCTGCTCTTTTTCACTTGTCAGCTCTTCTCCATTTGTGTAACAGCTTTCATTGATTTTTTTTGGAGGGGTCATAAGATGCTCTTAATGTGCCACTGAAGACTGTTGGTGTGTTTATATTTGTGCACATGAGCCGATGTGAGCATGCACGCTTGTGTACTTTTGCGGGCCCTCAGATATGATGGTCTACATTAATCTTTGGTGCAGTTTGGACAGCGACAACGAGGGAGAAGAAATGAGACACTTTGACTTGACATCTCACACCCACACAAACGGAGGCTCTAATGCACAGTTGCCGTCCTCATAATCACTCCAAAATCCACTGCATCTCCCCCATGCCCCCTCACCTCCTCCTCCCAACTCTCTAGCCATTCATCGTTCTCTCTCTACCTCCTGGAGACATCAGCTCTCTCCCCTCCTCATTTTCCATCTCTACCACATAGCCATGATAAATCTCTAAGATATCTTCCCAATGGGCTTTTGCAAATCAATGGCTATTTTGGAGCATCACTTTCTAGGTATAAGATTGTGTGCATGCTGTGTGCACAATGTCCACAGAGATTCTCAATGCTGAAAATGAAAAAAAAAAAGTGCTATTAAAATAATTTCAGAGTTTCAAATAATAGGTGGCGGTGTGTGCACGATGTAATAACCTATTCTGTTACGGCTCATTTTTACAGTATACATTTCTGCAGTACTAATTCCTTGAGTACAACAGTGATGTCATTCTCACTGGTCTACAGAAAAATCTATCACTACTAAATTCTTATAACTTTTACTTTGCAGTTGTTTAGTTCAATCAGCTGCTATTAATAAATCTCAACATATTCTGCACATTATATTTTCTAAGTTATTACTGGATATTCATTGTTTGGGGAAAGGGTTTTTAAAGTTGAAAACTTAAAAAGAAAAACTCATTAGCAGGAGAGTGGTGAGTATGACATGACATGGCTGCACAGATGGAAGTGGTGCTGATTAAATGGATGTTATCCTGAATATATCGAAACAATGGGAAAACAATGAATCAGGGACACATCCTCCTAAAATCTCATTAAAACTGGGATGGTTATGAGTAAAGGCCAGTGTCTAATATAAGCTTGTGCAGCTGAGTTAAATAAAGACCTGCTATTTGGAAATGGACGGTACACAGTGAATGTCTTTCTACTTGATGGTGTTAACTTTCGTATGTGTGAGTTCTTGTCTGCGTGTGCACGTGAACTGAGTGTTCCTCTGGAGTTTATATTTTGCACAAGCAATCACATTTTTCTCCTCGAACGTATACAAATGCGAGAGTTACCGTCTCTCAGGAAGCCAGCTGAGCCTGGACGTGTTTTGACAGTAAATAAGCTAATAGGCAAATGTCACGGCTATTAAATGAGTTAAGCCCGATCGATATCAACTCCGGGGCAGTGGTATATAAATTTATTTGAAATGAGACACCAACTGACACCAATAAAACAAGTAATCTGTTAGCATCTGTCTGCAGAAACGGGGCACTGGTGTGCGCTGTGCTTGTGCGAGTCACGAGGTAGTGGGAGGGAAAGCAAGGGATGACACAGAGTGAGGGTGGGAAAAAGGGATTAAGGGGGGGTAGAGGTGGAGGCATGGATGAAGCCGTCACTTCGCTTTGTGAGATTCTTGGCGGTGAGAGATGAGAGAATGATCTCCCACGCAGGTGGCAGGAATGCTTACACTAACACTTTTCCTCCGCCCGGGCCCCAGAAAAGGAGGGGGGGGGAATGTGCAAACATGTCACAGAGATAGGAAGAGATCAATGTCCACAAACAGTGTTTGCAAACAAACAGCCACGGACACACAAGCCTGTATTAGCAAAGCCAAAACATGGATAAATTGTGTTTTTATCTATATTTCACACTCAAATCTCCATTTTTTCTTCCTTCCTCTACTGACAGTCCTTCTGCTTTCTTTACTATCCATCATTGAAATAATTTCATTAGTGATCAGGCAGCCCGGCAGCAGTATTAGTTTCTTTGTAATGACAGCACAGCAGTGAAGCATTTCATCTTCATTCTCATCTCCACACTTTATCTTTGATCACTGCTTTGTG
This sequence comes from Amniataba percoides, assembly GCA_037176925.1. NCBI lineage: Eukaryota > Metazoa > Chordata > Actinopteri > Centrarchiformes > Terapontidae > Amniataba > Amniataba percoides. The sequence continues at coordinate 10,189,479 of JBAJHX010000049.1, read as the reverse complement.
TCTATGAATAAAACTCGCCGAACAATCCCAGAGGGTCACACTCAGCCGTGAATCACGGGGATCCACTCAAGCAACAAAGTAAGCACGTACAGATGCTCACATGCAAATGCACACTTTCACACTTCGCACTACAAAAGAGCACAGTTTCAAAGCTAAATACAGAGCAAACTCTGCAAGCTGCCAGGCAGTAATCTACAGTTTTTGTTAATACAAAGCGCCTCTTAAATCCATTACAGCTTACAGATCTTTGTGGACTTCGCAGGTCCAAGACCACATCTGTATTCACAACTGCAGCCAATCAGTTATAAGGTATCGTTCTTAAATTCACCCAGATAAGTGGACATGCAGAATGTCAAGTCTAGCCCGGAGGGAAGTTAGAAACATGGCTTGCACTACTATGATTACTGCCCTCAGTATTCCACCTTGGTGAAAGCCAGTATTTAAAGTTGTATTAAAAGAAGTTAGATGGAGAGTGAGATGAGAAGATCAATACCAGTCTCATACTTACACGTCAAATATGACATGACAGTGGTGTCAGTCCTTTCATCTAATTATTGTCAAGAGGGTCAATATTTACTTAACATGTCAAACTCTTAATTAAAGAGTTTTACTGTTACATATCACAGTGACCATATCTGAGGGGTTTTACAGCATTAAAACTTATCGTGACTTTGCCAGGTGTGGGAATGTTGTGGCTTTCAGATGCCCACATACCGCTCGTGTTATTACACTATATTTTAGAACAACCCCACACCCAACATCTTACATAATCACCTACACAGCAACCCCCGCAGGTCAGCCAACAAACACCAGCAGTGTTGTTCAGAACAGTCAGGCCCATTGATTTACTATCAACGGGCAAGGCACAACTACAGGAGGACATGTAGGGCTCGGCCCCTCTGTGTATAAATAATGCATTTGGGTCTAAGGTTGCAGCAGGCTTGAGCCCACCATCGCTGGACAACTGCAATATATAGAAGAAGACACATGCAGAAAGACTGAAGAGGCAACTTGACATCGAGTTGAATTCTGGGGGGTGTTACGAAAATGAGTGTGTGGATCGAGGATGTTTTTATATGTTGGAGTAGATGAGGGGGAAAAACCTCAGTGTGTGCTGCAGAATCTTATATACTGTATGTCTGCGTGTATGACTATTTGTGTGTGTGTCTGTGTATGTGCCTGTAGAGTTCTATGAAATATGCATGAAGTATGTTTGAACCTTCTCCCCCTCCCCTACAGGCCAGTTGCAAGGTCCTTCGAACCCACACAAGTGCACATGAACACCCGCCCCCTTCCACACCCACACACACACACAAATATAATGTGGCACCCTGGCCTTACACTGATGAATGTCTGTCCTTCAGAGAGCACAACAGCCACAGGAGAGTGATACGGTATGAATGAGGACAGACGAGGAGAGCAAGAGAAAAGGTGAGGTAAGAAAAAAGAAAAAAAAAAAAAGCCTGAGAGATATGAGTGTGTTGTGGGCAGAGGTGGAGGCAAGAGGAGTGATGCAAGTGGAGTGGGACAGAGTAAAGGAGTGAAAAACAGCAACGCCCACACAAAGAATAGTTTCTAAAAGTGAGATGGTTTTAAAAAGATTTGAAGTGTTTATTTAGTCTAAAAAATATTTAGTCTAAAGATTTCATGCAGTACATTCATTCTACTGAACATTTTTCCATATTTAATTGCATATAACTAATCTACACTTAAGGATAGATGGAATATTATCAATCTTTTTTTTTAAAATAATATTTTTGGTATATATGTTAAATTCAAATGTATTTCATTTGTCTTTATTAAGTTGTTTTTGTTGAGGCTTATGGAGCTAGAGAAGGATCAGGGATGAGTATCAGTGATGTGAAGTAAATATGTATACCACCCCCTGACATAGTTATTTTCCACATACCTAATATAACCAGAGATATACATCATCATCATAATTCAGGGATAGAGTAGTCCTGTTACAGTCTTTCATGTCATCTGTGTGTTTTTTGAGTGGTGGGAGACATTATTTTATGAATTTTACTGAAGCAGAAGTTGCAAATAAGTTAGTATTCTAAAGTGCCCTGAAAATATCAAATGTAAATGGCCCCCGGCAGTAGTTATATTGTTATATATTTTATGACTATATTATTATTCCTGGTGCCTTAGTGTGTAAGTTGCTGGTCAAGATGAGGCCAATTTTAACTATAATATATACTGTTGAGAAGTTTAATCTGTAATATTCCCTTATATTTTATAACCTCATCGTATCTTTTGTACATAAACTAGCAACTGGAGATGTCAGATAGATGTAGTAGAGTAAAAAAGTACAATATTTCCCTATGACATATAACAACGTTTTGGCATGAAATGGAGGAAATTTATACTCAGGAACATTAGTAGAATCATTTCCTTTCGTTGCTCCCCAGGTGTTATCAGTGCCACCCAGACCCTGTTAAAGAATAGAAAAAGCACTGTATACTGACCTACCAAGCCGGCGAGCAGATACTATTATATTTCCAATAAAGATAATGTTGAAAAAAGAGAAAGTCAGAGGCGAGAGAGGGAGGGGCGGGAGGGGGTTTCTTTGTCATCTTGGTTTTTAAGTTACAGTAACTTTCTAATTAGGAAGACATTTGCTGCTGTGCTAATGAACAACAAACTCTTTCAAGCAGAACAAACAACCTAAAAAACAAAGCTCACACACACACACGCAGGCAGAGTCTCACCAGGACACCAGCCCATCTGTTTGCTCAGGGAATCTTGCTTTCCTCCAGCACTGCTTAAAAAGAGAGTGGGAAAAAATGCATCCCACACACACTAGTGAGTGTGCAGACATGACATCATATTTTTCTGTGCAGAGTCTCTGCAAAGAGCGTGGGCAGGCGTGCGCGGGTAGCTTGTGTGTCTCTGTGTGATTACTACACTGCGAGAGCCAGCACAGACTGAGGAACCAGCAGAGCAGACTGTGCATGTGTGTGTTTGTTTGTGTCTGTGTGTCCTTGTCTGTCACTTAGAACTTGAGGCGATCTAAAGGCATCTTTTCGCATCTCCACATTCATCTCCTTATCTATGCCTCCGCCATTCCACCCCCCTGACTTTGTTTCTTTCCCCCTCCCTCCCTTCTCACTGTTTATCTGCTGCTCGTACAGTCATCTTTTTCTCTGGCTTTTGTTTGGCTGCCATGGCCTGTGAGCACTGTTTAATTCTCCCCCTCGCTCCCTTGGGAGCAGGAAGGGGTGAGGAGGTGGGAGGCGGGTGAGACGGGGGAGGACAAGGGCAGAGGCACTTCATTAATCAATCAACCAGCTTTGAAAATTTACCTAATTAACGGCTAATTACAGATCTGGGCACAGTGCCAGCTGGCATCCCATCCACCTCCACTGATACGACCCCCGCGGTCCCCCAGATGACACTAGAGGTAAACACTCCTCCCTTATTCCCTCCTTTGCTCTCTTCTTTATTAGTCTATCCATCCATGCATCCAGTGGCCCAGTCCTTTTTCATTCTCTGCAGAAACAACAGCTGATAACTACAACGCAGATAACTCAAAGACGTCCAGATCTCTCACCGCCGGCCTCACTCTCATGTCGCGCCATATGGTTGTCTGTTTGATTCCCCTTAAGCGGTCTTACCGGAGAAATATTGGCGGTCATCACAGGGTCCTGGAGGCTCTCTGAAGGCACCGTGTCACCCTGACGATAGGTGGTGCGATTCTTGTCTTGTCCCTGCCAGCTCTCTCTGCGGGATGTGCTCGCACGCCAGGCACGCTGGATCCTGGGAACGCAAGTTGATAGAATACATATCAGTGACATCTACATATCGCAACCAAAGTTGAGATGAGGAGATGAGTTGCCATGTTGGAGGAGTAATGTGGGGCATCATGTTTTTGAGGAGATGAGTTGCCATGTTGGAGGAGTAATGTGGGGCATCATGTTTTTTTTAAACAGTAAAGTCAGGTTCTTTATCTCCACAGACAATGTCAGGTGACTGGCTATTGGAGCATTTATGAGACTTGGGTGGGCATGAAACTCCACCAGGTTGAATCATCAGTACAAAAGAGAGAGTATAAAAATATTCTCCCAGGGAACATTCCCAAGATAAATGTCCAATTGACGAGCTTTAAATTCTGCTACGTGCACTGCTAATGAGGAGTTGAAACTAACAAACATGCCTTTTCAAAACATGACGACACATTCGGCAGTTTAAATCCACTTATTTACAGATTCTGGGTCAATATGGGCTAAATTTAGTAACTATGGTACAATGTTGTGTGCACCATTGCCCTGATTTGCAGCCCTTCCCTGTTCTAGAGCCACACCAAACTGACAATCATGCTTTCTGAGATATGAAGTGAAAGTAGGTGATGGATAGTAGAGGATAATAAACCCCGAGGATATCAATAAAATAAAACTATGAAATGTGAATTTACAAACATGAAGTGAAAAACAACACCTCCTCCCATTTTGACAGATAAAATCGACCCGTTTTTCTCATATACAATTGGTGGGGAATAAATGTGGCAGATAAAACAGGAAATCTATCTACTGTTTTGCATCACAGAATAAATCAGTGGCCTCATTACTATGATAGAAACATAGAGTGATAAAAGATGTCACAATTGGCCATCTAATTTTTTTTTCAAAACTTCCCAATTTCTTCTGCTGTGACTCTCCCCTCATATATTCATTTCTTTCCCTTTCTCAGACATTTACACACACTCCCCATCTACACCCCTTTAAATCTCGTTCAGACACTATTCTGACCCCTCCCAATCAACCTCACCCCCGTTCTCGACCTCGGCAGAGCGCTCTCCACCGTCTCTCACTTTCCACTCGCTTTCATCCCTGTAGTCACCCCAATGCCGGGGTCCAGGATGGAGTGTAGGATCAATTACCCAATGGAGAAACACATTCACCTCCAGTGGAGCAGAGAGACAGCTGAGCCAAATGGAACAAACTGAATTAAGCCATAACTCTCCAAAACCAATACCTCCCCTGTCCTCTTCCTCCATCCCTATTTTCTCCACTTTTACTCTCCCTTTGCTCCTTCTATCTCTCCGTGCTTCCTGTTCCACTGCCATTTTGTTCAGCCCCCCTCTCAACCCCCCCCTCACCTTTCTACACCCCAATCATGTTAACGCTACACAGAAACATTGCCTTTCGCTTCTCTATCCCCGACTTTCAAGGAAGTGAAAGCCTGAGGCGAGATCTGTCCCTCCACGTTACGCCTCTAAAAGTGCGGGCCCGTGTTTAAGTGAAATGGAGTTAGATGGCAGACCACGAGGGTTCGCGCACCCGGAATTGCCCTCCGACCCCGACTCCGAAAATCTAATCAGAGGCGAGATTGAATTAAAGCTACACATGAATGGATCTCTTCCACACAACAAACATAATGCACTTTTAAGGTCACGCAGGTGGCTCAATGAGAAATTGATTTAAAATGTAGAAAAGGAGCAGATGCTTTGGAAAATCTACCACACAGATGCACTTATGAGCCACAGGTAATACTCACACAATGGCCTTGATCTCCAGGTGGTGGTGTTGCTCCCGGCGATGGGGGCTATTATCATCCTCTTCCTCATTTCTTCGAGGACGGCTTCTGTGGTGATAGCGAGAAAAGATGGAAACACTGAAAAATGAGACGAGAAAAACAACAACAGCTCCACTTGTATGCTAAGAAAAGTGAATGAGTGTGTATTTTGAGTGATATTGAAAGTCACAGCATCGGAACTTGTTGATAGAATGAGAGGATGAGTACAGCCTTGCCGTGGTAGAGTACATATCTTGCACAATAGAAAAAGGGCTTTACATTACATCATGTCATCCTCATTGTGGATTGAATGCTGCCCATGAAATGGGAGGATTTTTTCAAGTAACTGCGGGGACAATGCTGCGCTACGTCTTACCTCTCCATCTTGGGAACGGCTTGCCCTCCGCTGTGGTTGCAGTAGCGATGATACCTCTTCACTTCTTCCTGCACAATGAAAAGTACCAATATGTCAGGAAGGTTGTTAATTCTCTGTGCCAAAGTTATGACACGGGAGCTGCTGTGCTTTAATAAGAAAGAGAAATAAACCTTCAGCATTTCCTGTATGTGTAATTGCCACCCACACGTACTGTCTGTCTGCATAACAGAGGAGAACTGCTCTTTTTTTTTAATGATTTCTTTCTGTTATCTGTTTATTAACCTTATGAGTGGCAGCTTCTCTGGGTCTGTTAACACATGCATAAATAATCATAAGCACACATAGTGGTGGGAGGTTAAAAGAAAAAGCAACAACTTGGATGTGTGTATGTTATTGCTGATGTGAAACAGCATGTGTGTGCTCTGCATGTGCCAAACAGCCAGGCACCAGCCGCCGACCAGGGTGGGGAGGGTGTGTGTGTGTGAGGGGGGGTGAGGCCAATGTCAGGCAACTCTGGGGCCGCTGCCATAAAGCTGAATGGGACCGGACAGATGGATTTGCTCCCAGAGCAGCGGGGCAGCTCCACTCCATCTCTAGTGTTCACTCATCTCTCTGCTAGCCAGCAGAGTGCAAGCTGTGAGGATTCGTTTGTGTTTGCGCTCATGTGTCTTGTGTCTGCAGCAAAGGGGGGTAGATTCAGCTCACACATCGGCACGATGCAGGATCGAGTGACGACAGTATGTGTGATGAGAAATATGACCCTTGTGCTGATGGACCCACACTGAGTTATCACCTGACTAACATCTTTCAACGCGCACTTTTAGTTTCACGGGCCACAACTTTACTGTTAGATCAGTCTCTCTGCTCCCATCATCCCTCTTTATAGCTGCTTTAAAAGGAGAAAGCTCTGATGAACACTACCTGCCCTGCACCAAACACCAACTTATTGCACATAAGAGCCAAATATTTCCCCAAAGAGTTGTTGAGAACCAAAACTCAAATATGAATACTGACTTTATATTCATCAGGTGGCCTGAAACACAACTCCAAATATGCTTATATTGCTACTTGTATGCTGGATGTGTAATAAGCAACTGCTTGCAAAAGTTTGCCATATAAACTTCATAACTAACTGTTGTACCCAAGTGGTCAAAAACATTTTTTTTTTTTTAATTACCAAAAAGATGTCTTTCTTCTGTTCAAATGAGGATGTCAGTGGGGTAATATTGTACAACCACATCTCATGACCACAAACTTCAATCTAAATTATTTTTTACATTGATGTTATCATGGGGCCAAAAAGACCATTTCATTAAGACAATTACCTTGTTGACATATTTTAAAGGCAGCAGTTGAAACCTCTGGCAATTCAAAGTGTTAATAAATTCAGCACATGTAAACAAAATGTTAGTTAGTGTTTGGGAATACTAACTAATCAGACTGATTAAAACTCCAATGAATTTTGGGGCTCCATGAAGCATATTGACACTGTGATCCAGTACTGCACAACAACGCATCAGGATACCCCTAATGTGCATGTGTGTTTGTGTGCATATATGTATTTGTGGGAGTTTATGTGGCGTAACTTTGGGTACATGTAGTCCAGATACTTTGTACTGTTGCTGTATTAGTTCAACAGTTCTGAATGTTCTTGCCACCGCTCTTCTCAGAGAAGCCGGTGAGGATTAAGTGTTCAGGATGCCAGGCAAGAGGCCAAGAAGGGTTTAAAATATAACTGTATCAACAAGTGTTATGCTGTATCAACTGCAGACTCTAGCCAGATGTTCAGGCTAAAATAAGAATCCATGGAAAATGACAATGAGTTTTCATTTGGATGTGAAAATAAATATGTCTTAGTAAATAAATAAATAAAACACTTAAAAAAAACCACTTTATATACTGAAATATACATATAGAAGGCATGCTAAAATGATTCTCATTTAAAAGCACATCACTGACACTGTTATATCGGTTGTCTCCTAAACCGACTCAAAGACTGTGAACCAAGAATTTTATTACCTGCTCTATGTAATTGTTGTGCACATGACAAATAAAAATCTGAATCTTGAATGAACATTATGGGCATTACTGCTATAGCACTGCTATTACTGCCATTCCTTCTACTTTTGACAGATTCCAACGCTCGGTCTGCTTTGTGTTTTTTGCAGCTGCCATCACTATTTACTCATTTTTTTACAACTACCGTCTTTCGTGCCTTTACAACCTCGGCTCCCTGAACCGGATAAAATGCACTTAAAGTTATATGGGAAGAACAGAAATACTGAGGGAGAAACACAGCTGATGACAAATGCAACACAGTACTTTGAGCCTATAGGGCACATGAGAATCTATTGAATCAATAGCTGAATATATGATTGCTTAAAAAAAAAAGCAGGAATATTAACGTAATCCCCTTGTGCCGGGCTTGTAAACAGCTTAATCGTATCATTTTCTACATAAAATAAGGGCAATCAATATTCTGAAAGGCTAGTGAAAGTGAAGGTGGACAGTAATCAGCATTATGTCACTGAAAAATGAGAGAAGGAAGGAAAAGAGGAGGGAAGAGGAGAGAAAACAACATCACATAGCAGAAAGCCTGTTGCCCTTTAATTTATGAGTTATTAAAATCATAATTTCTCAGAGTCCTAGTTCTATCACAAAGATCGATGGCAGGCATAACTGGATGTCCACACTACAACACTCTCTCTCTCTCACACACACACACAAAGACAAAAGCATATTCCCTTGAGTGTGTGAGAGACGGTCAGCTCTCCATGCCCTTCAGACTCCTGTGGTCCCTCAGTTAGATCAGCTCCCGCACACATACGAGCACATGACACACACACCTGAGTGCACTAAGAGAACAAACATGCCTGCATGCACACACACCAGCATGAACAGCCGCATGTACCATAAACACACACACACACACACACACACACACACACACACACACACACACACATCAATCTGATCTCAGAGGACTTGATTGCAGTGTAGTGATGCGCTGGAACATCTGCATCCCTCTATTGGCTGCTCAGCTGCAGCACGGCCTGCCGATCGGCCCGGGGAAAATGTCCAATCACGGGAGGAGCTGTACCAGTGGAGATGCTTGTTAATCGCAACATCGGAAATCAATTTACATGCGCGGCGTGTGCAAGGAGTAATATGGAAATCAACATTTACTCTTTCGCCTGAGTCCCTGAGTACAAAAAAAGAGCCCCCTGAGAGATGTAAGTGTTACTGATGTGTTCATGTGATTACATGATTTGAGATGCCATTTCCTCTCAGTCTCACGGCTGTGGGGTAAATCAGGCACTTTCTACTGAGAGGAATGGATGCATTTATGTCATTTTGCACAAAGCTTTATATCCTATTTGAGTAGAGAGGTTGGTAACAAAAGCAGGAGAGAGAAAGAGAAAAGCTCTCAGGTTTGGAGCCGTGCATTGACAAAGAATCCGAATGATAAACTTTTATTGACTGCGAAATGGTGAGAGAGCAGTTTCATACTGATCAGATAACAGCGTGTACGGACAGACACATTCACACAATACCCAGGCCGATGCAGACAAACAGCCATCAATAAACAGGCTGGAACATGGGGTGTAAGGGACACCAAAGGAGGCCTACATCATGCACACACACAGATGTGGGGTTAATTTCATATCTACTGTATAAGTAAGCAGTCAATCAAATACAGACAGACCCATTTCTTCCTGAGCCATGCACAGGTTTTATAGGTATGATTAAAAAAGAAACGGCTCCCCTGGAAGAGGCCATTGGAAGCATACACACGAGGGCTGCGCTAGTGAATATTTTTATTATCAGTTCGTCTTCTGATCTTTTCTCTTTTTTATCTAGTTTAACAAATGGTTTAAAATGCACATCTCAAATTCTCAGCGCCTAAGGTTGAAGCCTTTAAAGCATTTGTTTAGTCCGACGGACAGGACAACAACTTAAAAGTATTTCATTTACAATCATATTAAAACTCAGAAAAGTGTTAAATCCTGGCATTTGAAAAGCTTCAACAAGCTAATACTTGGCGCTTGCTTGATAAATGATGATCGATCCGTTATAAAAAAATCACTATGGATTAATTAAACCCACTCATCACTTCAGCACTAAAGCACAAAGAATACGTTCAATATGAGACTACAAACCTGTGTGTTGTTGAGCTGGTGGTACTGCAGTGAAGAGGGCTGGGAGGCTGGGAAAGAGGGTATCTGGGATGCACAGTGAGCGAGGCAAGAGGCTATCAATAAGGCGGAGGAGGAGGCCATACGTTTATTCTAAATTGGGAGAGGAGAAGGTGTGGAGGTGGGTGAGGTGCGACAAGTAGAGATGAAAGAGGTGCGAGAGTGAGAAAATGACCATGCAGTCCATCAAAATGCAAAATGGAGCGATTGGGACTATTCACCCTGCTACTATTAACCAACAGGGAGCAGCTCTGGTTAACATATGGTGAGGAAGGGAGTGAGAGCATGTTCACACACACACACACACACACACACACACAGACACACACTCGCCCATCATCGGTAATGGGGCTTCTTTTCAGTGATCAAAGACTAAGCTCACTCATTCAGACCACACCAGCCTTCCAAGACATGGTAATAGGATGGGATGGAAATGACAAAACTGGAAGGAGTGTGTGTGTGTTTGAGTGTGTGCATCCATTCCTGAATCTTTGCATGTGTTTTGGAGGAGTTATAGTGAATTTTAATAGAAAAAAAGAAGGCGTTTCATGTTTTTCTGAGCCATTGAACCAGAGCACGTGCACAAACACCCATACAGGATATATATATCTACATATATCTTCATCATATGAGCGCGGTGGGCCGAGAGACACCTATCTGTCAACGTGCAGGCTCATCTCGCTCCTGCGCAGGTTATTACGACTCAATCGTGGGGCGTTTGAGCGAGCTGGCACAAACAGCACTCAGCACAGCTCCGTCCCACTGGGGGAGAGATGATAATGCACTTCTGAAATATGACACCCTTCCCTGGCACCACACTCCCACTCTGTACATCCCTCCATACATTAAAGCACGCCGTCATCTGTACTCTGACTCCCATGGTTTGTGTCGTTGAACTGATGCCGCCCTGTCTTATGATGCTGTTGTACAAGAGCTCATTAAAAAGGTGGCATGCTGGGACAGTTCTTCTGCATGGTAACTGAATTAGGAGCAACGAGGGGCTTCACGTGTGGTATTGATGAATGATATCAAGATGCAAGCTGCAAGTGCTGTGTCAACAGTGTCACCTGAACTGTATATTTCATGCTTAACCCCATTAAACGTGACCCCCCCCCACCACCACCACCCCCCTTTGGCATGCTGTTTAAATAAGCTCTGTGTAAAATGGTTAACAACATGGGCCCAAGGCCGTAAAATTCAGCTGTCCCATTGATTATGGGGTAATAGCTGGATAGATTAATGTGTTTCTCAGGGGGTTCACGCCTGGACAATGAATCTGAGTTGCTCACACAGACACAGCAAGTGGAGCGGCCTCCATATCCAATAACCTGCATTTCTGTCCTCATTCATATTTCACACGCCAATTACTGGTTAGTCCTTCACCAGGCTTCTTCGTGTCCTCCTCAGCCATCTTATTTGAACCTCCTCTGACGTGGCATCTCACAGAGTTAAGCTGGATACAATTTGGAAATGTCATTTTGGGAAAGCGATAATGAAATTCACCTGTCAAGCTGGTGCAGTGGAAACGGCCTGGAACAAATCTGGAGTCAAAATGAAAAAGTTTAGGGGACATGCAATGGAAAAGTGTGTGTGTGTGTGTGTGTGTGAGAGAGAGAGAGAGTTGGGGAGGGTTGCACCATCATAATATATTGCGGAGTAAGTCAAAAGCCGTGATGGAACAGTGC
>JBAJHX010000049.1:10158369-10177605 GCA_037176925.1 Amniataba percoides | reverse complement strand
GAGAGAGAGAGAGTTGGGGAGGGTTGCACCATCATAATATATTGCGGAGTAAGTCAAAAGCCGTGATGGAACAGTGCTTTCAGAGCTCACGCGCTCAATATCCCCAGCCGCCGATAATGCGCAACACTACATCACTGGCATTAAATATTCAGAAGCTCAATGCAACCAGGTGAACTTGTGCACCTTCACTCGCCCAAGCACACAAAAAGAAACACCACACACTCCTGTTGAAGGCATTTTTGGTGAAGCCCATGTCGCACTGTCACTTCCAACTACCGCTGTCGTCAAACCAAGTGTCAGAGTTTCAAAGACACACATAATCTCCATACACCAAGCCTGCTCTTGAGGAGGAGGAGGGCCCCCTCACTCAGCTGAGCCGTTCAGCTATGCCCTCGCTATTACCGGCTGATAATGAAGTCATTTATAGCGGGAGGTGCAATATGTAGTATTAATGAAACCTTTCCAGCCACTGCCATGATAAAAATCTCTAAGTGGCCGCAAGCTAACATGAAAAGGCAATTTTCCCAAACCATATTGAATTCAGCCAACTGTGCCATTTGAATGGGTGAATAAGAGGAGCACAAATTCAGAGCAGTTAAGGTTACCCTATGGAAGGAGGGCTCTTACTTTTTCAAGTGGTAATACAGTATGTTTCACTGTCCATGGTGCTGACACCTCTCTGTTGTCTCTCCAGCTGCTGAACCACTGGAAAAGAGTTGCCTTAAAGTGCTGTCATGCTGCAGAGATTAATCTCCCTTAAACTTCTCTTTAAATCTGATGCCTGCAGGGGCTATCGGCTTCTTTTTCTCCCTTAGAACAGACTTTGCTTCTGAGCAGTGAAAGCATCAACTTACTGCTCCTAAAAAAACAGATCAGAAAGTGAATTACATCATCGCAGGAATGCTCCCTCACCAAAAAAAAAAAAAAAAGGAGGAGAGAGGATACCATCATCCATTTGTTTCCAGAATCACGTGGTTGATATATACTTTAAAGTCTGACATCTGCTCTAAGCAGACCCTGCTGATGTCTTCTCCTCTGGGTGCCTCTCTTACCTGGTTGTTAATGCAGAGAGCAAGGTGCTTCCTCTCCCGAGCCACGGCCACACTCCCGCTGCGCAGCCTCGCCTCCTCTCCCTGGTACATGCTTCTGGAAGGACACCGCTCAAGTTAGGAGGACACCTCAAAAAGAAAAAAAAAAAAAGAAAACTCTCCCGACGTGCAATACTCTACGAGCCCTCAGCTGTGCGAACAGCGTGTACTCGTCTCTGCCCGGCTGCAGAGAGCGTCGTTAAGCAGGATTTCTTTCTTTTTTTTTTAATCACTCATCGGCAGATCTGAGCTGACTGCGCCTTGAGCCTCTTACGCATCCTGAATAAAAAAAAAATAAAATAAACATGTATAAATCAGTGCTGCAGCCTGGGATCAGTCTGTGGATGTGACACTAACCTGTGCGCGCCGCTCCTCAGCATGACGAGCTCTCTCTCTCTCTCTGTCTGTCTCTCTCGCCGGCAGACAGAGATGAAGTGAGCACTTGGAGTCGGGAGAGCTCACACTTGGAGGAGGCTCGCAGCCAATAGGACGCCGCCGAGCCATGCGCGCGCCTCAACGCCGCCGCGCGTGCCCACGGTGTCACTAAAGTTGGCGATGGGGACTTTAATCACACCGTTAATTATTCTTCTCCTCTCTCTCTCAATCTGAGGAAGGGGGGAGGGGGGTGATCGCACGCTAACGTATCTCGGCTCATTGTCGCAGGGCTTTTCAAACACCTCACTGTGTGCCAATCTGTTTGCTGATACCGCAGATAATGCGTCATAATGCTTCAGGTGTGTGTGTGGTTTGGGAACAGGAGGGACGCACGAGTTGAACAAACACCTGCATTTGGTGATGTGTGTGTGTGTGTGTTTTAAAGCACACGTCATGCTTGCACAGCAGTCAGGTGCGCACAGGTGAGGTGAGGATGAGGTGTGAGGACAGATCGGCTTCAGGCCTCCACACCGCCGCACTGATCTTCTGAATGGAGCCCTTCCAGATCTGTCAGGTGAGCAGCTACTACCAGCGCATCCTGCTGCCGGTGTCCTACAGCCTGATGTTCGCGCTGGGCCTGAGCCTGAACGGCGCCCTGCTGTGGTGCGTCTGCTGCCGGACGCGCCGCTGGAGCAGCACGGTGGTCTACCTGAGCAACCTGGCCGTGGCGGATCTCCTCTACGTGCTGGCCTTGCCCCCCCTGATCATCAGCGACGCCATGGGCGGCGCGTGGCCCTTCGGCAGCATCATCTGCAAGACGGCGCGCTTCTTCTTCTTCGTCAACCTCCACTGCAGCATGCTCTTCCTCGCCTGCGTCAGCGTGCACCGCTTCCTCGGCGTCTGCTTCCCCATCGCCGCCGTGCGCCTCAGGACCAAGAAGCTCGCCCTGTTCGCGTCGGGCTCGGTCTGGGTCGTGGCCACGGCGGAGATCTCGCCCACGCTGGTCTTTGCCAAAACTGGAACGATCGACAACGTGACGGTGTGTTTCGAGATGACCAGCCCAGGTCAGTTTAAGGTCTACTTCCCCTACGGCCTGTTTCTGGCCGTAGTGGGCTTCCTGGTGCCCTTCCTCATCGTCGTCACCTGCTACTGCTCCATGATGAAGGTGCTTTACTGCAACGCGGCGGACGGAGTCTCCGGCGCCAGGCCGGCCCGCGCGCGCATCAACAAGTCCGTGCGCACGCTGCTGCTCGTCTTCCTCATGTTCGTGGTGTGCTTCGTGCCCTATCACATCGCCCGGACGGTCTACCTGTTCGTGCGGGTCTACATGCCCCACGACTGCCGCCTCCTCAACGTGGTGATGATCTCCTACAAGGTGTGGAAGCCGGTGGTGAGCTTCAACTGCTGCGCCAACCCGCTGCTCTACTTCTGGGGCAGCGGCCGGCACCGCCAGCGGATCCGGGCCTGGCTGTGGCGCAGGAGGAGGAAGAGGGTGAGGCCCGACAGCACCAACAGGTCCGGGGGGTAGAGCGCATCCGTCAGAGGCCACATCAAACTTTTGGGGACTACTTTTTTGTTTGTTTTTTTCCCAAGTCGGAGTCAGCGCGCAGCAATAACACCAGGACTGAACTGTCAGCAAGCTGCGTTTAATGGATCGTTTTATTCGTTTAAGTGTAAGAATATATTGATATATATAAATGTGGTAACATTCAACAGGTCACAGGAGTCACTCACTCGTGAGATGTGCTTGTCTTTACATTATAGCGTATTCTAACTTATTGCAGCCTATGCATAATAAAAGGAAAAAAGTAAGACTGAAGGATTAGCAAAAGTAAAGGGACTAACTTAATGGTGCAAAATAGTCAGGTGAAGAAAAGAGATGATACTGTGGTCAGAGGTGACGTTTAGTGATTGAGGGAATTGGTGCCCTCTGTCGGTCACAGAATCTCCAAAACTGCATCTGGACACCCGTGAAGCATCAGTCCAGTTTGATGATACAGTCTGGAGAAGGAAAATAAAAAAGACATCTCGGTTGTGTTGTTTCTGTAGAAAGGCACAATAACTCAAGTACGGGGGGAATTGGAAAATAAGGGAATATGGGTCCAAAACTAATGGTGGTAAGAATTGAAGTCAGAGAGCACACAACTCATCTAAATACTCACAGTCACGTGGAAGTTAAAAACACCTTGATGGAAAAGAAAAAGAAAAAGTGCTTTGACATCTTCACTTTGTAAACATCCCTTTTTTTTTTGGGTTCATACTTGTGCAGAGCTACAGCGTTGGAAGAGGGGAATCATTTCAGAACGCTCCTGTAGGCAAGTGACGACAGATGGGTAGAGCAGTGGTCTGGCAGCTGAGAGCAGAGAGGAAAAGAAAAGATTAAGTGAAGGGAATAAAAGACCAGGGCTGAAGTGGAAGAGTCACTTGTGGCAGTAAAAATCAGCCCCTCGGCCTACTTTTTATACAAAAAAAAAAGAAAAAGAAAAAAAGATATATATGCCAGTGTCAGGATTAGAGGCTGAATGAATTAATAAATGCATGTTTGAATTTTGTCTAATCATAAGTGCTGTGTGTGCGCATGTGTGTTGTGTGTGTGCATACCTGCGCGCCCAGCCTGGAGAGGTAGCGGTTGCGTAAGCCAAAAGCAGACATGGGTGTTAGTCTAGCAAGCTCACCCTCTGTCGGCTTACTGGGTCGCCTTTTAATCCTGCAGGAATGATAACGTCGCCATCTTTATCATTTCCACAGCCAACACTGACATGAGCACAATTATATTTATATTACCAACAGGATTAATCATCCCCAGTGTGCCGTTAAAGGCTGAGAAAATAACTTACTAACATATGTTGGGGTGGGTGGGTCGGTGGTACAAGAAGAGAGAACTCAAGTGCTTTCAAAGTGTGTGTTTAATTACACGACATTGTTCAGTGAACAATCTGGTATCAAATGTGATTTGGTTTTACAAAAAAGATAATTATTTTTCCTCCTAATCTCAGTGATGCACAATGAATCTTATACTGATTTCATATCATTTTTCTTGTATACAGCTCAATAACAGTCGACACTCGGTGGTTTAACACTTATATTCTGTTTCGCAAAGACTGCAGTGCTGTCACAACACCATAGTGCAAAATGAATGACCAGTGAGGAGAGCAGCGCGTCATCTGCATGACGCAGTGGTCATCTTAATGTGCAATCGCAACTTTTTAAACTGAATACTACTGACCATCTTATTACATGCGTTGGGCTTTTGATTTAACGCGCAATTGAAAAGGTGCACGTCTGCGACCACACGCAGCGTCACTGACAGCTGTGCTCACAGTTGTGCTCTGCTGCACCTGTAACCGTGCCAAACACACTCTGAAATACGCTTCTGCGTCACCACAGCAGAGCGAGAAGTAAAACTACGGGAGGTCAGATAATACAAGACTCTCAGGGGATGTTAAGTTATTCTTAATATTCTGATGCCCAACTGAGGTAGTGAATGTCAATCATCCACAGTCTGAGACCCTGGAAAAAACACAGGGAGACAAATCTCTTTCCTCATTACTGGAATGGCGAGAGTTAAACAGAGTGCATGAACGTTTTGTCCTACCGTTCGGCTGAAGCGAGCAACAGCTTAGGGCAATGCCAACAACAAGTTAGTTACCTGAGCTTGATAAATGAGTAAAATGCAAAACATAATTCATATGTGGAACTGAATTTTTTAAAAGGTCACATTAATAGAACAGTAAAAAGCTGAAACTGCAAATAGCATTACACAGGTATATGCATTCAAAAGTGTGCGTTGTCTCTTCTTAGTTTTCTTTTGATTATAGCAATGTACCATTTGATGATGCAACAGAAAATGATTTTTTATCATTTAAGTTCTGAAACCAGTGGAGAGCAGATAAAGGAATTAAGAAATAAAGGAATTGAGCAATAAAGATTCAAACAATAAAAAGATATGCTCTTTTTGAGATTATCTGCCATACAAGGTCAATGGCGCATGTGATTAAAAATTGAATATGAACTCTCTCTGCAGAGTCCAGTAAGGAAGATTGTGGTGGGCAGTTATTGTGAATGCTGACAAATGATATGTGCATAATGAACTGCAGAGTTGTCTATAGTAAGGCAAGTAACAGAGTCCTGATGAAAACAATCAGTAAAAAAAAAAAAAAACATTAAAAAAACACAGTCACCCTATATACATATAAAACAATTGATTAATTGATAAAAAAATCCTATACTGAGAGTTGTATAATAAAATCAAGCACAATTTATCTATGTAGGCACATTTTCACTGGATAAAACTCTCGTATTTAAAATGGTTAAAACACTTTAAAAGCATCCTAACTTTCCTCTGTAACTACAAAACTTCATGCTGAATTTCCACACACACACACACACACACACACACTCACACACACACACAGAGGAATCAGTGGAAAGTGAATATTGGAGGTGATGAAGTCAGTATGAAGTGAAGTCAGAGAGTAACCGTGGAGTCCAGGCTGAGAAGTGTCATTTGTCGTATCCTGATAAGGACGTAGTAAGCTATCAGTACAGGGTTGGTTATGTAAGGGCCGGAGCCAGACAGTCAGTTCAGGTGGGAAGAGCCACAGATGGCAGTGCTGGGCGGAGTCAGAAGTGCAGTCCCGCCCCATGGCGGTTGATTGACAGCTCTGGGGTGGACAGTGCAGCCTGCTGGCTCTGAAGCCCACGACTATGTGTGTTCCCTCATCATCATCATCATCTGGAAAATATCAGTTACAGCACGGACCAGAACATATTAGTCTGAATTAGGACACATCATGTAAATAGATCACGCAGATTACAATAGAAAGATAGAGAGATTGACACAAAAACGTGTGAACTCAAATGACAGCGAGATTGAGAACAGAAAGTGGTCATAGTGACCAGAGTACTTTATTTAGTCTCCAACCAAAAGTACACCAACCGCAGGTGGTGTGTTATTCACATCTGACAGTCAAATAAATGCACCCATCTGGTTACAGGTACAGCAACCATTTCCTTCATCATGTTGTGGTATAGTCTTTAGTTTCATCTATTTTTTTTCTTCTCTTTTCACCATATATACACTTATTTATACAGTGTATATATAGTCGTTAGCTCAACTATTAAAACTCATAAAAAATAACTTTTTGCATATCAAAGCACAGTAAAACACAGACCAGGTGGATTCTACCCACAGAAAACACAACGTTGGCCACCACAACTGGTCTCCTTTTAGTTAATATTATTAATGCTTTCAATTTGTTTGGAGTAATTTATGACAGAAATGGATGAAAACTAATAAAAAATAATAACCCTTTCTTTGGAATTGGGTGTTAACACCTGTATTATTGACAGACTTCTATCTCTTTCTTCTCTTATCTTTAGATTTGAATACTTAGAAATGAATACCAACCCAATGTAAAAGTGTGGCCGTGAGCAGTTGGGTTTAAACAGCTACTTGAGAATAAATGCAACTGCAATCAGCCAACATATAGGCAATGACGCAGCTCATCACCCTTTTGCACTCCTGAACTTTGTAAGCTATTAAAACCAGTAGTTGGAAATGTACAGTACAATGAAGCACAATTCTGCAACTCTGCATGCGAGTCATGTGTTTGGAGCGTAGGATAAGAGATCAAAGAACAAACCCATAAAGAAGAAACACTGACACTGGCTTTAACTATCACTCTGAGAATCATGCTGAATCTGTTAAATCATGTATATCACATGAGACTACAACAGAATAAATAATATAATGCATATAATAAATCTGGATTAAATTGACTGCGGCAGCTTTAGCTAGTTCTTGACACATCCACAGTAAATTAATACAGGAGCTCTTACAAGTGTTCCTGTCTAAAATAGGCCTGTGCCACTTGATTATATGAGTGGGTTGTTCATTATGTTTCTGAGATGCTGGTCTAATTGTTGGGTAAGTTGCTGGAAAAGCAGTGAAGGAGGGTGAAGGGTCAAAGCTACTCACTCTGCGGATGAAGAGGATTCCTTTTGGAGTTTTGCTCTCTCTCCGGCTGACCGGTTCAAATCTCCTCCTGCAGCAATAAATGGAGATGGAGAGATTACGAAGTGAGTAAGACTGGTACTAAGGAGAAGGGTGCGCTGAAGAGTGGCAGAGTAAAGTGAAGAGATGTCACATGAGAAAAGGCATAAGAGGGGTAGTTTAGAAGAGGGGAGGGTTGAAACAATATGGAAAAAGAAAACAGAGATGAGCAAGAGGAGTGAAGGTTCACTCTCCACTTACCTTTGAGATAATCTACAAAGTACAGCATCACCACTGCCATCAGTGCAACTGTAAAAAAGACGTGGGAAAAAGAAACAGCGTGGAAAATCACTGACAATGCCACCCAAAAGTGTCTAACACAAGTTGGAAACAACGTGATCTCATAAACTGACACACAAACAAACAGAAAATACTGACTGCAGATACAGGTGCAGAAAAACACTTCCAAAACCAGGTATCCTCTGGTGTCCAGGATGGCTCCTGCTGCCATAGCAATGAGAGCAAGTCCCAGGTTCTGTATCGACTGCATGCTGGTGAACGAAATCAGAGGCCCAATGTCAGTGAAAAAAAACAACAAATATAGTAATAACTGAGCATGTTGTAATTGTGAACATGAATGAGGGTACATACAAGCCATAGGCCGTCCCAAGCTGATGCTCAGGAACCACAAAGGCCACCATGGGCCACAGCGCACAGGCCAGTAAAGAGTAGGAGACACCCAGCAGGGACTGGAGGGCAAGTGAAACACACAGGCTGCCGTTACTTTGAATTTCTGAAAATAGCTTGTATAATTCATGACAAGATGTTGCGAGAATAGGAAATTTTACATTAATTCAAAATATAATCAGTGTTAATGTCTTTATATAGAAAACAGTGGTTTTAAAAGAAGAGATTTCAATTCAGCAAAAGCTCACCATGTACCATTATGACTCTCAGTTTTTCCATCTAGCTTGGACCCAAAAACAGACGGTGAATATAATTTTAAGTGGCAGTCACATTTACTGAAAATACTATTTCCTTCATTCAATTCACCGGAAAAGTACTTATGAGTGAGTTTAAAAAAAAAGGTTGCTAGGGGCATTACCATGGCGATCCATGGGTTCCAGAAGGTGAAGGCCAGCATCATGTGAGCGGCAAGTGTGGCGCAGACGGCAATTATTACCCAAACCACATTCCTCCCCGTCTTATCAACCATAAAGCCCAGGATTGGAGATGCAGGGGCAGAGATGATGTACACAATGCTGGAGAAGAGAGAGACTGGCATGACGGTGAAATGCTAAAGAGATGTGTGCTGAAAATAAATGTTTTTTAAAAAGGAAAATTCCACCATTTAATATCCTCTTGTGTTAAAACGAGCCTCTGAAATCTACAAGCAGCCTGTTTTTTTATGGCTGGACTATGGACTAATCTGAATGCAGTTTAAACTAATTAATGAGTGGAGTGAATTGCATCAGCTGTGAAAGTAGGTTTTTATCTGTATGATGCCATGTTATTTGGTTTGCATTATGTAAGGTTAAAAAATCAAATAAACAACAGCAGGCTATAATGGTGCTGGTGTTTAAAGGCAGATTGGTCTTAACGGCCTATTACACCTCATGTGAGTTACCTGTTGACAGCTCGGGCTTGAGCTGGGGAGAAGTCGAATTTTTCAATGAAGAACACCCTGTGAATAAAATAAAAAAAAAAAGACAAGCTGGTGGGAACAGAAGCAGAACAAATTGCTGCTCAGCTTTTCTTTTGATGTGGCCACAAGACGAGGCAAGATTGAGTTGACTCCGGCACAGGTAGCTCTCAGTCCTCCGCACGCTGTTTTTCTGGCCCCATTTGCATAACAACTATTTGCTCTGTAAGCACTGACCCTCTGTGGAAACACCATGTCAGTTGCTAAGTGATTCGAGAGTGCATTTAAGCGAAGGAAATGCAGGTTGTGATAGCTTCAATTGGTTTCTTTCACTGTAAACCTATTTGTCAAACCTCGTTCCATTTCTGACCCCCCTCTCCATCCCTTTGTGGTTCGGTGACAACACAGCATTGTGAGGTTGCGCTGTAGTCAGACACAGGCACTGCACCAGTTTAACGGAGGTTCTCGATTTAATTCATAGCACACGATTTAACCCACATACCTTCTTGTTTGTGAAGTGGATTATTTTTTTCCTCATTGAAGGATGAGTTACGACCACAACATTCTTATCAAAGACAAATATGCTGTCATAGTATTTCAGCATGTGAAGACCTGATTTTCAGAGTCCAACTGTAATTACCTTGAATGTTATTAAGGTTTGAAAATCTCACAGCTGTCCTAACATTACACCTTCAAGTAAAAGTTTTATCGTCAACAAATCCCATGAAGAAATCAAAGTCAACGAATGAACGGATCCTGTTTAGATGTTTTGTTTGTTTGTTTCTCCAAACCCAGATACTTCTTATCCCTTCATTAGAGCTGCAGATTACTAAACATGTGATATATTCAGTAATGTACAGCTGGAAGCAGTCTACACTATTTACTCCTACGTGAGCTGTGTTTGTTATAAACTTGATGCTGGTGATGGTCTTAATGTGGGATTTGTTTACATTATAGAGATACACTCACTTTATTAGATACACCTCCACAATCTAATGAAATACAACAATCCTTATATTAAGTCTATTTTTATGGAGCTCATAATGTTGAGTTTTTTTGTGAAATGGTCAAAAAATGTAAAACATTATATTATGTTTGTTTCTAAAGGTCAAAGCAAAGGGTGATGTTGTATTGGGCTGCATTTTTACCCTTCCTATTCAAATACATGACGTGGTCAGACTATTAGAAACATAATACACTTCAAATGTAAAAACATAAAATTAAATCAACTTCACCATGATAATAGAAACGCTCAAAGAAACATTATGAGCGCAATAAAAATAGACTTTATGGCAGCACAGTTGTATCGGACTGCATCGGCTTGAACAGACTTGCCTAATAAAGTGAGCAGTGAGCGATTGATATCGTGAAATACATATGAAAAATTTTATATTAATTAATCAGAAAGTAAATGTGCATGTGAGTGAGATGGCACTGACGCAATACTCACTGTCCGAGTCCGATAAAGGGGAAAATGGCAACATAGTAGCCCACACAAATGATAAAGATGAGCCACAGGGACAAGGGGAAGTCTTTCACATCCGTCAGCTTGATCACTTCACCTAACATGGAAGATTGACAACACATGAAGATCAGATTGAGAGCATTATTTGCTATCAATAATTGTAAAAATAGAACAGCTGCACAAAGAAGCCATTAGTTCTTATGGGAAAAATCAAACCAGCCTCCCCATAACTGAGAAATTGCTGATAAAAATGAATAAAAGACAAAAAAAGAAGAACTTAATCTCAGTATCGCTACCTGTTTTGCCTTCTTCTTTGTGGAGGATCTTCTCTGCTCTTTTGTCAAGGAATGCCAACACCAAGGCACAGATTAGCGAAAACAGGCACGTTACAGCAGCTGAGGGAAAGAAAAAAAGAAGTTAAAGACATAAATACATATGGAGGAGAAAGACAGGCGGTAAGATTAAAGTTTAATCAACACTGACAGCAGAGATTATAAAATGGAAGCACTTTTAGCCTAACTAAGAAGAAGAAAATTTCAAGAACTGACACTTCTTCTAACTCGTGACTCATCTCGCAGTGGCCGGCAGTACTTTTACTTCTCCATGCCACTTCTCTCTGTCTGTTGCTGGCTGTGTTATCTGAGATCATTAGTTTCAGAGGAAAAGATTCGGTATCTCCTGCAGAGGCCGAGATAAAGCACATGTAACGCGAGTCTGAATGTTCAACACTTTCCTACTTCAAGCGTTCCCTTTGAGTGAAGAGAAAGAGAAAGCGTCTAATGTTTACCAATCAGGAGCGATACTCCGAGTGTGGTGTGTCCAGGGGAGCCGACGAGCTTCGCCACTTGGCCGTACACCCAGCCCATGATGTTCATGTTCACTGTGCTGCCCTTAAGACGAGTGCAGAGATGGGAGAAAGGAGTTAGAGGCAATAATTTTACCCAGTCCGCCGTGGTTTCAGTCAGGAGGAGCAATGACTTGCTGCTTGATAGTGTGCATGACATGTCTGCAGTGTCCTTACCAGTCGAGCCATGCTCAGCTGAAGGCCAAACACCAGATTGAGCTCCTTTCCTTTGAACCAGTTGACCGCATAGGTGTTCTGGGCCACAGCCAAGGACTCTCCTCCAATACTGCCCAGGAAAAAGAAAACAGGGATGGGGGAGCTTGTAAGATCTGTGATCGTACAAGACCAACCTGCTGCGCCTCAGATTTTATTTTCACAGCAGTAAGTCCAATTCTGGGAAACACTAAGCTGAGATGTTTAATGCAGGATCCAAGGGTAATTTTTTTAAAAGGCTGTCCTGGTGAAAGATACCAGTGTGCGGCAGCATAGTATGTATAAGGTGCAGCGAGCAGGCCATTGGTATGTAAATTTCTTCGATTATGTTGGTAAAATGAAAAGCTTTTCACACAGGGCCAACATCATATTCTCACCCAAATACAAAACGTCCAACCTCCATCAGCCAGAAGCGATTCACCAAAGCTCCAATAGCAAAGATTACCTGTGCGGAGTGCAAAAGTTCAAATACAGGAAAGGAAACAACCTACTTCCCATATATTTTATGCACCTAATGATTCCTATTTCCATAAACAAGGAAAGAACAGAGTCAAATTTAGAGATTATGTTCACTCTTTCACAGCAAACTTTTCACTTTTCTGGATGTCAAAGTAAACCTACCTGTCCAATGCAGACAAAAAGGGAAAAGATGATTGTTCCCAGCCTGTGAACCAAAAAGAAAAAAAAAACAATGAAAGATAACACCGATCAAGATGACGAACACGAAAATAAGCCACGCAACTCTTTCACTTTCACTTGTGGTGGATACACGTAACAAATCATAGGCAAAGCTCACAACAGGTGCGACTTTTTGGGGCCTTCATACCTGATCCCGAACACCCTGTCGAGCAGGAATCCCCCGAAGAAGCAGAGAACCACGTTGGGCCAAGAGTACCAGGCATACAGCTGCATGAACTTGGCAGTGTTCAGGCTCAGGTCCTGATGGGAAGAAGCACGGCAGGCTCGTCAGTCACTCAAGCTGATTTTACAGCATTAAAAAAAACCAAAACACACACTTGAAACAACACCCTCTGTGAGCAAGCAGATAAGGATCAGGTTCATTTGACTACTCTGGTTGGGTGAGCGTGTGCAGATATCAGACGCTTCCCTTAAATGCAGAAACTCAACCTGCTTTCTGTGTCGAGATAAGAAGCTGTCACCAGTGGAGGACTGTGTCTCAGCCTGGGATGGTATAAAAACACACACACACACACACACACACACACACACACACACACAAAGCACATCCACAGAAGGTGAACTCACCTGCAGGACTTCAGTCTGGAGAGCAGCTGGGTTGTCATAACAGAAGTAGCTTCCTGGAACAGATGAACTACATTCACTAAACACACACTGACACAGCATATTGATTTTCTTTAACAGCAACAACACAAACTTTATCTCAAGATAAACTTATTGAACTTAATTCACACAACAACCACAAAGGATGTTTCATTTTGTTTTTGTTTGCTTTTCGGGAGGGTTTTCGATGGCTTTTCACTGCTCACCGAATCCCAAAAAGCACATGAAGATCAGCACGACCACTCGGTGCAGGAGGTGACTCGGGTCGGAGATGGCCGGAAGCGGCCTGCCGGGTCCTCTGGAGGTCCGCCTGCCGGTGTACGACCCCTCGTCTTCATTTCCCAGCAGACTCCGCCGCTCCTCGTAGTCCGCCATGTTCGTTTGTTTGGGATTTGTGTGTGGAGAGAGAAAAAAAAAGTTGACGGCGGCGAGGGTGAGACGTAAGCCGGTCACATGACTCGTCACGTGACGCGCAGCGGTAAAGAGCGGAAGTGTTGGTTAGATTCACGTGTGAGGACACAGACAGTCAGCTGGACAGATGTGGGGACGGATGGTGGAGTCTTTATCGGGAAATTAAAAAGGTACAAGTGCAGAATGCAGTTAGCTTTAAATGCACAGTCTCTCTGCGTCCACCAGGAAACGCTGTTTTCCTCTACAGTGTCTCTGAATTGGGGGATTATTTGACCTAATTATCAAAACTCTCAGACACAAATACCTTTATCTCATTATTCTGAGTGTAACCTGTCTGTGAAGACTCATCTAGGTCATTTACAAGAGAGAATAAAGTCGTCTGGACTCCAAACAAGTCCTGCTGATTTCCTAACTCTTTTTTTAAAATTTGAGGATAATGTTTTTCATATTTTAGTATATGTGGAAAATATTTCGAAAGCTGTGGCCAAAAATAAGCAACCAATTTTTTACTGATGTTTACAGACAGGACTGAAAAAATTAAAATAAGACAAATTATTGATATTTAGCAGGGTACACATACAAGAGTAAGGAAAAGTATGGAAAGTAAAGTAAATGAATAAGAAGAGGAACATTAAATTAAAGAGGACCTTAAAGGAGAACAACAAAGATAACAAAGCATTTGGAGAAAAAAAAATCAAATGGTAGGGTTAGTGGTGGTGGTACATAAAAGTGATGCCATTAATAGCAGTCAAGAAGTCTGTAATGTAAGAGTCAGTGGCTCAAATCAAAATAGTTATATTTTTTAACTCAGATTTAAAGGATGACTTCCACACCTCTATAATAATTAACTGTAATAAAATACTTTCTAAGGAAAGTAAATTGGGGGTTTATTTTGCCCCCTAGTGGCCAAAGTTGATTTGGCACGGTGGCTTTTCTCTAGAATTTGCCTTTGCGTTTGATGTGTGTGTGATTATCTAAAATGTACATCCCCCAGTTCAAGAATTTTAGAGCAGTAAGCCCTTTTTTTCATTTGCTGGAGGTTTGAACAAATGATCAATGCGTCAGGGTGACTTTTAAATCTAAATTTAAATGAAAACTCAGGTCTAAGCTATAATAAGCTCCCCTTAAGTCATTTCTCTGGGGCATCTTGACATGAAACTGTTTATAAACCGCTGATTGGCATCGCTGACATTATTTGACAGGTGTCTCTGACATGCATGCTGCACCACCTTGTTTCATTTGGTCCTCCACACGTAACCAGTTCTATGAAAGTGTCAGCCCCCACCTCCACCTGCCCCCTATTTATCTGGCTCTTTTCTATTCCCAACTTGTGTCTGTGCTTACTGCTAGGCAACACTATCTCCAGGGTTTATTTAATTTCCATGAATGTCATTTAGAATTTCTCATAATTCACTACTGCAGGGTCATCTGTCAGAGGATTTAATCTGAGGGTGACGAACGGTCCTTCCCCCGGCTGCAGTCGCCGTTCCAACCGTTCTGTAGCTCATTAATTTCCTGCCCAAATATCAGCTTCTGCCGTAGCCGACAGAGGGTGGGATGGAGGAAGATCATATTTCATTATTACATTAATCAGACCCACATGCAGACATGATTGTAAATCAGGTGGGTGGTGACATTAATCCTGCAGAGCCAGTTTGTGAATATCCTGAAACCCATCTTCCTGGTGTTGCAGTGTTAGAAAAAGTCAATTTATTCTCATTCTATATTTCCTCTCGTTCAGTTCAAAAATGAATGACGCTACTGCGATATTGTGAAAGGCTACATGCCCTATTTGCAATTGCCGGCAGATTTGCCGGCCTTTTGGTTTACATCGAGTGTTATCAAACACCTAATCTCCAGCACAGCAATGTGCTGCTGCTATTCCTGTCATTTACTCAGTTCCTCAGATATAGATCCCCATTACTGACAACTAAAAATATAAGTCACCCTAATCATCTCTAGTCAGTGCTCTCAGTACAGGAAGCCTCCATAAACAGCCCACATTTGAATAAAAAAATCAACAAAGTATCTTTTTATTTCTTCTCCCACGGTGTGTTTCATTTCGCTGCTAACACCTGGCTTTCTGGTGGTTTTACGCTCAGTTCTTATTAGTTGCCTTGGTTGCACAACCACATGATGTACTGTGTGTGCATGCATACAGTTGTATTTATCAGAAATGCCACATGTTTTAGACTCACGTTCCGCCTGCTCAACCAAGCTGACACAGTAATAATGCTACTATAGGTTCATTATTATTGAGATTGAGAGAAAAGTTGAACATAACACCATTGTCATATGAAAAATATCAGTTTTATTATTATCATTATTATATTAATTTTGTTATTTATGTTACATTACGGTATAACTGTTACAATTGTTCCCTGATCATTTTGTTATCACTCTTTCTCTTGTGCAGTGTGCTGTAGACTATGTACGCAAGATGTTTACCCTTTAGCCACAGTTATGTGAAGGGAAAGTGCAGTTTGAATGAGATTAGAGAGGAGGAAGCAGAAATTGACAGTAAGCACACTTAAGGAAATGTGTTGGATGAGTTAGCAAACAGAAGTGCTTGGTTAGTATTCGACCGAAAACAGTATTCATTTCTGGAAAGAAACTTGACGATCACCCCACGAGACCTGGTGACTCTGTTCTGACACAGAACATTGTCCATTCAGCAGACTTTGATCGCATTGCAGTAATTTGAGAATTTTCACAATCTGTGTCATCTGGATAAAATTCTATTTACAAGTCAAATGTCACATACATTTATACAGTTACGAATTGTGTCCCATTGTCCAGTGTGTTACTGCGACACCCCATTATGTGACAGTCTGGTACTTAGGGCTATCTGTGACATCTCCAGCTGAGTCGACGTTGCTGTGGGAGACTCCATGGCCGCTTGGTGGAGAGGCTTACGGCAGAGTGTGGCCGTCAGTCTTTTCCTGAACACTTTACACAGGAACACGTAGATGAGCGGGTCCAGACATACATTAGTGGCCGACAGCCACAGGGTGGTCTCCTTGGCGATGTAGAGCGCGTTCTGTGCCTGGCACTGCCCCGACGTGCTGCGGGTTTGAGTCAGAGTGTAGGGTACTCGGGCAAAGTGAAAGGGGGCAAAGCAGATGAAAAACACGCCCACCACCACGAACACTTTTCCTTTAGTTCTGCGACTGGCTGCGTGAGATCTGCTCTTTGAGGCCTTGTATGACTCATAGACCTTCTTGCTGATGAACGTGTAGCAGACTGCCATCAGGGCCAGCGTGCCCCAGAAAACCACCTGGAAGTGCACAGAAGCAAAACATAAACCGCAGCTGTGGCTTCTCATGGCCTTAGTCATGACAGTTTTCAATCAGCTCTAGACAAATAATTTAGAAGTAAGTGTTAGTATTGACATGCACAGTGCACAGTGCATTGTATGTAAATTTGCTGTTATCACAGTGCAGATGTATCAAATGAACAGTTTAGTTCATTTGAACAGTTTAGTTCATTTGGTGAGTGAGATGTGCTTATGTGCTTCTTTAGTAAGAGTTATATGAGGGAACAGACTCCATGTCAAATGTGAAGCTGTGTAGGATAAAGTCTGGAGACAGTGAGGAAACAGCTTGTCTGTCTCTGTCCAGTGTCCAGACACCAGCGTCTCTGTAGCTCACTAACAAAGATGTTATTTCTTATTTGTTGAACACGTACAAAAATCTACAGCCTTAAGTTGTGTTTTTTCCCACTGTGGTGAATCCACATTGTCTGTTTTTTTTTCCAACTGCAGTTTTTGTACGGATTAAACAAATCTGATGTCTGTTGATTAGTGCTCTTTAGAGGTGCAGGCAGGCACCGTTACCCCCTACATCTAGTGTGTATGCTAACATTTTCAAATGTCAAATGTACCACACATAATGAGGGTGGTATTGTTTTTGTCATTCTCAGCTAGTGTTGATTCCACTATGGTTTATTCCTTCGTTTGATAGTTACCTGACAGAAATAGTTGAATCCTTCGTGCCAGAGCAGGCCGGCTTTGCTCTTCATGGACGAGCACTTCAGTTTGCCTCCGGACACCATGGGCGTCTTGTCACTTAAAATGACGTTGGGCAGTGCTAAAGATAACATTATCACCCAAACTGCTGCGCTCAGCATTTGCCCAACACGGACCCTCTGCAGAGAACACTTCCCAAAGGGCTTGACTATTTTCAGGTAGCGGTCCAGGCTGATGAGGCCCAGCAAGAGGATGCTGATGTACATGGTGATGTAGAAGAGAACGGCAGAGTATCGGCAGTGGAAGGCACGTAGTTGCCAGAAACCGACACCCGCATCACTTAAGACTCTCACGGGGATGGTCAGGGTCATGAGCAAATCAGCCACCACCTGTTAAAGAAGGATTTCATTTTATTTTATGTTATTTTATTCTTTTACCTGACTTTGCACTGAGGACTAAATTTTTAAAGCAAAACCCCTCGTGCCTTACCACATTTTTTAGATAGACCACGAATGTTGAGGTGCTGGGAATGTTGAAGAAGATCCATGCAGCCAGGGAGTTCAGTATCAGGGCGACTATAAAGAGGATGCTGTATAAACACGGGAAAACCACAGCTGTCACACTGGTATCCCGGACACACTTGATGGAAGTGTTTGACAGGGTGTTGTTCATCTTCTAGTCTTCCGTGAACCTTCGGAGGGGAGACACAGTACACAGTTAAATCTCCAGAACAACAAATATGCAAAGATTAGACCATTTTGTCTGATGTTTGCAGGCTATCCTGGAAATTCCTCAATATATAGTTAGCGTGTGATGTTACAGGTTATTCTTAAATGCCAATTCATAAGTGGTTTTAGGACTTAGGATTTTTTTTTGTCTGAAATTAGCAAGTAAATACCACTTTCCTTTTAATACTAATACACTAAACACACTGCATAAATTATCACCACTCTTGCACTCATTTAAATCTGAAGTCTCCTCCTGTTTGACATTATATCTGCTATTTTCACTGAAAACCTGAAAGGCTTAGAATAACACTGAGGCCAAGATGGTGACCAAGATATACGTTACTCTCAAATGTTTGTTTTAGTGTGCTTACCAATGCTAATTACAGATACTGTTATGCAAATTCGATCTTTCTTGCACTCAGCTTAGACTGGTATTTTATCTAGATGTGCTTGTAAAGGCAATAATTGAGACTTACCTTCTAATTATGTCCTTATCCTCTGTGGCTGTGGGGCATTTGAGGAATAATAAAATAAAGAAAAAGCAAAAACACAGTTTCATAGAAAGGGGAAGAAGTTAAATATCCGATTCCCCTTTCTTCCGCCTACCCGCAGAAAGCAAATGAAATGCCAGAAAAACCCAAATTGAAAACCTCTTAGTCTTACCTAAAGTCTGTTCATCAATCAAGAACTACTACTTCTGGCCTCTCTGTCTTTTTCAGTCCCTCTCTGTTTCTCTCGCTCTCTCTTTCTCTCTGTTTCACTCTCTTTAAGAGTGTGTGTGCGTTTGATGCTCTTACAATGGGTGGTCTCTGGAGCTACTGTGTGGCTGTCTTGTCACAATCCCAATGAGTTTGCCAGTCTTCCTCCGGGTGAAAGACCCCTTCCTTCCTCGCTTCCTGTTCCAATTGTCAGACGAGAGACTTGTTCTGCTCCGTGCCAGTCCCCCTGGCTCCGCTAGCTTGCGTCAGTCTCAGTGGCTGTTGACAGGCAAACACCAAAGCGGTGGGCTCATTTCTTGACCCACAACGAGAGACCTCCTGCAGACTGCTGCTCCTCCCTCCACCCTGCAGTTTATACACCCCACCTCTATCTTTAATCATCATGAGACCCAGTGCTTGCAGCACTAACTAGACAAGAAAAAAACCCTCAAAGTTGTGGCTTTAGTTGGCGAGAGTGACGTGCAATTTACGCCCCAGACTTACGCGA
>JBAJHX010000049.1:10109748-10144193 GCA_037176925.1 Amniataba percoides | reverse complement strand
TGTTTTTAATCCAGCCCACATGCTCCTGGTGTTTGAGCCCTGGTAGAAAGACTCAACTTTGTCCCTGTATTGTCTCTCGATCATCTTGTCATCGTGACAGGTAGAAAGACGTCAGAAAGGACTCTTCTTGCAACATAGAAAGAAAGCATTCAGGGTGGTCTTTGCTTCTGGTTTGTTTGCGACTGTCTTTGTCTTTACGTATGCATGTTTATGTGTATACATTTCCTTTGGCAGGCTGTCAAATTAACTTCAACTGGCAGAGCTGAAATGTGTGGGCCACACTTTGTTTTGACAGTGTAAGATTTCTTTCTGCTGCTGTTCAGTATAGGTTCCAGTGAGCCTGCTTCCCATATGGTCGTCCACGCTGACAAATCTGTTGCAGCTCATGTGGGGATGAAGGGGGAGATGCATATAACTAAAAAATACTGTGAGCTACAGTATATCTAGCTTTTATTGAGGATGAAACCACATTTGCTGTCATGTGCTATTAAGGTGTAAAGCATCTTTCCGTGCTGATGATAGAAAGGTATTGAAATGGTCTATTTGTCCTACTATAGCTGCTATTTTTTATTTCTTTAGGGGCTTTGTGTGGGCTCTACATCAGTAACTGCTGACTTAAGTACATTCCTTCATCTCTCATGAGCCCCATGTGTCCAGTATGGGCGTGTTGACCGTCTGCATCAAGACTTCACACACACACACACACACACACACACACACACTAAAACGTGAGTGGGTCCAACTGGCTCCCGGGCTTCAGTTCCTACCGGTGAATGATGTCGTTGATTCCATCCCGAGCTCCAGTTTGTGTCTCACGTAGCAACTGCTTTTGTTTGGGTACTGCTACAAATCATAGCTCTTTTCTTGGGTCTGGCATAAGCATCAGTGAATGACCTACTAAATCCTACCTGATGTATACAACGGATCTTTTCACTGATAGATCCCTTTGGAGTGAAACAAGTTAATATCAAGATTTAATAGTATGTTGTTTTGCATCCATCCAACTGTTAAAGCAAGTTTAATACAAATGTCTTTTTGCAAAGATTAAGATAAAGTTGGAATAGCTGGTATTTTATACTAACAATGAACCAAATGATAATAAATGAAGTGCCACACATTAAACCCACAGTTATTACCCAGTTTTGCAGTTCAGGAGCGTCAGCTTCAGCTTATTTTTTTTTGTTTTTCATGGCCCTTAACTTTGCTGTTTTGGTCTGCTCTCACTGCTCTCATTTAGAGCCATTTTTTTTGGCCACAGCCAGCAGCCCTTTTAAGCTAAAAAGCTCTGATGAACCCATTGTGCACTGTCTGCCAAACTCCAAATGTCAGAAAAAAAAATTAGCAGCTTAGTGGTGAACAGAGTGAAGCATTAACAGTTAACGAGTTAGATTTCTTTCCCTCAGGAGTGGGTGGAAACCAAGTCAGAGTTAAAGGAAAAGTGAACTTAATAGTGCACTTAAATTTGTCAGGTGGACAAACACTCCAAAGGAATGTTAATGTTGCTTATGTTGGCCAGCGTCTGCTGGATGTGTAAACAGGCAACAAATTCACCATAATGTGATATTGTATAACCTGATGTTGTAGTTATGGCTTATTGTTCCAAGAGGCCAAAGATTCAGTTAATGCATGTTTAATACATTTGTTACAGTGTGACAATGTGACCATGGCAATTTGTGTGCATACGCAGTACAATTTTACAGTGACACTGGCTATTGTACTAATGGTGTGCTGAAGTATTACCGTGAAACTAAAACGTGGTCATGTATGATGCCATGTAACATGTTCATTTCTTCATGTGTCAACCCCATTTTCACCTAGTGAACCAATCAATTTCACCCCTGATTACACACCTGACATACCCCTTAGCTTATCAAGTAAAGGTCTCCTCACTCATTTAGAATGAACTCTAAATACTCCATTCATAATTCTAAATCAGCCAATGGTATCTTCGGACATTACGATCCAGTTCTGTGGAATCACCTGCCATATGAGTTCAGATCTACTACAACAGTGATTTCTTTTAAAAGGAAACTTAAAACATATCTTTATTCACAGGCTCCCCTCACTGTGTCATTATGCACAACATTTATAGTAGCTTTAGTTCCAGTCCAAACACCATTCACACAGCAACCCCTCACATACCTGTTCAGTTTTACACAAATCAACTCAAAGCACCTACATAGTGGTGAGACAGTATGGCATCAGATTGCCAATGAGGGAAAACTCCTTCTGCAACTGTTATGAAACCAAAGTAGAGACACTTGTGAGTGCTTCTGGCACCTGTCTGCAGTGACATTCCTCTTTTAAATTCTCATCCAGAGTGCTGATGTTTGTCTGATAATCCCTCGCTCCATTCCTGAGAAAGCAGGATGGAGAGCTTGAAAATTGGAAAAAAAAGAGGGACAACAGCTCTCTTTGAGAGACTGGGCAGTCTGGGATACCTGACATATTTGTCAGGTTGTCTCTGTGTGCTCAGCAGAGACCTGTGCGCACACTGAGGGCAGCAGATAGGGCAGAAAGTGTCAGCTTCAGCTGTTAACGACAATGGTGAAACGTGCAAAAAAGGTCAGTGTCATGTATAAACAAGGGCAAAAGGTACAGATATAGTTCTTCTGTCTACTTTGCACATTTGATATCAGGTAATATGACATAATATGACATGACATAAAACTCAAAGCAATGTCTAGAAGAATTTTCATGGTCCAACATGACTTC
Source organism: Amniataba percoides (assembly GCA_037176925.1). Classification (NCBI taxonomy): domain Eukaryota; kingdom Metazoa; phylum Chordata; class Actinopteri; order Centrarchiformes; family Terapontidae; genus Amniataba; species Amniataba percoides. Next base: position 10,141,478 of record JBAJHX010000049.1, on the reverse strand, counting down.
AGTAGCAACCAGTGAACTCAGAGCTATAATGAGGGTCTGTTTTTCCTGTGATGTCATTGTGGTATCTGCGGTTGCTAGGTGCAGACATTTATGTAGAGCAGACAAGCCGTGGCAGGTGGTCTAAATGATGTCATGTAAAATGATTTCACTGCAGCACTTGGTGTAAAACTTAAACGTGTGAGCCTGTTTACAAGCGTGACACCATTCACGTCTGTTTTAGTTTCTTTGACACTGCTTTTCTCAAAGGTTGTCACATTTAAATCCTCAATATTATTTCCTGACCAAAGGCTTTTAGAATCAAAGAGAGGATTCAATGCCACGATTAGATCTGTTGATGCCATCTATTGGTTGCGTATTGGGATAACACAATCATGGGACATAGTCATAGATGATCTGGCTTTAAAATATTATTACTTAAATATCGCAAAGTGAAGATAATCAAAATCTAAGTCTCTAAGTTGCCTGTGTTTTTTTTTTCTTGGCACGAGTTTTCTAAGGAAGGGAAACTTTATGTGTGGATTTATGGTCGATAAACTGTAATTTACAGCACCACAGATCATGAGTATACAGGTGACATATTTATATCAATCACAAAAAATGCATTTCTCCGAGAATGTCTATCTGGAGAACACTCGTACATATCTTTCTTAAACCAGAGAAGGCTTTCATACAGAGCTGTCCAAAGCTAAGTTCTCCTGCTCCTGTCTCATTTTTTATTTATAGGTGTTTAGTGTTTCCTCAGCTGGGTTACAGCTCCTCCACATTGCATCTAAATTACACATTGGCTTTACTACAGAGTGGTAAATTAAACTTGATTTTCCAGAAGCACAGAGGAAATGCTGACCGTGGATGAGTGTTAGTAAAGGAATGTAATTTGCAAACTCTTTCGCAACAGCCCTCCAAATTTCTCTTCTTATGCTGCAAACAATGCTTCTTCAATAGAATATAGCAGACCAGTGAATGAAATACAGACAATATTGTTCCTCCTACACAGTATGAATGTGACTGTTCCCTCATCACAGCAAAGATATGCACATCTTGATGAAATCATAATACTGCAAAAAAGATCATTTTTGAATGTATCACGATTACAGCTGCATGAGAAAAAGATGACTTTACACTAAGAATTCACATGTGATCAATGCCAAGACTCCCTAATTAAGTTCTGGCTTCTAAAAGTTCCTTTGCCCTTAAGGTCCTGCTCCCATCCCACCCTACTTCCCTTTATTAATTCATCACTGAACTTGAACAGTTTCCTGGAAAAGCTAAACCTGTCAGAGAGAAAACATCAACCGCTGCTGTAAAGTAGCAGCGCCACATTGTTGATGCAGCCTAATTGGGTGAGCTGGCTTGTTTAAAAGCTTTTCCCCCTTTGGGACTCAATAATTTAGACCCGCTTTGATGTTTTTAGTTTGGTGTTTATGTGACTGGAGCGGGGAAGGTTAGGTATACAGCAGCCGGCTCCACCAGTCCACCTGGTTACTCTCTGGGGACCAAAGGACCACATCTGTACCCAATCAGATCGGAGAGCCCCCCACTGCCCTCTGGACAGAGACCGAGCAATATGGTCCCATTAAAAAGTGTCTTATAATATACATAAAAATCTGTGTGCCATGTTGGATCCTTTATGTTATTGTATTTATTAGACCGCTCTTGCATTTAATGGTCACAGTATCCATTACTGAAAGCTTTGACCAATTTATGACTGAACTCTTTTGATTTATGATCACACCTTTGCCCTTGTACCTGGCTGTTGTACATGGCTTGCAGTGCTTAAAAGCTCTTTCTTCACACTTGCACATGATATCTGAGGAACAGAAAGAACCTATGAATTAGGATTTTCATATATAGGCTGCAAATCAAACATCATTTTAAATGTAACTGAAGGAGCAAGACGACAACTGACAACTGCATATTTTCCTTTCCTGCAGGCTCCGGGTAAAACCAAAAGATGATCAATAACAGTTTTCTCCTGAGAAGCAGTGGTCCGAGAAACTTGGAAACACCATCGCACCATGACAGATCCACCCTGGCAGAGAAGTGTAAAGATGAAGCTGTCTTACTTGTGGCTGGAAGGTGGATGTGTGGATTCTACAACGCTGGCGTGAAATTCCAGCATCTCCACAGGTAATGCGAGAGACGCCGATCAACTCCATGAGTGAGCGTTGTGTGTGCGTCCGCAAGGCCGTGTGTGTAATGGAAAGACACTGCTCCCGTATTTTGAAAACTTTTTCTCACCTATAGGCTTGGAGTGCTGCTAAAAGTGAAGCAAGGCATCCACTTTACTTGTTGCCAAGTTTGCAGCATCAAAGAAATAAGGCAGACTCTCTGAGCTAACAGAGAAGTACTGTCTCAGACCGATGTTGGTCGGCTCCCAGCGGTCCTCTCCTGAGATCTCCGTTTCCATGTTCGGGCTGCTTGCATTCTAGTTTAACTATGGAATTCGTACCACAGACCAAAAGTATGTCTCACCCTTCCCTGGCTTCCCTCATCCACCAACTCTGTAGACTTTATCCTTACTTTCCTCTTTTTCTCACTCAGCTCTAAGTTTCCACTTTAGTCATTAATCATCTCAGGTGTTGCCCGCTGTATTTGTAATTACTGTAGCTAAATGCATGATTCAAAGACCTTTTTCTTGGAAAAGCAGAGGTGTAATTCAAAGCAATGTCCCACTTAGCTTTGTCCTCTTGATGAGTATGATGAATCGCTGATGTGACTACCTGTGACTATCACATAGAACTGAGCCATCGTTCCACAGTTAGTCATTAGACCAAATGTTTTTTGAAGCAAACCTTTACCTACAATAATTAAAATGTCTATTGAAAGTTTTAAATAGAACTGAATGATAATAATTTGACCGTAAGTGAGAAAGTGATTATATACCTTTCAGTGTCTTCTTTACAATTATCACACATACTGTTTATCAGTATTTGTGTACATGTCAACTGATAAGTAGCAAGAACGTGCAGAAATGCCAAAGTACTTTTTAGGTGTCTTCATTTTGTGAGGAAAAGCACTGAGAAGTTAACTTTGATTGATTGAAAACTGCCCTGGTTAGTGTCTATCCTCCTCATGGTTCTTTCAATAAATGAATACATGTCAGAATGAATATGACAAAGTGTTTGTAATTGCAATATGTGTATATCAATCAAAATGACCATCTGCTGGAACTGGAACACATTAAATGCTCGACAGGGTAATATACACTAGATAAGGTCTCATTTTTAAGTAGCTGAGAATGACATCTTTTTGAAGAATCACTGATTTATTAAGTGACTGAGCAGATCTGGTCCTCTGTTGGTTCCTGGACAGCCTCACCGATGGATGAAAACATGGAAAATACTAAAGTAGGAATTACTGGTTGAACAAAGCATCTATTGTTGAATGTTCCATGCAGTTTGGGCATGGTTTAGAGACTATATTGAGCCTTGGTAGTCTAATGTTTAATGGAATTATTGTAGTGATTAGGCAGCTGAATCCACATAATAAGTAGTAGGTAAATAGTTGTGAAAAATCAATGATCTGTTTCCAGGAAATCTAAGTTAACATGTGTATTCTTTGAGTCCCTTGGAGAAGGTGACTGTGGGGTAATGAGTACAACCTTCCCAGTCATTTGATTCTGTGCAGGTTTTCTCTGTTTTTCCACAATCTTTGAGGTCACCAAGGAGCGGCCATACTTTTACCTACCTCATGTAGAGTAAAAACAGGTTTTGTTTATTCATCTCGTGAAATGGTAGTGGAAGTGCAACTCTTTATGCTGACATGTCTCACCGCAACAGCTGTAACCAGAAACTGGATTCAGAGGTACATTATATTTGACCTGGTAGGGGTGAAATTTACACAGATGCAAACACACAGTTCCTTTCAGTAGCTTCTTATAAAAAACATATTTTAAATGGTACGTGTTAGACTTTACGCTTTCCTTTTAAACACTCAAGAGAAAAGGTGCAAATGGGAAAATCACATGTTTAAAATCCTCATAAATATCCAAGTCAGTGGAAGGTAAACTCAGTCTTTCTCCAAACATAAACTGCAAAACCAGAACTGAACAAATAAACTTTTCACCATCCGCAGAGGGCACACACTGAAGAGCCATAAATATGTTGTGGTTTTTAAAGACATCGCTTAACTAGTTTGATTGGGATTTGACTGTTGCCCCACTCACATATGCAAGTAGTGTTCTCCAAAATCCCGGAGCAAGTAGCCTGCATTCCAAAGTTTATGGAAGACAATTCCCCGATTCCCCATATCTGTCTGGGTCATATCACACTGCTGCAGACTGGCTCTAAACTTTGGAAAAAAATCTTTCTTTTTTTTCACCAAGATTTCAAAAAATGATTTATTGGAACATACCCACTTGATGACTAAACACTGACCTCTTTTGAGTGTCCATTAAAATGCAGCTGTTAGGTATTGGAAGCCACTGTAAATTAATTATATCCTGTTTAATAGTTGTGCTTAAAGCTGTCTCTAGTGCTCCAGCACAAAAAGACTGTAGAAATGATTCAGATGTGACTTCATCAGAAACATTTAAGCTATGTTCAACAGCAACACATAAAAGAAAAAAAAAGGAAAAAGTCTATCCCAGTCACATGCACTGTAGTTGATGAACATGTAACTCACATTAACCTACTGACAGCTTTATTTTTCATCCTTTTAGCCTATTTTAAATGTGCATCATTATAGGCAATTCACAAATAGGACAATTTACTTCCAGAGATTGCTTCCAGTTGTTACCATTAAGGCAGTGGGCATTTGTCTTAATAAATAGTCTTAAAATGAGCAAAAAGAGGAATGTAGGAATGTAAATCTACAGACAGTCACCAAAGAAGTTTAGAGAGCAAACATCACTATCATCTCACCCAGCTCTCAGGTATATTAATTTTACTTTCACTAATTCACTCATTCACTAATTTCTGTTTTCTTAAAATATGATGTCTGAAACTAATTTAACATTAAATCAGTTACATACAGATTAAAAATTGTATGGCTTTGGTTCCCTTTTCTGTTTCAACATACTCCCTAACCTCTTGGTTCAATTCGCAGGAGGGAGGTAAAAACAGCACACTATCACAAAAATCAAAGGCTCCTGTGTGGGTTTTGCACATTGACAAGCTGGGTGAAGACCTATTTTCACAGCTGGTTAAAATTGTGTGTCTGGAAGATTTCTAACACAGAAATCTGTACTAACCTACTCCTGTAGGGTGAGGTACAACTGGATAATCCTAATGACGTCCATTACAATGGCACATTACAACCGCCTACACATGCTAACAGCCAATTATGTGTAAGCTTATGAGTGAAGTATTGCATCTCATACAAATGATATGTCCCATTTAAAACATTCTGGCATGTCAAATACAACAAAAAACATTAAAAAGGTATGAACATCTTTACTCTTTAATTTCACTTTTTCTCCCATACTTTGATAAAGTAGATACTACAAATACGTATACATATACTGTATTATAACAGATTAGCTTAATGTATAACATTACTGTAAAATCTTGTGTACAACACAATAGACTGATGGTGTATATTTGTTATTTTTAACCAATGAACTGCACTATGAATAGACAAAGAATCTGCTTTAAACTGTCACCATAACATAAAAATTGAAATAATGAAATTTGATGTCATTCTGGTTTGAAAGCACTGTCCTGTCCATGCAGATATGCATCCAGTGTAAAACGAGCCTCATATTTTCTTAATAAACCTATTTTCTTCCACTGGGAAATTCAACAAATTGCTCTTGAAAGACATTTTACTATATACTCTGCCTGCTGTCTTTATCTATTTGCTGTTAAAGAACAAAGCAACATGTCATGATGACCACAACCTCTGGCCAATGTTTTAAGGGTATTAAAACCCTCACGGGAGCACGTTATTTCAATGTTACACAATTTTTTTCTCCCTCTGTATAATGCATAATATAATCTGTCTGTTCTGTAATAGTATCCCTATGTGCAGTCAGCAACGCCTGGTCAAATCACTTTTACTTTGACTCTGCACACTGGTCCCATGAAACCACCCCAAATGAGTACCACCTATGAATGTCCAGACCCCCAATTCCAAAGTTACAATAACAACTTTTTTGCTCCAGGCTGGTTTTTCCAGTAAAAAAAAAAGAGAAAAAAAACCTTTTTCCCTTTAAAATGTCTGTTTCTGTTCTCTTCTTGTGCTCTGTTTATTTCTTTGTCACTTTTTTAGTAATATTCCACAAACCATGATCCTCACAAATTCATGTGAGGAAACATGTACCATACCTCGCAGATAGAAGTGACTGTGTGTCTGTTAATATTTACATTCTGATTTGCCACTGTCTTCCCTCAGTATAATCTTTTTTCTCACAGTACATGTACATATGTGACCTTTGAGTCTGTACCCAGGTTGTTCTTGGCCAGGCACTTGTATGTGCCAGAGTCTGAGGTTGTGGGCCTCTGAATGATAAGTGTGCCCTGAGGGTGGAGCAGTTCACTGCCTAGAGGCCGTCCCTGTTCTGCTGCTGATAGAACTGAACGATCGGGCAGCTCCCAGGTGATCTCTGGTTTAGGGATCCCAATGGCAGCACAGTTGAGCTGGATAGGTGTTCCAGTCACTGCCTTCACAGTGGGAGGTGGTGCTGTTGTGATCCGTGGAGAGTAGGCGATGATAATAACAGGGACAGTGAGCACTGCCTCCCCAGCATCGTTCCGAGCCCTGCAGATGTAGTTCCCTCTGTCATGGAGAGTAGTATCCTGAATAACCAAAGTACCATTTTCTAGTAACTGGTAGCGTCCAAGGACCTGAGGCCGAGTCAGAGTGTGACCTCCAGGAATGGTCCAGTAGATTCTAGGCCTGGGGCTGCCATCAGATAGACAGTGAAGGAAGAGAGGTTCTCCAGACACACTGCGTATAATGCCCCTTGGCCTCGTCAGGATATAAGGCTTCTGCCCAACATCCAAAATGATGAGCTTTTCTATGTAGCCCATGAAATTTCTGGCACCACAGCGGTACTTCCCAGAGTCCTCTTTGCGAGGGTTGTAGATGACTAGAGTTCCATCATTGCCCACGTGGTAGTGAGAGCCATGCTTGGGTTCACCAGTAAACCGTGTTCCATTTGGCAAAGTCCAAATGATGTCAGGTGCTGGCTGACCTTCAGCAGAGCAGTTCAGAACTGTGGTTTTCCCAGTTCTTGAAACAATACGTTCGTTGAAAGGGTTCTTGAAGATTGGCCTTCGGAGCATACTGGTGACCTCGAGCTGCACCACCATTACTGCCTCTCCGCCATCATTCCGTGCCATACAAATAAATTCTGCTGTGTCAGTTGGACGCACATTACGAATTTCTAATGTCCCATTGTGGTGAACACTAATCCTGCTGCCAAAATATGGTGCAGTCAGAAAGATGTTATCAGGCATAATCCAAGTGACACTAGGAGTGGGATCACCCTCAGCCCTACAGTCTATTAATTTCCTGGAGAATTTAGCAGCTACATCTTTGATTACAGTCCTATTCTGCCGATAACCATTGATCACGGGTGGATCCCCATCTATGTCAAGCTTGTAGACTTTTCTATTTTCTCCAGTGGGATTGCGAGCCATACAAACGTACTCCCCAGCATCATTAAGCTTCACATCCCTGATGTCAAGAGAGCCATTGACATGCATTAGATAGCGTTCATTAGATGCTGCAATGACATCATTGGTGGGCAGCATCCACAGGATCTTGGGTTTGGGTTCACCAAGAGCTTCACAGTCAAAGCGGATATTTCCTCCAGGCTTCACCTTGGCATACGTCTGGGTGGATGGACGTATCCTAGGGGCAGCGGTCACCACGCTGATATGTACATGCATCTCATCCTTGCCAACCTGATTCTCAGCATAGCAGGTGTAGTCCCCTTCCTCTGACATACCAACCTGGAGAAGCAGGAAACAGTAATGTTAATCTTGCATATTTTTTAGATATTTCATGGAAAAGGATGTGATATGACATACCTGGTTAAGGTAGAGAGTGCCATTGTCAAATAGAGTAAAGCGACGTGCTCGTCCTCCTCCACTGCTGGCATCAGCCTGCAGAGCACTGTTGACCACTGTGCCATCTGGTAGACCCCAGGAGATCTCTGGCTTCGGTGCTCCTGAAGCTTTACAGTCAACCTTCACATCATTGCCGTAGGGTACTTGCTTCTTTCCGTAGACCTTAGACTCTATCTTGGCTGGCTTCATTGTGACACTGACCCTCATGAGTTGGAGATCATCGCCAATTTTACTTCGTGCCACACAGAGGTAGTCTCCAGCATCTTTATCACTCACAGTGTTTACAATAAGAGTACCATTATCCAGGACCTGAATTCTACTTCCCATCCTGGAAAAAATCATGAGAGAAAATTAGATTCCTGGGCAGTGCTTTTTATGAGTTATGCAAACACAGCATTTACATCTAAAAATCTACTGATAACATTATATCTACCTATTGAAAAAGGACCACTCAATGGCCTGAATTTCGCTGTGCATTACAAGAGGAAGAAACTATTTATTCTTATCATGTACACACCATATGTGATAAAACTTTTCAGTTATATTTTATTCTCAACCACTTTACGAAAACAGTGTCTCCTGCTTTCACACATCACATAAAAATGCACATTAGAAGAACACACTAATTGGAACAATGTGGTTAGGAAGACGATTTTCAAATAGTTACGCAGTGGAAAGCTGTATTAATTACTTAACAAAACAAACGTGAAGAATTCCAGCAGTGAGGTATATGACACTAATGGTTCAATGAACTGATCAGTAAACTGAGCCAAGGCCATGGCAGTGTTTTGAAAAACTGCAATGAACATGTTTCTTGAAAATAAAATAAGATAGTAATAGAAAAAAATAAGTTTTTTTCCATCTCTCTTTAGCAGTTTTTCCTTTAGTAGTGCATGAATAGAGGTAGGTCAGACAAAACAGACAGAATATATACTGTAAGTAAGATAACATTCTTAAAGCACTCTCCTGCTTCTTTCTCAGTGGGTGATCAAAAATGTATCGATACTGCCAAAGTTAGATTTGAAGTCTGTAGTCTAAAGGTGCTTGAATTAAGACTTACTACTCAATCCTAAAATGAAAATGAAAAGTAAATTTTTTCATAGTTTTGCCTATTTTGTCCAACATATTCGTTGTGTCCAGTTTAGCTTTTATGGATAAATTCACTGTCAATTCTAGCATCTACTCTTCTGTGCATTATTGTCACTGATTGAGGAATGCTTACCTGTGCCACCGATCCACAACAGCTTTAGAGGGCAACCTCCAAATGATCCTGGGTTTAGGTTCTCCTGTAGCTGTACAGTTTAGTCTCAACTGGTCCCCAAAGAACAACTCTGTCATGCGCTGGGACGTCTCCACTATCTGAGGTGAAGACTCTCGTATCTCTACTGTCAGAGTCACCACCCTTCTCTCTGAGCCGGTGGAGCTGGTAGCAATACATTCATATTTCCCACTGTCTGCCAGAGTGACATCCTTAATATGGAGGGTTCCATTCTCATACACTGATATCCTTTGGCCACTGACAGGCCTGTTGTTTGTTCGCAACATTAACCCATTATGGAGGACCCAGTGAATAGTGGGTTGAGGGCTGCCTTGGCCAGTGCAAGGTAGCCACAACTTTTGGCCTAAACCAGCTCTAACTTGCTGCCGTTTCTCCTCCACGATGCCTGGGGGAGCTGCCACCACCTGCAGCCGGACGGTAGCAGTATCAGCTCCAGCTGGATTACTGGCAATGCATTTGTAATGACCACGGTCATAGACAGAAACCTGCTCAATGATGAGAGTCCCCTCTGTAGATACCGAAACCCTTCCCTTTTCTGTGTTTTGACCTCTGACCTGGGTTCGGTTGGCCAGGATCCAGGATATCATGGGTGTGGGCCTACCCTCAGCTTTACATTTCATCTCCACAGTGTTTCCTGCATGGGACTTCATCTCACGCATTTTTGGCTCCAAGATGCGTGAGGGGTAGGCCACCACAGAGAGAGTGACAAGAAGTTTATCTGATCCATGATCATTCTCTGCGAGACAGAGGTACTGGCCATGGTCCTTGATGTTTGCATTCTGGATCAGCAGTGTGCCATTGCTCAACACCTCAAACTTTCCCATCCTTCCCCTGATGTTAATGGTGCTTCCTGAAGGAGAGAAAAAAAAGAACCTCTAAGAAACAGTCAATTTTAAAACATAAAAAAGCTTAACCCATCACTCAACAAATACAGATTAAAAACAATTGAAAAATCATCTATATCATAATAATTGTTATTTTAGTTTACTTCTCATATTACTTACTATATTACTTCTATATAATACTACTATATGTTTACCCAAGAACTTCTGCAGATATTCTGTTTTTCTTATCGACAATTGATTTTTGTCTTTGTACCTGTGCTTGTGGAGAAGCGCTTCCAAGATATAGCTGGCTGAGGGTTTCCAACAGCTTCACATGGCAGGAAAGCATCAGAGTTGGATAACACGGTGAAACTGGCTGCATTACCCCCAACTATCTTAGGTTTGCTTGTCATGGCCTTTGTTGTGTGTTCAAAGCCAGCAATATTGGCACTAGTAGCTTCATTGCCACTGGCATGATTATAAGTACTAGAGATAGCATTGTGTGGGCGAATGTTGTTATTGTATGGGGCAGGAGTGTTGGCGTATCCTTGCTCAGCTGTAAGGGTGGTCATTGAGTCAAAAGTAAGGCCTCTATCTACACTGTCTCTAGCACCACTGCTCTGCACAGTAGGTCTGATTCTCCTTAATGGTGGCCTACGAGTGGCGTAACCATTGATCCTCTGTGTTGGTGGTCTGATATTGCTATGAACTCTGGTCCAAGCTGTTGTATAAGGCCCTTTTGTGGTGGTTGGCATGAATGTGGTGGTAGGGGTAAATGTGGTTGTGGGGATCAAAGGTGTCTTTGTTGTAGCATAGGCTGGCATACTGCTGGATGTGTTCCAGTCAAATTCCTCATAAAAGTCAATCTCCTCCTTTGATGTTTGGTCAGTAGAAATAGCTATTGTGGTTCTGTCCTCTTTCTGAGTGTACAGGGGTTTGTGGAGTGCAACAGTACGTTGTGGAAGTGTGGTTGTCTCCATTGTCGTTTCCATGGTTGTTACCTCTGTGGTTAAAGCCTCAGTTGTGGTTTTAGGGCGTAATTTGGTGACTAAAGGTTTCCTGAAGGGTCTCCTGCCCCCCAAGGGCTTCCTTCGCCGCCCTTGCCGCCTTCTTGTCCCATCTGGTTTCTGTCTAATAACGTGCCAATTATCAGGCAGTCCCCCAGACCCAGATGATAAGACTTCATCAGGATTTTCAATTGAAGGTGGTTTGACAGTCGGTGGAGACGGCAGAGTTTTTGATTCTGGTGGTGTTTCAGCAGTTATGAAGGACCTGGAGTAATATGATGAACTGGAAGTAGTTAGACGGTGAAGGCTGGGTCCCACTGTTGTGAACTCAAAATCTGCAGAGGACAAATCTCCATAGTCATCATCCAATGAGCCTTCTTTGTTACCTGTTGGTTTGGATGGTAACAAGGTCTCAGGTTCAGAGAGAGAGTTTGCAGTACTGGTGGGTACAGCAGCGGGGGTTGTGGTTATGGTTGCTGTTGTAGTTTCAGGTGTAGTTGAGGTTTTTGGGGGGATGTTTGGCCTCCTTAGCCTGCCCAGTATCTTTTCTCTCTCTCTGCCTCCAAACAGCCTGTTCCATGGAATTCTTCCATGAATAACCTTAGAGGCAGCTGTAGAAGTGGCAGACGTGGTGGAGATTGATGGCTCTTTTTTTGTGCTGAAATATGGCTCAACTGTGGGGTCAAACTCAGGGGCATCAGCAGAGGTAATGTAGTCACTGAAAACCCCTTGCTTTGACTCTGTATGGGTGAGCGGGGGACTTGAAGTAATGTATTTATTTGTGGTAGCTATAGTTGTCTCTGTGGAGGCAGGTCTCTCTGCTCTGTGTAAAGATGAGCCAGGGGAGCCATTTGGTTTGACCACCTGCATTTCAGTAGTTGCTGTCTTCTCTTTGTCAGCACAGTCTGATGGAAAAAAAAAGAAAAACACAAAATATCAGCATAATAATAATAATGTAAGCACACACTAAATAATGAATAAAAAAATGTAACAACAGCTCTATCTACTATCTATCAATTGTTCTACCTGTGGTCAGTTCAATTCTATATGGCACTGTGGCATTTCCTTCTTTCTTGCTGGAGGGCTGCTTAAGTTTATTGATGAAAGACTGTATGTCAGTGATCCTGTTGGGTTTAATGATCCTTCTGCGGCTTTGGAAGGTCCTCCTGCGCCCCCCTCCTCTGTTGTTCTTGTGTGGGATAATATGGATCTGCTGCTGGGAGATGATGGTGGATCCTGCAGGCAGGCGTGGGGATTTGATTGTTTGGGTAGTGTGGAAAGTAATCTCATCTTTTTGTCTCTCTGTGGTGGTCACGGCTGTGAATGTCGTCTGGCTCTCTGGGTCTGTAGATGTGTGAACGACTAGCTCCACTGGACCTGGACTGTCCTTCATTGGAGTGACATTGGGGTCTGTGGTGAAGGAGAGTGCTGCCCCAGTGGATGTCTCTGGCTCTGCAGGTTGTTCTCCTGAAAACTGAAGCTGAGTTTCTTGTGACGTGTCCGTCACCGTAAGTTGGAGAGTGACCGGGAGCCTCTTTGAGGCTGGCTTAGTGGCACTTTCAAGAGCATAAACTTCACTGGTGGTCTCATCAAAACTAGAAAGGCCTGCATTATCTGAAATTGTGTTATATGGTGTAACTGCATAATGTTCACTCCTGTCTGTTGGATTGTGTGTGAATGTGGATTTAATTGGTGTAGAATCTGACTGCATATATGATTCTGTTGTTTGTGTGTTTTTATTGGTTTCCATACCAACAGTTTGATGTACCACTGTTGTTACCACTTGACCTGTCTCTGTGGTTGTTATAGTTTCAGGCTGCATGCTCTCTTGACCAAATATTCTACCTTTCTGTGGGTTTTCTGTAGTTGGTTTGAATTTCCTTGGCACAGTGATGAAATGATCATTATGAACCTCGCCAGAGCCAATTTCACCATCACCAGAGAGACCTGTGTTTTCTCTCTCTTTGTCGCTCTTTATTTTTGATCCATCTTGAGCCTTTTTCAGCAATTCAGCAAATTTCTGTGGGTCCACTTTCCTGGAAGCTTTATCAAAGACTCTATCACTCCAGATGCGCCTGCTACCAATTGATCCTCGCCTTCTCTGTCCCAGTCTACCTCTACCACCTCCTCTTCCTTGTGACCGGAGTCTGGGGTAAGGTCGATCTGAAGTGATGGTCCTGGATTCTTGACTAGTTCTGTTAGATGGGCTAGAAGAGGGGATCTCTTTGAGGAGGGAGACTGCGTTTTCAGTCAACCTAGAATCAGTCGTGTCTTCAGTTTCCATACCTGATCCCTCACTGTTCAAAATTGTCCCTTTTGCTGGCCTTTCTTCAGTCACTGTCACCTGAGACACAAGCAGGTCTCCTCCCAGGTGATTAGCAACCAAACATCTATAAAATCCTCTGTCTCTTGCTGTGAGACCCTGAACCAGCAAGGTTCCATTCTCATACACTTTTCTGTTTCCATAAGATGTGTCTACTACTGAGTGATCAGGAAGGATCCACTGCACAGAGGCTTCAGGACTCCCAGAAGAGCTGCAGTCAAAAAACAGATTTTCACCCAGTGGCTTTGAGAGTTGGACACCATTAACCTCAGCTTCCTCCACATCTGGGGACAGAACTGTCACTCGAAAAATAAGTATGTCTGCATCCAGGTAGTTTGTGGCAATGCATCGGTAGAGGCCTGTGTCTGAGCCATCTGCGCCCCGTAGAGTGAGCTTTCCTTCAGCAGTGATTATGATCCTCCTGTCCTCGCTGGAATAAGGAGCTCTGACCTTACTTCCATCTGGTAAAATCCACTCCAACAAAGGCTTTGGCTCACCCTGGATTTGACAATTCAATTGTGTCACACCACCTATGTTGAAAATAAAACAAATATTTTATTACAGTAATTATTGCTTCATATTTAAGGACAATTACAATCTTCCAAGTTCTGGCATTTTCCAATGTTTTGGAAATTGAAATGTTCGGTAGGTGTTTATGCATCAGCTAAGTTTGATTATACATTCATGTAGACTGAAGTGAAGGTCATATAAGCTATCAGCTAAGCATTAATCTCTAACCCCCACCTGTAAGTACAGTGTGCTCAGTCTTGGTTTGATTATCTCGCTTAATCATGGTCCAGGAATAGCGGTCCTTCTTAGGTGATGTGTTTTCCACACGTAGGTTGACCACAGACTGGTACTTAATGTGCAGAGTAGAGTAAGTGGTAGTTGTGCGGTCAAGCTGGAAGCTCACCTCTCCCTGCATCAACCATGCAGGGGAGGCTTTAATCTCAGCCTCTATGTTTGTGTGAATTCCTTCCTCTCTCTCTTTCGGTTTTATCTGACTATACCTGTACACCATATCTGGACTTCTGGTCAGCATTAAGCCTCTCTCCAGTCTCATGGGAAAGTCACTGTAGGTGGCCAGTATCTGCCACAGCTGCTGTATATGTTCATAGTCAATGTTACACACCAAATATGTAGTTATTCCAGTGGTAAGCACTGTGACATTGTTTCCCTCCTTCTCCTCCAAGGTTTGTGTCAGATTCTCAAAAGCAGAGGGCCTCTGGACAGTGCAGGTTAGACTGGCATCGTTGTGAAACTGGTCTGTCAGGTTCATTTGCATGGAGCCTAATGGGGCAATGAAGTCCTTAGGGGAAACTGGAGTAAACTCTCCCTCATCCAGGCTGATGTTTTTCTGCTTTAGGTGGGGTTGGATCCAAGGTTTGGTACAAGCAAATGCATCTCTTGGGAGTTGGGATAGAGGTCTATTGTGGTAGGGGGCAGGATTTTCACAAACAGGACACAGCTGGCCTCTTGGATATTGCCTGTCTCGCTTGCATTTCAGCACACCTGGAAACATTTAAATAAAGTGTTAAAGCATTTAGTGGGTTTCATGAAAAAAAAGAACATTTACAATTTCCACATTGTGGGCCAACTAAACCAGAACTGATCAGTAAAACTTGTGAACCAGAAAAGATCATCATCACCATACAGAATTGTAATTCATGAGTTTACTTTCACATTTGCCAAGTCATGAATAAAAAGTACAACTTTTGTTCATCTGTGTCTTTGGTGTTTTCTGTAGCCCTCGGGATGAGAGGAATATATTATCCCTTCCTCCAGTGATGTTTCTGCAAAGATTTATATGTTTCCCTTGGATATGCTTTTTTTGCTTTGGTTACAATCCCATGTACTAGTAGTTTGCAGGCAAAATAAATATATTACTTAGAGTGCAATAACCTCTCAAAGTACAAATGTAATTAGCAACTTTACCAAATGTGTCTTATTAAAGCAGCTGATTTCTTGTAAATTTGTTATGTTCTAACACCTCTAAAAATGCTTTTAGACTGTACCTGTGTTCCTCTGTGCCCAAAATGAGAACCACTTCATACGGCAATCACATGCCCATGGGTTTCCGTGGAGGAAGAGATTCTCTAACTGGCTGCAGCCTGAGAAAATATCTGCCGGTAGAGTGGTGAGGAAGTTGTCTGACAGGTGGATGTTTCTCACCGAGGACACCTTGAACACCTGGCTGTGTCTTAGTGTGATGAATGTGTCTGGGTGGAGCTGCTGGAGGTGGTTACCCTCCAGATGGACCAGCTGCAGGCTGGTTAGGCCATAGAAAGCGTCTGGGCTGATGAACTCAATGTGGTTGTGGTCCATATGGAGTCTCTGCAGGCTGTCCAGGCCTTTGAATGTCTCTTTGTTGATTTCCTTCACTGTATTGAAGGACATCTTCAAGACCTGTGAAACCACAACGAAGAAGCTGGAGATGATCAAAAAGAATGTTGACTCAAGACTATGACGTTAACACAAAACAGCACATTATTGGGAAATGCAATTAAATGTTCTCAAAACAACAGTATCATTTAAAAACAAATGCAATCTGAAATCTATTGGAGAGCATCCTTTATACAAAATATTATGACATAAATATCGCTATTTACCGTAGAATGTGGTACTCATGCACTTAATATCCTGTGTTATACTGTTAATGATATATTGTCCACCTGATATAAAACCAGTTATTTCAAGATCAAACATCAGTGGGAGTGAAAAGCAGATACCTGAAGTAGAAACGGCATTACAACACCATTCAACGCTTGATAATTAAAGTATTGAACTAAACCAGGAGATTTGTTGAAGGCTTGTCACAATACTTTGTTTTTAATATTCCACTGCAGCAAACTTGTGTTTCAAAATTACAAGACAGGCGTGTAATTTGCACATAATAAACTGGCAACACATGCTCTTACCTGTAAGGACTTGAGGTCTTGGAAGGCTCGGTCTTCAATACTGTGGATAGTGTTGCTATGCAGCATCAACAGCTCTAAGTTCTCAAGTCCTGAAAGGTCATTTTCTCTCAAGACGGTTATACTGTTGTACCTAAAAGCACAGAAACAATAAAAAGGCATTAACTTATCAGCTCAAATAGTTTTGTTCAAAGCCCTGCACACCCACGCAACTATTATAAATAATTTCCAGATTAGACCTGAGAAAAGCTCAATTAGATATGGGAAAACACCTGTGTTGTTGAATACAAAGTGTGTATTACCTTATACTGACATTTGGGGTATTAGCACTGACCTGAATACTTCTTACTCATTCCAGGTCAGCAATTTGTATTTACCGTATTTTCCGGACTATAAGGCGCACATAAAATCCTTAAATTTTCTCAAAAATCGACAGTGCGCCTTATAATCTGGTGCGCCTTATGTATGAATTCTGGTTGTGCTTACTGGCCTCGAACCGATTTTATGTGGTACACGGTGCTCAAAATTGGTCAAAAAGTTTTAATACGACTTTGGTAAGCTGCGAAGCTGCGCTGCTTGATGGATTGTTGGCACATTATGGCCACCGTAGTCAGGAGCCTCGCAGAGTGATACGTACTGTGTGTAATGCGCCTTATAGTCTGGTGCACGTTATATACGAAAAAAGATATTATTGACAGTGCACCTTATAATCCAGTGTGCCCTATAGTGCGGAAAATACGGTAATCATCAGCTCCCCCCCCCCACACACCATCATCTGCATCTTTCCAGAAACTGGAAAGAAAGCTCACCCGAGGTTAATTCTTTCCACAGTCGGCTGGATGTGGTCAGGTATGGTGCTCAGGTATCTGAAGGTGCAATGCACCTCGGTGGGGACATAGCAGGCACAGGACGCGGGGCATCCTCCGTTCGTTGGCGGCACCTCAGCCACCAACAAAAACAAGAACCACAGCAGCTGAGCCTCCCGCAGCCACCTCCGCGGGTACCAGGAGCTGCAGGCACACACACTCATTGTGCACCGGGATGGGGCTTTAGTTGCACGGACACAGTGTGTGAGTGTGTGTGCAAGGGAGGGGGTGGACTAGAGTTTGTCCTGGACCATTAATGAAAACCACCTGGTGGGAGAGGCATAGTTAAGCTCCAAATACGAATGACAATGATAGATAGATAGATAGATAGATAGATAGATAGATAGATAGATAGATAGATAGATAGATAGATAGATAAAACACTTTATAAATTCTAAAATTTGAGCAAAAGCTGATGAATGAATTAGTGCACTTTTTTCTCTTTTGTCAAAAAAACAAATTCTCATCACTTCATTCCACCTCTCATAACTCTAATTCTTATATATATATAAAGTTCTGTAAGCATTATGGAAAGAGAACATTTTGATAAGAGCACACATTTAAGATACTATTGAATTTAAGCAGAAAAATACTGCATGCAAAGTCTCATTCCAAAGTAACAGATGCTATTAATATATGTATGAAATGTGTAATAACTAGCAGATAACTATATGACCCAGGAAACAACATCTCCCCACAAAAAAGAAATACTGTCAGTTTGTCTCACCGCACTCAAACAGCTGTGGCAAAGAGAGCTGATGCACTTGTATAAATCCCAATGAAAGAGTAAAAGGTCCAGATTCACTTTCGGTAGCTGTGGTTCCTTCAGATGAGTCCACTGTGTCTGAGGCACAGTGGGACGGGAGTCATTTCTGCTGTGAGCTCCCGCAGCTGAGCACACACTCTCTGCATCCTCCGCCCCCCTCCTGTAATCTGCTGTAATGTAACCCCACAGTAACTGCACTACTCAGGGAAGTGGTCGGCTGGAAATACCACCCATCTGATAGACTGTTAAATATGAAAAGCACACATGTTTTTTTTCCTCAGCAGCAACTGCTGGGGGCAAGAGAAATATTAAATGTGGTGAGGTTTTAGAGGTGGATCACTGAATTGTTTTCTACAAAAGCACAGTTAAGATGATGAATATAAACCTTTCCCTGGTGTGATTTATCAGATATAGCTCTCTCATATTTTACAGCTTTACCCTGGTTCTCCACTATGATAATAAATAGCATACACAGTTAAATTTAGACATGGTATGACAAGTGCCCCAAAGTCTGTCTATACCACAAACTCTCCGAAAGCGCCACTCAGTCACGGTGGTGAACGGCAGATGTGTCGCAGATTAGCTCAGCAAGCGTTTCACTTTCTTCCTTCCCACCAAATGGGCCATTTGAATTCTTTGTTTTCATGTGTATGTTTTCTCATGATAGAAAACACAAACCAACCATCAATGCCAGACACGCGGTGGTCAGTTTCTTCTTTGTCTTTGTCCTTGTCTCCAAAATCCAATTTCTTTTTACTGGTGTGTTGAATTCCAAGAGTCCCTCTGCACCCACAAATCAACATATTTAGAAGGGTTGACTTTTTCTTCGCATTCTGCTTTTAGTAGAAGGTACTTTAATTTTATTTGACTCTTTATGTCTGTTTCTACATCCAAGTTAGATATGTATGCATAAGGATGCATTCAAATATTGAAATGTTAAAGTCAAATTTTAACCAAATCCCTACATCTCTATCTCTTTGCATTGTCAGGGAGCATACCTTTGAATCCGATCTTTGTTTTCCATCACTTTTAGATAAAATTGCTTTTGTAACTTGTCTCGCTTGAGGTTTGCATGGTGCCTATTTTTGGGTGACTCAGTTGTGACCATTGCCATCTACATTTATGAGTCATTCACTTGTAAACAATACTCATGTTAAAGTACCCATCAAACCACAGCTGCCACAACCTGTCTTTAAATCACATAATGTGTGTTTTGGCCTCCAAAATGCTACATGTACGTCCTCCCTGACAAAGCTGCTGCTTCACCACATCACACATCCACACAGCGTTAAACATCAAAAAACACACACGCACGCATTGCACACTTAATGCATACACACAGACACTCAGAACCACGTGGACGCAGAGGCATGTATGAGCACATTTGTAGGGGGAGAGATTTTTAGAGCATGCACTGTCTTTAGCACAGAAGGCTGCTAATGGCTGCAGTGTGACCTTCCAGCCATATTTGAACCACAGAGAAATAAACAAGGAGATCAGATAACTTTATTTTTAATGTTTTGGGGGGCTTGCATAGCTTTAGGTTAATGGGGATCCCTTTCATCAATAATTTCAGGTCACAGGCGAGGTTGGCATGCTCCATTGTTTGTGTTGTTTACTCAAGCATCTGGACAACACACCAACACATGTGGACAGCAACAACTTTCTTTACAGCTTCTCTTCTCTTCTCTTCTCTTCTCTTCTCTTCTCTTCTCTTCTCTTCTCTTCTCTTCTCATGAATAAATCAGATCTTTTGCTGCTATATATCATGCCAGAAAAGTGTCATTGGTTTGTCCCAGCTGTTGTTACCCTAAATGAAGAGTAATAATAACCTTCACTGTGTGGGTTAGGCATTCTTTAAACGTGTCAAATGTGATTTAGCAACAGCGATGACAGAGGACTATTAATCCTATATTGTCAGAGGCTTCGTTCAGGCTTGTCACGCATGATTCACTTATCGACTTGCATTAAGTTGGTGCAGAGGATTCCATTCCCTATTCTCCCAAACTAATCTTGATACAAAAAAGACGTCATTCAATTATGCAGGATTTCATGCCTATTTCTCAACCCCAGTCAAAGTGGATTTCGTCTGCTAACAGAGCAGAAATGTTCTCCCAAGAGGGTACATAGTAGAGTTAATTATGTTTTGATCCAAATCATTATTATAACTGAAGAGTTGAACTTCTTCATGAAGAGAGCAAATTGCAGTGACAAGAAGCTTAGATGGCTGAGAAGCTCAGATGATGGGAAGAATATAGCCTGCAGCTGGTTTGGTGTGTGAGTGTGTGTATGTGTGTGCATGTTCATGAGCTATGAGACAATATGGTTTATTTGTTTCTGACTCTGCTGATCACAAAAGTTGATTCTGGTCCATCGTTTTTCTTGCCAGGGATACTGTTTTCCTTTGCCTCTAATTTGCTCCAGATGATTGGACACTACGGGGGAAGCTGCATTATTCTACAAGCTACGATACTTAAAATGTTCTGGGGGTAAACTTGGTATTCCCGGTGGTTTTAGAATGACTTTGATTCTGCAGCATGCTGCTCGACTTAAGGAAATTCCTTATGTTTGCACACACAGTTTATCCCCTCACTGACCGGCTAACAGCGGGAAACGATAAACTGGCTTTTCTTCTCTTCTGTCTACTCAGTGTGGGCCAAAGGGAGTGTGGAGGAACGGGCCGGCTGTTAAAAGTCACAGCTAGTTGGTAGGCTCTGAGGAATCTGTAGACACATACAGCACTGGCCTCCGCTCCTCACACTCAGCGCTCGGTTATGACTGGGGGCCCACCTCTGTGGGAGGTGAATGACAGGAATAGTGTGGTTTGGAAAAAATATCGCCTTACATGAGACGCTCTTTCAACATCCCTGACATGTTTTTCCTCATGTGTGGAATTTGCCATTAATAATTTGGCGCATTTTATGTTCTTCTGTTTCTTTTGCAATAGTAATGTCCTTCATATCTTTTATGTTTCTTAATATTAATTGTTAAAAACATACAGGTATTTGTAATTTACAGAAGAAACATTTCCCTGTTTCTCAGTTGGTGCATTGCAATGTCACTGAAATTTATGTGTCAAAATATTAGTTTGTAGTTGTGCTGGCTCCAGCAGCATATCTCAATGAGTGATGAGCAAACAGACTGCTTTAACATTTTGGAAAGACAAGCATAAGCATCAAAGCGGCTTCATACACAGAGCATGGTACAAAGAGTACTGTTTTTTTCTCTGTAGGCCCATATTTGGTAATATGAGATTACAAACCAGGCTGACATTGGTTAGCAATTTGAGGACAAAAAGACTTTTTTTTGTTTTCTTTGAAAGTCCTTGAACGATACAAGGCAAATTGCCAGCAGGATCAGCTCTGGCCGTTATAGTTTGGTTTCCAGATCAGCACGGGCTGGGAGCTGTCATCCACCAAGTCATCCAAATTAGCATTTTTCTTCTGTTTATTTTCCTTTTCTGCACAGATTGCAGCCTAAATTAGCAAAGTAAACAGTTTTTTGATGGATGTCGATTTCTGTTTGTGCAGAGTCACACGCAAGAATCCATGTTTGTGTGTCTTTTTCTTCATTTTTTGAGTTGTTCAGTGTGTGCTGACTATGTGTATGTCGATAGAACTAGTTTCATTTCAGTCCATCTCTCCGTCTCCCCTTGCACACTACATCCAGGTTCTCTGTTCTGATTAACCTGAGCTATAGTTTTAATAGACTAGTTTCTTGTTTGTAGTTGTCAGCATGTCTCACAAATCAACAATACAGTTGTAGATATGATATGAAGGCCTAACATGATCTATTCTCGATGACACGAAAAGTACTGTATGTGTTTATGACTGTGATGAAATTTAATATGGTCTGTCTGTGTTTATGGTAGTGAAGACTAGTGTGTGTTTGTGTGTGTGTGTGTGTGCTGTGTGGGTTTTAGAGCAACCACGTTCCTGGAATTCAGTCGTGTGACTTCACTCCTGCACACGCTCTGACTCGAATTTCATAGACCCCCAACAACAATACTGATGAAAAGGAGCCCAGTTCTCTTGACACGCCTGACCAATGTGACGTTACTCACACGCGCCAACAGCTGTCCATCATGATGCGACCTTTGGCCTTTTAGGGTCATGACATGGCAGGGTGGCTGCATTGTGAGACCGTGAGGCAACAGCAGCTCAGAATATATCTGGTTAGTTTTTGTTATCTTGCCCTATCATTCTGAAGGGGGCAAGGTGGTGGTTGTAAAATGTATTTTCCAACACATGTTTATGTTTGGCCACATTCCCAGATTAATGATGAGATGACAAGTCTTCCCACATTAAATAAAAAGTCACTGGAATTGGGTCTGTGGGGCAGTTTAAGTTCAGTGGCTGTGAGCTGCACCGAACTCCTTACAAAGAAAAGATCAGTCTTTAATCAGTACTCACATTGGCAGCATAAGCCCCGTATCATCTCTTGATGAATACATCGGTCATATTACTTTTCCATTACAGATCCCAGCTTTGTGATTGCATCCATATATCAGTAATGATTAAAAATGTACTTCACAAAAAAATAACTGTTACATGAAAAGTTGAATAAATACATACTCACTTTGCTGTTGTTACCCTTACAGATTTGAAAAACACTCTCCAGTAATTGAAATATGTGAGAAAGTGACCTTGATATAAAAGCGGCAATATCATTACCACTCAGATAGTAACTTATTTGTCCCTCATTCCCAGTGAGCTACCACTGGTCGGTCAGGAATCAATCATCTGGTTATATGAGCATCTCTCACTCCTGGACAGCCTGCCCGGCAGACCTCTATCTGTCTACACTGACCTTTTGTGAGAAAGCTTAAGTCTCTGCTCCCAGCAGGCTTCAGATGCTCTGATCAGAACCATGTGTGATGACTTTTGTGGACAAGGCCTTCTGTTGGTGTGTGAGTGGGTCTATTTAATGCCTCACTTGTTTTGTTTGAATAGGCTCCACATCTACATCAGATTGAGATATGTACCAGTTCCACTTCTTATTACAAACTGGGTTGCTGTGGACAATTTGCAGCAAAGTAGGAGTCTGGAAACCATGTCCTAGTTGCAAAATCATGCATAATTGAATGTGTTTTGTTTAAAATTTGATTTAGCTATTGAAGGTTTCCACATTTTTTTTGTTTTGAATATAATACACATTTATCAAATGAATATCTCTGCATGAATCTGCTGTGCAACCACGTGAAAATGTGTGTGTGCACATGCTTGTGATGTCTATGTATACAGACAGTGATGATATGGAAATGATGTATATGTTCTCTCAGTGTTTGCATGCACATCCTGTATATTTGCGTGTTTGTGTGCATGCATGTGTGTCTTTGAGCCCCTGAGTGTAGGCAAGAGACTTTATGAAGTTGACTTCATCAAACACATTCCAGTGCTTAAAGAAACATCTTGCTTTATTTGTATTTCGGGAAACTTTCTCACAAGGATTTCACTCCTACTGGACATTTTAGCGATTGCTTCACTGACTGAATGAGCAATCAATGACGTAATCCTTCATTGATAAATACATCGCTGCATGATTACTAGATATCACCATATATATTTTTGCATTTGAGACTTTTAAAATATTTTCTTCATTTATCATGGGCCCTGTATAGATATGCTTCTACAGCTTAGGTCGATCTGTGGGCTTTCCGCTGAGCTGTTTTTAGAGCTTGGAATTTTGTGATATTTATACCCAGAAAAGTTATTGGAGCGTTTAAAATCCACATGGCTGTTTGGCATTGACCTTATCATCGCAGGTTTACGAATATGTCACCGACTGTCATCTGACTCAGTGAGCATGTAAATCACAGTGACGCTAAAAAGAGTTTTTGGCTCCATGGAGGATGCTCATGATGGCGAACAACTGCTGGAGATGAGTTTATGATGGATCTTTGTTTTCCAGCACAGAGATCAGCAGGATATTCTCACTATAATGAATGTTTTTTAGGGGTCAGCGAGTATTTTGCTCCTCAAGACAAAGACAAAATAAAACCAGATGGCTGGATTTTGGCCTCATGAATATACAGAGGTTAGAAAAAACTCGAGTGAGAACGACAAAAGTAATGTATTTTCACTCAGTTCCCTCTCCTCTCATGTTTCATGTGGCCTTGGCAAAAGTCTGTTTTGGCTCTGTTCAAATTAATCACTGACTTTAGTTGTCAATGTCTTTGGTATTTGCTCTCCTGCATTTAATAGGCTTTTGCTACACAGACCGTGGGTGGATTAAGTTAGTTGCTCTCTGAGAAAAGTGGTCTATTGAACTCTGCTGAACTTTGCCATGTTTCTAACATCCCTTACCGAACCCTCCTAACTGTGGCATTGAATCTGCAGCGTAGACTAGAAGCATTCGGATGACTAATCACACTTTGCACGTGTGTGTGTGTGTGTGCGCGCGCATGCATGCTGTTAAAATAACATGGAACAGAACTAGAAAATATTCATTAAAGTCTGGAGAAACTTGGTACAATCAGCCAGCGATGTTGCAACATTGTTTAATGCTGAGATTCAATAGTGATGTATTTTGATAAACTGAAAAATACCTATCAGACCTAATAATAGATCTGATCATTTTAAAGATATGTATTATTACAGTAGAATCCCTATTTATAATATCACTAACATGGCTCCTTATTAGTCACACCTTTATCAGTCTTCAGTCTTGATGCAACAAGCTGGGTTTACCAATGATGCAGAGGCTGCTTTAAACAACACAGGAACATGTAAACAATCTTTTTTTCCTGGTATGCGTTGTTAAACTATCAATTTGCTTGTTGGTTGTTTGTACCAGTAAACCAATAAAAACAAAAAACACAGCTGCAATGCACCAACTGAGAAACAGGGAAATGTATTATATTGTAAATGCTTTGTCAGTTTATAGGTTGTTGTGGAATTTGTATAATTGTAATAATAGGTTAGCCCACATTGCAACAGAATGTATGAATATACTGTAGTCTAAACCTGCACTAATCAAAACACTTCATGTTTCTGAGGATGTGCTGAAACTTACATTTGAACTTTGACCTCATGTTGATAACCGTATCATGGTTACTGAGTGAGAAAAGTCTTTGCCAAGCCAAATCATTCAGGCATGTGAAAGGAACCATTAAATTTTACATGCAGTTGATGGACTTTCCATTTTTCATGCGTAATGTGATAATGAGATACCCAGAAATACATCTCATCTCAGATCCATCCGTGTTGTATGCTGTGTATAAAGTCTAAAGTCTGTTTGCATTTCTGGAGCATTCATGCTGATCTGTGTAAGTCCTCTTTAGATTCAGCTCATAAATAATGCTCCTGTTTAACATGCTCAACATGCTCAGTTTTAACACAGCGGGACACAGGGAAGGAATACAAGGATGAATCTCTTGGAGCCGCTCACGTAATAAACCATTTGTTATTTTTCCCCTCTTTTCACCCCAACATTTTTTTCATGCATCCCACCTTTTACTGCTGCCTGGAACTTGTGAGTCAGTGTCTGATCAACTGCAAGTTATTTTTACTGCAGGCAGAAAAAACATTTCAGCTGCTCTTTGGTATTTTCGATTCACCCACCTCACTTTATCTTTATTTTTGCCCTCAGTCTAAATACCACAGAGTGTCACACCATCTGCTTTAATAATTTCTATGTTGTTGTTTGTTGTTGGAAAGGGGCCTAATGTTTTTGTGTCTCTGCCATGTGTATGTGCCATTTGGTTGATTTGCAGTTTGATGCAGAAGCGTGTTCGTGCATGTGAAAGCGTCTGACCTCACCCTGGTATGTATAAGCATGCCAAGAATACGTAGTGTCATCCTGGAGAGTTGTAAACTGATGTGTTTACTGCGTTGTTTATCCCACTGATTGCAGTGATTAGGTTACTGTGGTAACCCTATTCAGCAGTGCCATGGACACTGTGTGTATCGTGCACCCTACTCTCCAAAGCACACCGAATGGTCTCAACCACGCTGGGATACCAACATTACCTTTTTAGTTTGTTTATGTTGTGTGATGCTTAGTAGCCTGGATGTAATTATTCCAAGACGACCAAGATGCACACTCTGAGAAGTCAGTTTCAAATCTGGTAACAAAAATATTCCAATTTTTTCCAAATCTCAGGTTTTGCTGTACCTGTTATAGCAAGTGAGCAATTCTGTCTTATTAGTATTCATTCCCATCTCTTGTGGGATCCTCTACAATAGCCAGTGTAAGGTACAAAGAAATAGGTCACATATTTGGGAATTAGAGCAACTAATATGCAGGACAGAGGATGTCACAAGCCTGTGATCTGGCTGGTGTAGCAGGACACGTGCACGGTGCACATTACCTGCCTGTTTTTTGTCAGGGCTGAACGATCCTGACACACAGAAGCTCCGAGGCCCCCCCCCGCGGTGCTCTGAGCTTCCCGTCGTGTTGAGCTGCTGTAACTCGCAGCAATTCCAGAGGTTACAGCTATAGGCCTCATTGGCTGAACATGAAGAAAACATGACAGCATATGTTTCTGATCTCATGCTCCAACACACGGGCTGGGCCATCCAAGGCCATGAAAACGAAAGCGTCCCCTGCTACTTTTTTAAGTACCAATTTATTTCCAGTGCCTCGTGGTCCTTTGGGCTCTAATGGCCCCAATAAAAACAAAACATTGCAACAGCCACTAAAGGATATCGTGGCCCTGCTGGTAGTCCTGTATGTCCTGCTCTCTGTTTATCTTCACTTTCTTTCATCTGTGCATAGATAAAAGCACCACATTGAACACACGTGTGAGTTAATTCATTGAGGGAGAATGTCGTTAATGAAAAACAGCTCTCACCGTCTCAGTTGCATAAAATTAAGACCATTACTACAGACAAGTCAAGTCAGGTCAATTTAATTTTTTATAGCCCGCAAATTTCCCCCAAGGGGCTCTTACAATCTGTCCAGCATACAAAACCCTTGAGACATTTGATTCGCATTAAGGAAAAACTCGCCCCAGTGAGAAGAAGAATTTTATAATTACATAAGAATTCCAGCAACTTAGTACAATAAAAGTACAATAAAATAATTAACTAAGTGCTTATTAAGATCTAAACATGTTTGAGAACAATAATCTTGCTGTCATAATTTCATTGCTAATGGAATAACAAGAAAAATGTGCACTTCCTGAGCAGCATAAATTGTATTCTTTAATGACAGAAGTTATGTGACTGATCTCTCTCTCGGCACTAAACATAGACCGGATTCCAGGACTGAATCTGAGCCATTTCTGCCGTGCATATGCAAACATGATGTGTGTAAAGTGACACAGCAGGTGAACAGATTGTATTCTGATGGATGGTATTATGAGTATTTGATGTACGGGCTGAATAATAAACATCAACAAGTTGTAACTTCATATTTCATGGAGAACCCATCACACCGTTATTTTTGTTATATAGAGAAAAAATGTCTGTAAGCCTGTTCCTCATCAATCTATTGGCTCCTAATCCACAATTAAGTTTGAATTATGCAAATATATATTTTCTCCAGTTTGGCAGATTATCTGAGCCATTAGTGCCACCATTTCATCAAACATGACAATAATTGTTATTGAAATATTCAGCAATCCTGTTTATTAGAAAGCTCAAATATTGTTTTAATATTTCTGATTAAGTTTTTTTGAATTACTCTCTTCTTCCTTTTAAATGACCTAGCTAGTTGCTGAAATGCTAATTGCATTTACAACCACTAAAACAAATCTATAATTCAGTATTGTGATTGATAAATCTGAAATAACAAAAATAGGTCAATAATGACTGACAGAGGCTCATATCAGCATGATCAGAGCTTTTGCGGTTTATAGCTTCTACGAAATAAAGCTGTAACGTTGATTTATCACCGACTTCTGCCATAATTCCCAAGTTGCACTCGAAAAATATTTGTCTGTGTGTGAGGGACCTGTAAATTAAATCAACCTTCCGCAGTCAATGTAATGATCTCAGTGTCTCAGACGATGCCAGCGGTCCATCAGAATCAAACATGTGGCTCGGTGATCTCGGTCCGATCCAGCAGGTCTTCCAGTTTCTCCGTGTCCTCAAGGCTGGCCAAGTTTTCTGTCACAGGAACAAATCTGAGTGCTTTACAAGTCTTACTATCGCCCGTCCAGAAATTTAAAAGACACAGACGTCTAAAGCAGGAGGAGATGAGTCAGCCTGTTATCCCCTATGACCTTATTTCTCACTGAACATTAAAACAGTATCTGTCCGGTCAGATTTTCGACAAATGGGTCGAAAAGTCACAGTGCTGCTTTGTTCAACTCAGGAAGTGACATAAAAGACAGTAATGAATAGCCAAGGCGAGCTTCCATGTTTCCACCCCCATATGAAGAGGACAAAACCTCCACTTTGTTGACGTATTATCAGTTTGGGGCCCATTACAGAAGATGGAAACTGACTTTATTATACTGCACTCAACATACCACAAGACCGACATGGTGAAAAAAAAACAATATAAGAAAATAAAAAAGAAGAATAACCCCTGAGTTTTAAGAGCAGCAAACAGAGGTCTCATCAGAGCAGTCTCAGTGGTGTCAGTCAAACCCACATAGACGCTGCATCATGTTTTGGCTTGAAATATTATTGAAATATAATCTCCTGGACCTTAAACTGTGAGGATCCCGGTGCTCAGGAGATCGAGGATTACAGAGGCGAGCACACAGTTGAAATAGGAATATTTTATATTTTGTCTGGATGTGGATTGTTGTTAAAGCCTCAGTTGGTAAGATTAGATTCTGCTCAAGTGTTCTCATGAAAAGTGCTCTAATTTGGAGTATAATATTCCAGGTCCCTGTTCCTTTCATTAGGACAGCTCCCCTCCAAAGCCAGTCACTGAAGTGTTTCTCATTCAAATGCTTTATTAACTGGCTTTTTCTTAATTGCTCTTTGTCAGCATGTTTATTTTTCGTGTAAACTGTTCTTCTCAGTGGCCTAAGAGGCAGCGGGTGGAGCCTAATTTTTGTCACATATCTATTTCACGTACTACTGTCAGGACATAGTGACAGTTTTTAGCAAATATGACTTTTTATTTTAAAAAAGTTATCTACTTCCTCTTTACCAGAACATCTAAAGACAGGATGAGAAGAGGGTTAGGGGTTCTTATGTGTACAGTTTTTCTTTCCATGTACCGTAACCAGAGAGGGATGGCGACTTGTGACTCACTCTCTAAAGCACTCTGATTGCTGTGGCACATTTTAAGTGTACTTACTCAGGATGGAAGTAGTGTATCTATCAAATTGCATTAGTTGTATTTTGTGCAGTAGATACAGTACACAGTATTTAGCTCATTCTGACCATATTTTGTTCAATTTGGTCAATTTTTCTGTCAAAAGATGGCAATAACAGTAAAATTAACATGCAGTGGCGTGTCCACACCATCAATAGCTACGGTTGTGTTACACAAGTAGGCTTGTCTAAATCAATTAGTCTTGGCTCTCCAGTATCGTGACTCTGGTATTTCCATCTCCTCCGTTCAGACAAAGAACCAGACTGTGGAAGTGCTGCTACTGAGTCGGAAGCAGCATTTAAACAGAACATTAAAAGGTGACTCAGAAATGTCAAGCTTTATGTTATATGTATGGTTTAGTCATTATTGGTGACCAAGCAGTGTGTCACAGCATCTCTCTTGCATGTTTCCTCCATTACACACACCATGCTTCACCTGTTTTTAAACATTCATTTGGGACCAATTCATGATGAACTTTTTATTTGTTAATTTTTCTCAAATGTGCATGATGCCTCACTTTTAAAGTCACTTAAGATTATTAACTCTTTATCTAAGATTGCTGAGCTTTTAATATATAT
The DNA here is from genome assembly GCA_037176925.1 of Amniataba percoides. Lineage (NCBI taxonomy): Eukaryota > Metazoa > Chordata > Actinopteri > Centrarchiformes > Terapontidae > Amniataba > Amniataba percoides. The sequence goes on along the minus strand of JBAJHX010000049.1, from coordinate 10,111,685 downwards.
GGTCATGTCTGGGAATACTATAAAACTATATTAGTAACACAGACAACTTATATATATGATACTTCTGGTAAAAGTAATCTGGGAGTGCTGCAGCCAATTGAATGCTTCAGTGAAGCTGGGTTACCAGCTCCAGACTCATATCATTGCACAACTTCCCAAACATGTGTTTTACTGCTCATAGTTCATTTCTGTTTGTGTGGAAGTGTGATACATTTGATGCAATGGAAGTACATTGACTGTGATTCAGACTGAAGCCACAGTGGATGATTTACACCATCTTTGACCTTTCACCTTTAGATACCCACAGGTCCACAGGCCAGGAAGCCTGGATGAGCTGGGCTGAAAAGGTGGAGAATGTACAATTGCAAAGTCACTGATCCAGTTCGTATAGCATTAAGACAGAGTGTGCATTGTGAGCAAACCCAAATAATCCATCTTTTCTGTATTCCAGTAATCTTTTTGTGCAGGAAGAACATGAAATCCTTAGAGATGCATTTTACAATTTGCATTTGACAAAGAGTAGAGTTGTGCTTACATAAAGATAGTCGTCACATTTAAGTGATTTTGTGAGTGTCTGTTTGTGTGTATGAAACAGAAAACTATCTAATCTCACTCTCATGCTGTCAGTCAGGCTCTGCTCAAGAAGGGATGCCATGATTTGTTCTACCACTGGGTGGCATTGTTTACCCAGCATGCATCTGTATTTGGGCCTGTATTGCAGTAAATAAAAGCAGCACCTGTGTTAAAACTGATGAGATATCTGGCTGTACAATGTCTACTCTAAATCAGTCAACTCTGGGTTGCATCAGCTGTGACACTGGTCATCCTTGGGAGTGGTAAGAGCAGTGATCATGCTCTGTGTAGTTGACATGGCATTAGCTCCAATAAGATATCTCTCCTCTGAACTGTTGATGAGTACAAAGAGGTTGATAAAGCACTGAAAGTCAGTCTACCTGTTTAATTGTCACTGTTTGTGATGATGGTGCTTTGCATGATTCATGTTTATTTTACTTTCATTTTCCATCATCCCACTCTTATAATGTTCCTCTGGAGAAATTTGGTAAATAAATTGACATCCAGCATATACATATTTACTGTTGTTAGCTCTTAAGTAATTATTTTTTTATGTAACAATAGCAAAATGTTGTAGAGTTAATGCACAGAAGTCTTGTAGCTGATTTGATTTAGGTCATAGCACCATCTGCTGGAGAGCAAATGTATTAGCAATGCGAGAGAGTAACTTGGTGTAATGTGTTGGATTTGTTTCTGAAAAATGATATCTACTGTTTATGGTTGTAAATGGTTCTCTGTATCCAAGGCATAAAAAGGTCTCTTACCCAGAAATTTAGACATGATGACGTGTTGCAATCAATGGACTCAAGCAAAGAGCAAAGAGGGAAAATTAATTTTCGAATCCTATAAAATGTAAAAAAAAAAAAAAAAAACTAGGATGCAGAACAGAGTAAACTGTAAGGAATACGTTAAAAGGATCAAAACAATAATGTGACAACAATAAATATATATTCATGCGAGGCTGAAGATGAGAAACAGAAGAGGACATTTTTAAGGGCTTTCAGAGGGTTCTTGTAAAATGAATTTTGAGGAAACATATACAAACAGGAACTTTCTGGCAGAACAAAAGGTAAAAAATCTGTTCCAGAGCCAAGGCGCCAAAAATACTTTGTTTTGTTACCAAATTCCTGGAGGAGCCTATCAGCTAAACTGGTGAACGCGAGAGCTCCTGGGGTGTTGCGATGGAAACACTTGCCGTTGGAGTATGACTAAGCTGTGTGTGTGTGTATATATATATATATTATATCATATTATATGTAAACATCACCAAGCCTTTTTACTCAGAGTTTAAGCCACAGCTGAATGTAGCCATTTACATTCTCAGAAATGTGAATGAGTTGTCTTGCAGATGTTTGCCTGCAAAG